>CM077159.1:194031371-194165362 GCA_039583875.1 Platanthera guangdongensis
TACTCCAAAAGGAATAAACATGTATCAGTTGCAAATTTCAGTTGATTGTACAAGTACTCCTGGCAAATCCTCATCATGATCAACATACACATGTAGTAGTTAAACAAACTGAGCAGTTTTATGTACATTAATGAATAGGTAAGAAAATGTTCAAGCATTTTAAAAAATTTTTCAAACAATATGTATGTGTTGTGTGCTGCGTGTATATGTTTGTGTGTTTTGTGTTTATCTGGCTGTGTGGTGTTGATATATATGTATTTTCAATTGATATGTATTTGTGTTTTATTTTTTATACTGATTACATATTTATTTCATTCAGTGAATAATTCATGGGTAAACCGTATTCCATACACGGTATCATTTACCAGATTTTGCCAGGGGAAACCGGCATATGCAAGGAAGGCGTGAAATATTCAACCAGATCCATTCTTCACTTCATAGCATCATCGAACAAACATTTGGTGTTTGAAAGACGTGGGCTATACTTAGGGATATGTCACAATATAGTTTAGCAAAACAACATGACATTGTGATAACAACCATGACTTTGTATAACTATATTCGTTGCGTCCATCTCACTCAGACGTTGATTTTAGGGCTTGTGATGATGATGAGTATTTCATTTACATTGAGGAACATCAGCGAAAGACTAGCCCAAACCTCAACAAATGTCAGAGCAAATGCAGATCATGTTAGAGGTGTGTGAGTAGGTGTTGATGAGATGAGTGTGATGCATGACTCCATTGCCGAACAACTCTACATAACTTTAACGTCGTACGCATCTTTTCAATTTGTTCGAGTTGATGCATGTATATATTTTCTAGAATGTATATATAAAAAAATCGTTCGACGTCATTGTTTTGCCAAACAGCTAAAAAAAATCTTTATTATGAACAGCTCAGCAAACAGAAATCATCCAAACAGTTCTTCATTTGCAACAGCCAGATTCCTACAACTTCTTTTGCAACTCTCCATTTACCATCACTGCTTTCACAAACGTCACCGCTCTCCCAAACAGATCCTCAATAACTAAATAACTTCATAAATTACTATATGCTAATTACCAAAAAACTAAAGCATAGAACTGCAACTAAATAAAAATCACTGTAAAATGGAATAATCTTTTCATATTGCATGAAGCCCAAGCAATCTGCATAGTAGTATAAGACTCCACTAAACCAAGTCCTTCATAACATGGTGCAACCAATGAAGACCTAGAGACCCTCATGCAATGTCGAGTGCATTTATGGTACCAATACTCCCGAATACGGCTTGTATGCATACCCAGTACATATCCCAACCATTGTTTAAGAAATGGGTCCTGAGGGATCAACGAGATATGCTTAAGACACAATATTTGGCTTTTTCCGCAAGTGCACGGCTCTCCTGGGGCCCAAGTAACACGCAAGAGCCTCTCGTCCATCTCATCCAAATCAGGATAGTGTCAGCCACCACCACAACAAACACCACAACAAACGCGTAGCACTGTCGGTCATCCACACTTTCCCAACCAGCTAGAGTCCATCTTCCCTCCCTATACAACCATCGTCATCTTGTTCACATACAATTGTCAAGCACGTTCATCCTCTCTCATTTTTGACCTTACGGTAATCTCACTCATTAAGGAATAGATGATCTACACTGGTTTATTATTTCAATATTTAATTATTTTTGCCATGTATATATATAACTACTAGTGCATTCAAGTATGGTCACTCCTGCATTCTCTTCCTCACTTCCTCTCTCTTCTATGCATGTGGGCCACTCAACTTTAAAAGGCAAAAACGTTCCATCTTTACACAATATAGAGACACATTTTGATGTACATGTATCTTTATTTTTGGATTTTGATGCGCCACTATATCAGATTCATATCATAACCAATACACGTACCCGGGCGAGCGCTCCATAGGGTTGAACCCTTTTTTCAAAAGGGTTCTTTATACTACCCAGAGGAAAAATAATTTTTGCACAACCACCATTCATTATCTAGAAAAGGAGTACCATGAATCAAAATATCAATTAAGGGAGGTAGCTTTACCCCGATGAGAGTTCATCAACAGTTTGTCTGGTTTATAAAAACAGTATTATACCATTGCACTGAAAAAATACCTTGATAATATCCAATAAGGAATAAACTGTCTTCACTTCTCCAATGGATGTATACTTCACTGTTCTTCTTCACTTAATTATTGTAATTTCTAGGTCCAATATGTTTCATCACAGCAGCTCAATTGATGCAGTGACCCAGAGCCGACCCGCTCTGTCGACCAGGCCTCGCACCTTGCCTAGCTAGAGGCCCACGTCCGGCGGCTCACTGCCGGGCTGCAGCCCAAGCACCCCACCCATGACCGCACCTATTCTCAGCGCGGCGGGATGTTGAGGCAAGGTCTCGAACCCAGCCCCCTTGATAAAGAGCTTTCCTAACAGCTCTCATCACCAACTGAGCTGCTAGGAAAGCTCAGTTGGTGATGAGAGCTGTTAGGAAAGCTCTTTATCAAGGGGGCTGAGTTCGAGAACTTGCCTCAACATCCCGCCGCGCTGAGAATAGGTGCGGTCATGGGTGGGGTGTTTGGGTTGCAGCCCGGCAGTGGGCCGCCGGACGTGGGCCTCTGGCTAGGCAGGTGCGAGGCCTGGTCGACAGAGCGGGTCGGCTCTGGGTCACTGCATCAAAAAAAGTGCACTTTTTTTGATGCAGTGACCCAGAGCCGACCCGCTCTGTCGACCAGGCTCGCACCTGGCCTAGCCAGAGGCCCACGTCTGGCGGCCCACTGCCGGGCCCACCAAGGCGTCACACCATGGCGTCCCTTTTATCAGGCCCGCGGGCCGTACACCCCAACCCATCTCCGGGCCCAACCACAGGCGCACGGTAGGTTGTTGAGGCCATGTCTCGATCCTCTGACCTCCTTGATAAAGAGCTTTCAGGCAAGCTCTCATCAACTGATCAGTTGGTTGATGAGAGCTTGCCTGAAAGCTCTTTATCAAGGAGGTCAGGGGATCGAGACCTGGCCTCAACAACCTACCGTGCGCCTGTGGTTGGGCCCGGAGATGGGTTGGGGTGTACGGCCCGCGGGCCTGATAAAAGGGACGTCATGGTGTGACGCCTTGGTGGGCCCGGCAGTGGACCGCCAGACGTGGGCCTCTGGCTAGGCCAGGTGCGAGGCCTGGTCGACAGAGCGGGTCGGCTCTGGGTCACTGCATCATCAATCCTCTAAAGTGTTTAGAGGGGAAAATTGCCCATAAGAAGTTCCATATTTGATGGCATAGACTTGGGGTAATTCAGATTTTGATTGCACTAAATGATGGTAGGCTAACTTGTTTAGTGATCTCAGAATTAAGGCGACTAATTACCCAACAATTGCAGCATAGGCGTGTAACAAAAACAAAATCACTGTAAGATGAAAGAATCCCTCTTATTGCATGAAGGCCAAGCAGCTGTGGCAAAGCAGTTGTAGAATCGTATGACTGTACTAAAACCAAGGACATCATAAGATGGAGGAACCATTTTTTATTCCAAAAGATAGTCATTTATATTGCTTGAAGTAGTGCTTCGCATATAAGATTTCAGAGATACAAACACATTTTTGTAATATTGTCATGAGATGCTGTCTGGATGAAAAAAAATGAAGTAAATGTAGTATTCTTAAGGCAACTCTGTTGGTCATCAAGAAGTTTAATTATTGCAGTGCAAGCTGAATGATAGAAGGAATACAACACAGTTTCATTAACAGTACATACCTGTAAGAAATCATATAGATCACCACTAACACCCTCTTCATTATGGCGAATATCGCGTTTATCTGAACTGTAACTAAATCCAGTCCCAGTAGGCTGATCAACATATATAAGATTGGATGCCTGCATGAAAGATGAGTGCCTTTTCTTATCTGATTGTCAGTATCTAATGAACTACCATTGTCTTTAAACTACATAAAGTACATGCACGAAGATTCAAAACTTTAACAATACCTCCATCTTTTTGAACTATCAATCCAAGATATTTAAAACACTCGCTACAGGAAATATTTAAAACACTCACTACAAGATATTTAAAACACTCACAAAAGAGGAAGAAATAATGTAGAAAAAAATGGAGGAGAAAAGATAAAGGAAAAGGAACTCACTGTTCCGTATAAAAAAGGCGGTAGAGTTCACGGGCTTCACAAATTCCAATTTGTTTTTTTTGTTGCTTTCCGCTAGTGCTTTATACCCACCATTCAATTAATTTACAACCCACGACTCAGTTAATTTACAGCCCACAGTTACTGGACTGAGTGGACTCACATAAGACGTGAGATATGGGAGAAGATGTGAGCAAGCCGTTGAAAACTAAATTTCTGATTCCTAAATATCATGCAGCCTACAATACACGTGAGACTAGAGGCAGGAACTAACCTTCATGTGTCTGGCCTCATTTCTTTTCATTTTTTGTTTGTTTTTAAATCCTGCTTAGTCTTTGTTTTAACAAAATTCCATTTTTTATAACAGACCCTTGGAAATAAAATTGATTTGGGCTCAAAATTGAGGTAGAGGCTCAACATAAAAGTGGGAGAGAAAAAAAATATGATCTAACCAAATCAAAGTATTAGGCCTATATCTAATCTAGAGCAACTAAAAGTACAACCTAGTTAATTAGGTCATAGGGAATACACCACTATAACTTCTCCAATATATGAAAATAAAAGCGCAAAACAAGTGTGCGACATAAAAGAAAAATGTTTGACATGACTAAACAAAATTAAATGCACATGTAAGCTAAACTTCGGCACTGTGAGCGCTTGTCTGCATCACTAATGCACCAATTCCCTCCCATGATGAAAATCATCTCCAAGACACGATCCTTGAAGATAAGGTGCTCCTTTCTAAAAATTAAAAGACAATGAATGAGTTGACTAACTGCTAACGCAAGCATCATATATGGTACACACGCATTAAATGCAGATGTGGCAAGTGTCAAGGTTTCCACGACCCATGTGAACTCCTGTCAGGGCGACCATTACGATCGCATCTCTCAAGGCAACTTCAAACTCTCAACACAAGTATTATCTCAAACTTCATCGCAAGTACTATCTCAACCTCTCAAAATTAAGCATCACAATTCTTGTGTTTCCTGTTAAAAGAAATCTTTAAGAAAGGTCAATCACTATAAGCAAATAGATATAGAATTGACATAGAATTTTCACCATTAACATGTAGGGCCCGTTCGTTTGCACCGTTTTCATTTACGGTTTTCGTTTTGCTTCAAAACGAAAAATCAAGTGTTTTCGTTTTCGGGTAAAACGAATACTTCTGTTCGTTTGCAATATGGTTTTCAAGTTCGTTTTGAGGCAAAATGAAAACTTATGTTCGTTTGCACATGATTTTCAATCTGAGTCGACCTGTACAAGGTGAAAAAATGCGTGAGAAAACCTGCGATTCTGTGAAAAAAATGCCTGAGAAAACTGGAATCAGAGCAGGAAGAAGGAGATGAAAAAATGATACAACAGAAGGAGGAGGGCGCAAACCTGCAATTCTGTGAACAGTCGCGACTACCGAAGAATCGTTTGCAGCGACAGTTCCGGGAGGAAGAAGATGATTGGGCCGCCTGTAGCCCTTTCGTTCCTTGAACTCGGGCATAGCCTTATATATTAATAAAAAGCAAAAGCAGGAAAAAATTACAAGTACTGAGCATCATGCAGCAAAAGCTGGGAAAAAACCGTGGTAAGGGGCATACCCCTTTCCACAAAAAGTCACCATGGCAAGCTAGCTTCGCAACATGGTCGGCCGCCGAGTTCGCTTTACGGTCAATGAGGGAGATAGACACCCGTGTAGCCCTTTCGTTCCGGGTCCAGCAATATCGCAGGGAGGGGCGTTTGCTGGGAGGAGATCGGCGCACGGTGTTGGTCGGAGAAATTTCACGGCGCGGGAGGGTTTCCGCAACTTTTTCGCGGGAAGGAGGCGGGGCTTTTCCAAAACGCGTGAAAACGGAGGGGATTAGGTATGTTTTGAGAGAGGGAGGTTTAATGAGGGAGTGAAAACGCGGGGTTTTGAGTCAAAACAAAAACTGACCAAAACAGAGGCAAACGAACAACAATATTGGGACTGCAAAAACTAAAAACGAAAACGGGCTATGAAAACGGTGCACACGAACGGGCCAGTAGTGTTTTTATGGCTTGTCATCACAATTGGCATAGGATTTTCGTTGTTTATATAGAATGCTTGTAATGATAATTCACGCGGAACATAAGTATCAATGCAAGATACTCACCATCTAGAGATAATAATTATGAATGTAAAGTCAATAGATGAAGCACTTGATGTATGGGTCTTAATAATAGTTGGAAGCACAATTGATGTAGAAAAAAGAAAATACAAATATATATGCAATTTTATGCATATGACCGCAGACGCTCACACAAACATTTGCACATGAACCAATATGGCAATATGTCCTCTCGATTGGTACATCGGACACCCGTTCAGTGTAGATTCAGTCCCCCCCCCCAAAGAAGGGCAATCATCTACAAGACAACCCTTGAAGGCAGGTTGATTCTTTTAAAAAACAAAAAAATAGTGAAGACGTTGACCAACTACTAACACAAGCAAACTATGTGGCGCATGCACATTAAATGCATATGGGAACCCCTGCCAAGACCATTACAACTGCATCTCCCAAGGCAACTTAAAACCATATGTATTCTCCTGGGCATCATGCCATCAGGCGGACAATTATATACCGGACCAGAAGACCCCAAACAAATGTGGTTCAACAATATATATACCCTACACAAACACTATTGCACATGATCCTCATCTGCTCTCTCCCTTCTCTTTATATCTAATAAAAAATAAATAAATAAAATAGGAAACAGATTATATGCATATATATATATATTAACAAGTACCTCTCCCCATATGCATTAGATGACCATACTGAAGGAGGGTAGATATCAGTAAGCTTATTCACTTGGTTGTAATCTCGAATTTCAATTAATGGGATAAAAATGAATTGTAATTATGCATATTTCAGATTGACCAAAAAGGGACTAAACATATACTTAAGTTCTTAGGTCTTTTTCAAATCAAATCCATGAATTAAATATAGTAAGAAACTACCTAGCAAAATTCTAAAAAGAGATAAGAAGATGTTAGGGATTATGCATATAACCGTGTAGGAGTATTTATCAACAATAATGATATGATCCTTCTGGGCTACCGAGCCGATCTGCCATGGATCCATGGTCGGCCCCATAAGATCACACCAGGGCTGCGGCCCATACACCCCAACACATCTTCTCAGGGGCACCGAGCCGCTCTGCAATGGATCCATGGTCGGTCCCTAGAACTCAAAGATAAGTTAGGCTTTACCGGACACTTATCACCAACTGAGCCGCGTTGGTGATAGGAGTTCGGGAGAGACTATCCTATCTAAGAGGGGCCGGGTTAGAATCTCAGCCTCAACCTCCCGCCCTACGGGATGGACCATGGATCCATTTTGCGGAGTGGCTCGGTTCCCCTGGGGAGATGAGTTGGGGTGTATCATGTATGGGAAGTGACCCTGATGTGATCTTTTGGGGCCGACCATGGATCCATGGCATAGCAGCTCGGTAGCCCAAAAGGATCTTATCAAATAATCTCCAAGCATAAAATCGGAAGATAAGCAGTATTTTCAGACAAATAAAGGTAAAATAGTTGAGGAACAAAATCATGAAAGGAAAGAATTGCAGCGCACAATAATACCTTATCCCAACCAAACTCGTTCCGCACCAAGGACATGTTATCAGCTATTTTGTAAGGCCCGTTCTCAAAGAAAAGAGCCAATTCGCTGCTACAACCCGGGCCCCCCGTCAACCAAATAACAACAGGATCACTCTTGTTCTGCCTTGACTCGAAGAAAAAGTAAAACAGCCTGACAAAAATCAGTGAACAATCAGTAAACCCTAGGCATAGGGGAAAATGATCTAAGACCAATAAGAGTTATGGGTACCCTAGGCCAACAAACCCAATCTACCTGGCGTCGTAAGAGTGGGAGAGGCGGTAATAGCCGGCATGGTGCCCAATATCCTCGACGGAGCCCTCGCTGGATAAGCCAGAGAGCAGGAGCGGTTTCTCGACGATCGATCCCGGTAAAACATCAGCGGCAGTAACGTGCTCGGAGAAGGGTCCTTGGGGTGAAGGTTAAGCGCGCGGATGAACCTCTCTGCAGTGGCCGCCGGGAAAGCCGCGCTGTCGGGGAGGCTTAAATGATCGGCGATTTCACCGGCGGCGCGTATGGACGTAAGGATGCCGATGGACAAGATAAAGTGGGGGAGATTTCCCATTTTCGATTGGGTTAACAGAGGAGTTTGAACTTCATAGTAACCGGCTTGTAGGGTAGAATTAATAACGAATAAGAGTGACAAAATAACGAGATTATTCCGGGGATTGCTCCCATGTAAAACAAATAAAATAAAATAAAATTAAGGAATCATTTTATAATAAAGATAATAGTGATATTATTTATATATCATAAATAATTATTTATAACTCATCAAAAATTGTACACCTCAAAATTATTTTTGAAGTTGGACGTATCATTTATACCTCAATATTTAATATTTTAATACAAACATAAAATGATCTCCCTATATAAATTTGATGTCCTTCTGCTTGTAGAATCTTGTTTTCATTTTTTTTTTGGAAAATGAAGACTTGCAGTTAGAAATGTGGAAATTTTAGTATATTTTTACAAAGTCCGGAGAAACTGTGCTACCACTCTCATAATTTAAATACAGACTCTGGGTCAGTTTGTTTTGGCGGTGACGGTGACAAAATGAGCTGTGAGAATAGAGCTGTGGAAATGGAGCTGTTAGAATGGGGTTGTTCAGAAGGAAAAAACAGTTTGGTAAAACAGCGGTGACAGAGCTGTTCAGAATGGAGAAACAGTTTGGTCAGTTTGTTTCGGCGATGACGTTTCTGTTAAATTTAGCCTTCATTTGTTTTAGCGGTGACGGGTCGATCCGGCGGGTGGAAACGGAGAGTTCGAACCGGAGGGGGGAGGTGGCTGCTCCAAACGGAGCTTTTTGGGGGCGTTTCTCAAGGCGGGCGGGTGGAAACGGAACAAACGCTGCCGGAGTTTCATTTGTTTACTCTCCTTCCGGCGGCGTTTGCCCAAAACGGAATTGTGAAACGCCCAAACAAATAAGGCCTAAACCTAGGACTTTGTATCACCGGATACAACAAGTCAACGGAGGAGGAGGCGGGGTGGGGGGCATCTCCGGCGCAGGGGGAGGAGGGGGGCATCTCCGGTGCGGAGCAACTCATGGCAGCGGAGCAGCGACATCATCGCGAACATGGTGGTGGGAGCATCTCATGGCAGCGGAGCAGCGCCATCATCGCGAACATCGCCATGGATGGGGCAGCGGAGCGGCTTCTCTCCGACGGGATGGGGCAGCGGAGCGGCTTCTCTCCGGCAGGATGGGGCAGCGGAGCAGCGCCATCATCGCCATGGATGGGGCAGCAGAGCGGCTTCTCTCCATCGCGAACAGCGTCAGCGGCGCCATGGCAGAAGAAACAGCGACCATGGCGGAAGAAACAGCGTCGGAGCTTGCCTATGCCGCCCCTCGCCGATGCACGGCGCCGCCGCCCCCTCACCACGATGGCAACGCTGGCGTTGGAAAGCTCCTGGGAGGAGCTGTGGGAAACCCCCGTTGGCAACGGAAAAAACTGGGTTCCGTTCCATCTGGAACGCTAAAATAAGCTGTAAAAAAACATATCATTGCAGTGGGAACTCAACAGACAATAAAGTGGAAACAAACTGACCCTCTGTAAAGCAACTTCTTCATGTGTTCTCGATAAATAAGATAGTTTTTCATTTTCATGTATGCAAGCATTGAAATTGATGGGGATGAAGTCTCATTTAAATTTTTAGGGGGTGCATTTAACCACTCCCCCCATAATTTCTCATATTATTAAGATCATGGATTTGACCGGTCAACCCACTACCCATGATCTTCATCACAATAGGAGAAATCATGGGGGTCTCCCATTCAACAACTACCGCCGGCCACCGCCGGCCGCCGTTGTCATCGTCTGTTCCTCCCGCGGCCCCCGTCGTCGCCGTCCCCAACGCGGCGGTCGTCGCCTCCGTTATTTTCCGACTCCACGACCGCCGTCGCCGTCGTCCGTTTCTCTCGTGCTCGTCATCGACGCCGTCTCCCAATGCCGCGGATGCCGCAACCGTCGTTCGTTTCTCTCGTGGCCGCAGCCGCCGCCGTCTTCAAACGTCGCGGCCGTCGCCGCCATTATTTCTAGACATAACGGCCGCCGCTGCCGCCGTCTTCAAACGCCACGACCGTCGCCGTCGTTATTTCCCGACTTCACGACCGTCTTCGTCGTCGTCCGTTTCTCCCGCGGCCGCCGCTGTTATTTCCTGACTCCACGACCGTCTTTGTCGTCGTCTGTTTCTCCCACGGCCGTCGCTGTTGCCGTCTCCCAACGCCGCGGCCGCCGCCGCCGTTATTTTCCGACTCCACGACTGTCGGTGTCGTCGTTCGTTTCTCTTGTGGCCGTCGTCGCCGCCGTATCCCAACGTCGCGGTCGCCGCCGCTGTTATTTCCTGTCTCCACAGCCGCCTCTAGCGTCGTTCATTTCTCCAGCGGCCGCCGCCGCCGTCACTCCTCTCTTCCTCAGGCGTCGCCTCCGTCGGCCGCTCCCCACTTTCCGCCGCCCGCTATCCCGACCGTTGGCGGTAATCTCCCGCCTCGCTGGCAAATTCGCCGGCAAGTTCGCCAGCCGTCCGAGAGAACCCGTCTCCACCGTCCGATCACGCTCCCACGATCGTCGCCTTCTGTTACGTGGGTAACCACCCACGTAACCGCCCGCATGATCTCTCGTAGTGGAGATAATGCGTTGCCAAAAATAGAAAGGTCTGCATATAACGAGATTAATATGAATATTAAACCATAGTCGTAGAAATAAAATATAACATTTTGGTCTATTGATAGCAATCATGGTGATTATTGGCTGCAGATAACCGCGGAACCTCCATAATCACTCATGAAGCCTATAAATGGGGCTCAGACCCCCATTTAATGGGGATTCTCTCCTTCTTGGAAAAATCCTCCTACGGATTCGCTCTCTCTCCTTCCTCCCTCATTCTTCATCTCTGTCTTCCCCTTCGAAGATCTTCAAGCATTCTTTGAATATCTCCTTCGTCTTCGAAGATTTTCATTTTTTCTGCCCGGACTTTCTCTCTCCTCCACATATCTTCCTTGCGGGCTCCTGCGCACGCCGCCTCCTCGCGCGCTCTCGCGCACATTTCTTCCTTGCGCGCTCCCGCACGCGTCGCCTCCTTGTGCGCTCTCGCACGCATTTCTCCCCTGCGCGCTCTCGCGCGCGCCGCCCCCTTGCGCGCTCCCGCGCGCGCCGTGTAACGACCCGGCCCTTTAGACCAAGGCCGCCCGGCCCACCAGTAGCCCATGGACCTTTAGATCACGGACCACGGTGGTACAGCCGGAATATACCAAGGCCTGCAGGTCGTACACCCCAACGCCTCTCTGGCCTGTTTATCAGCAAACAGCGCGTTGTTGGCGCAGAGATTCGAACCCGCAACCCTTGATAAGAAACCTTCAACAGTTCTCATCACCAACTGAGCTGCTCAGTTGGTGATGAGCTCTGTTGGAAGAGAGTGTTATCAAGGGTTGCGGGTTCGATACCTAGCGCCAACAACGCGCCTTGCTGAAAAACAAGCGGGAGAGGCGTTGGGGTGTATTGGGCTGCAGCCCTGTAACGTTGTCACGGGTGGTCCAAGCTATTCGGCCCATGTGGGGTACGGTAGCCTCTGAGTCCTAGGCTGGGCCGTTACATAAAAAGTGCACTTTTTTGTAACGACACGGCCCTTTTAGACCAAGCACGCTACAGGGCTGCAACCCAATACACCCCAACGTCTCTCCCGCCTGTTTTTCAGCAAGGCGCGTTGTTGGCGCTAGGTATCGAACCCGCAACCCTTGATAACACTCTCTTCCAACAGAGCTCATCACCAACTGAGCTGCAGCTCAGTTGGTGATGAGCTCTGTTGGAAGAGAGTGTTATCAAGGGTTGCGGGTTCGATACCTAGCGCCAACAACGCGCCTTGCTGAAAAACAGGCGGGAGAGGCGTTGGGGTGTATTGGGCTGCAGCCCTGTAACGTTGTCACGGGTGGTCCAAGCTATTCGGCCCATGTGGGGTATGGTAGCCTCTGAGTCCTAGGCCGTGTCGTTACACGCCGCCTCGTTGCGCGCTCTCGCGCGCATTTCTCATATGCGAGCTCCCGCGCGCGCAGCCTCCTTGCGCGCTCTCGCACGAATTTCACCCTTGCGCGCTCCCGCGCGAGCCTCCTCGTTATGCGCTCTCGCGCGCATTTCTCCCTTGTGCGGTCTCGTGCGCGCCGCCTCCTTACGCGCTCTCGTGCGTATTTCTCCCTTGCGCGCTCCCGCGCGCGCCGTCCCCTTGAGCGCTCTTGGGTGCATTTCTCCCTTGCGCACTCCCGCGCGCGCCGCCCACTTGCGCGCTCTTGCACGCATTTCTCCCTTGCGTGCTCCCGCGCGCGCCGCCCACTTGCGCGCTCTTGCGCGCATTTCTCTCGTGCGCGCTCCCGCGCGGGCCGCCCACTTGCGCGCTCTTGCGCGCATTTCTCCCTTACGCGCGCATTTCTCCCACGTGCGCGCATTTCGCCCTTGCGCGCTCCCTCGCGCGCCTCCCCCTTGCGCGCTCCGCGCGTGCCGCCCCCTTGCGCGCTATGGCGCGCATTTCTCCCTTGCGCTGCGCTCGCATTTCTCCCTTGTGCGCTCCTGCGCGTGCGCCTCCTTGCGCGCTCTCGCGCGCATTTCTCCCTTGCTGGCTCCCGCACACGCCGCCTCTCTCTCGCACATTCTTGCACTTGTCTCTCCCTTGCACGCTCATGCGCGCTATCACACATATTGCTCCCTTGCACGGGTCTCTTCCCCCAGCGCTTCACGCACCTTTCTCCAACAAGCGCCTAACAAGCTCTCCTCTGGCAAGCGCCCTGCGCGTTCTCCTCCAAGGCTCCAACAAGCCCCATGCGCGCTCTCCTCCTATAAGCATCGTATGCGCTCTCTTTACCAGCTAGCGCTCTTCGTGCCCTCTTTCATCTAGCGCTTCGCGCACCCTCCTCCAGCAAGCGCCTAGCGCGCTCTCCTCCAGCAAACTCACTGCGCGCTCTTTGCCAACAAGCGTACCACGCGCTCCAGAACAAGCACTCCATCTACCGATAAGACAACCAAACCACGCTTCTCCAAAAGACAATCGGTCTGCATATAACGAGATTAATATGAATATTAAACCATAGTCGTAGAAATAAAATATAACATTTTGGTCTATTGATTGCAATCATGGTGGTTATGTGCTGCAGATAACCGCGGAACCTCCATAATCACTCATGAAGCCTATAAATGGGGCCTCAGACCCCCATTTAATGGGGATTCTCTCCTTCTTGGAAAAATCCTCCTACGGATTCGCTCTCTCTCCTTCCTCCCTCATTCTTCATCTATGTCTTCCCCTTCGAAGATCTTCAAGCATTCTTTGAATATCTCCTTCGTCTTCGAAGATTTTCATTTTTTCTGCCCGGAAATTCTCTCTCCTCCACATATCTTCCTTGCGGGCTCCTGCGCACGCCGCCTCCTCGCGCGCTCTCGCGCACATTTCTTCCTTGCGCGCTCCCGCACGTGTCGCCTCCTTGTGCGCTCTCGCACGCATTTCTCCCATGTGCGCTCCCGCGCGCGCCGCCCCCTTGCACGCTCCCGCGCGCGCCCCCTCGTTGCGCGCTCTCGTGCGCATTTCTCATATGCGAGCTCCCGCGCGCGCAGCCTCCTTGCGCGGTCTCGCACGAATTTCTCCCTTGCGCGCACCCGCGCGAGCCTCCTCGTTATGCGCTCTCGCGCGCATTTCTCCCTTGTGCGGTCTCGTGCGCGCCGCCTCCTTACGCGCTCTCGTGCGCATTTCTCCCTTGCGCGCTCCCGCGCGCGCCGCCCCCTTGAGCGCTCTTGTGCGCATTTCTCCCTTGAGCGCATTTCTCCCTTGCGCGCTCCCGCGCGCGCCGCCCCCTTGAGCGCTCTTGGGTGCATTTCTCCCTTGCGCGCTCCCGCGCGCGCCGCCCACTTGCGCGCTCTTGCGCGCATTTCTCCCTTGCGAGCTCCCACGCGCGCCGCCCACTTGCGCGCTCTTGCGCGCATTTCTCCCTTTCACGCGCATTTCTCCCACGCGCGCGCATTTCTCCCTTGCGCGCTCCCGCGCGCGCCTCCCCCTTGCGCGCTCCCGCGCGTGCCGCCCCGTTGTGCGCTATGGCGCGCATTTCTCCCTTGCGCTGCGCTCGCATTTCTCCCTTGCGCGCTCCTGCGCGTGCGCCTCCTTGCGCGCTCTCGCGCGCATTTCGACCTCGCGGGCTCCCGCACACGCCGCCTCTCTCTCGCGCATTCTTGCACTTGTCTCTCCCTTGCACGCTCATGCGCGCTATCACACATGTTGCTCCCTTGCACGAGTCTCTTCCCCCAGCGCTTCACGCACCTTTATCCAACAAGCGCCCAACGAGCTCTCCTCTGGCAAGCGCCCTGCGCGTTCTCCTCCAAGGCTCCAACAAGCCCCCTGCACGCTCTCCTCCTATAAGATTCGTATGCGCTCTCTTTACCAGCTGGCGCTCTGCGTGCCCTCTTTCATCTAGCGCTTCGCGCACCCTCCTCCAGCAAGCGCCTAGCGCGTTCTCCTCCAGCAAACTCACTGCGCGCTCTTTGCCAACAAGCGTACCCCGCGCTCCAGAACAAGCACTCCATCTACCGATAAGACAACCAAACCACGCTTCTCCAAAAGACAATCAGAGACAAGAAGCGGAGGGCAAAACCTGCTAAGCGCACTTCCGAGCCTCAAAGCTCCAAACATCAGAACGTGTACAGCAAGCTGCTCCCGCCTCCAGGAATTGTTAGAAGACTCCAAAATACAACGAGCGCATCGCTCCCCGCAGAACTCAAAGAAATAATTAGCCATGGGAGTGGTGACCTGTCACCCTCAAGTCTCTCTCTCTCCCCCCCAATAATTATAACGAGAGGCGGCCGGTCGCCCTCGAGTTCTTGAAAAAGCCTTGAAACAACACTCAGATATAGTGGAGGTTTGGTCGGCACAGATCCGACCACGTGGTTTTTCACCTCTTTCTGGGGTTTTCACGTCAAAAAATTACTTTGTCAAGTTTCTATTTTCATTGACTGTGTGTGCGCTCGACCGTTCCAAGAGCTAAGGTAGTCCAAAAATTCCGGCCCGATCCAGGACGTCGAGTTAGTCCGCAACAGTTTAGCATCGTCTGTGGGAAGCGAGTTTCCAGCATCCTCAAAAGACAGTACCCTCAACACAACGGTACTCATAACTAAAGACCATGGCGGGAGAGGCTGACCGTACGACAGGAGGGACAACACTCGGGGGGGGGGGGGGTAGGTTGGTCCAATTCCCCCTCACCGGCACGTCGTCATACCAGAAGGAGAACTCCCCAGTGCAGATGTCCACGGCCATAGAGCCTGTTTATACAAAGGATCTGAAGTTCAGCATCACTACAATCACCCAGAAGCAACAGGCATCAGACCAACTGTTGAGTACATTGGTCTCAATGTACTTGTTTTGAAGAAGTCTTCTCAACTCAATGATATACGCATTGTTATATTTGATGGATGTTAAGTTCATGTGTGCAGGTAAATAAAGCTAAGTACAAAGTGTCGAGACACTCAGGACTAGTGTCGACACACACTGAACAAGTTGTGTCGAGACAAAGACAAGCTGTGTCGACACTAAGGACAACTGTGTCGGCACACTATGTCGAGACTAAAGACAACTGTGTCGACACTCAGAACTAGTGTTGACACACTCTATATACACTGTGTCGAGACTAAAGACAACTATGTCGACACTCAGGACTAGTGTCGACACACTCTATTCACATTGTGTCGAAACTGAAGACAACTGGGTCGACACACAGGACTAGTGTCGACACACTCTAATCAAACTGTGTCGAGACTGAAGACAATTGTGTCGACACTCAGGACTAGTGTCGACACACTCTTTTCAAGTTGTGTCAAGACTGAAGATAACTGTGTCGACACACAGGACTTGTGTAGACACATTCCACATAAGTTGTGTCGAGACAAGTTGAAGAGCTATGTCGACACATTTAGAAGTATGTCGACACCACTACAAGAGCAGTGTTGACACTCAGGACTTGTGTCGACACATTTAACAGTCAAGGTTCAACACTTCAGCAGACATGTTTCATAAGTACAGAAATCAAGACGAAGGTACTGACAACTGTCAGAACTGTCAGATGCCAGTTATTAACCGAATCAGCCGGTTACTCCTATTAGAGCCTATTTAAAGGAATTTAGTCTTCAAAAAAAAGAAGCAGCACAATTTTGTGAAGATAAAAGTCTGGAGCATCAGCTACAATTTAGAAGGTGGAGAGAGGTCTGATCAAGAATCATCTTCAACATCTCTCCAGCCTAGATCAACCCTAATTTCTACTTCAAGAAGCTTTGAAAAGATAAGAAGGGTTATATCAGATCTATCTTGACAAAGATCAAGGGAATCACATTCATCATGATCAGATCAAGAAACTGTTACTCAGATCTCTCTTGCTGGGTGATATTTTATAATTCAATTTTTCTTTTACCTCCTCTCATTGTGTAAGAGATACCTGTAGATCTGAGTATATGAGAACTATTCTCATTTTTTTGTAAGCTTGTGTTATAAAGGCTGAGGTAGGGCTGATATTGTCTGAGGTAGGTGAAGTTGGAAATTCTCTGAGGTGTAGGACAGATGTTGTCTGAGAAGTAGGAGTGTGGATTCATTCTCAGATAGAGTTCTTGGGAAGAACTTGAGGTGTAGGATCTTGGTGATATGAGTGTTAAAACTTGTAAAGTCTGAGTTGTAGGAGTCGGGTGAGCTCTGAGCTGTAAGATCTAAGGATATGAGTAAAGGAAAGAGAAGGAGTTTGGCTGAATCTAGTTCATTGCTAGATAGACGAAAGGGGAAAGTGGATGTACCCATAAATTGAGTAACCACTATAAATCTGTGTGCATTTTGTTGTGTGTGTTGAATTGTTGTGCTGTGTTTATTTTCCTAATTATTGTTAAGTATATATTGATTATCTGACTGAATTAATTATATTAAAGAAAGTAGCACTCTGATTATTAAAAAGGGGTGCCATAATTTAAATTGGACTTATTCACCCCCTCTAGGTCATTAGTAATCCTAAAGTAAACATTTACACCAACAGAAGTTGAAAGGCTCACAGGCGAAGAATTTCTCAACTTAATCACAGAAGAATGCTAGCAGGCCAATCAATGTGCCGCTCCCGCCACTCGCCCTCTCCATCATTACTCGTCATTTGCACCCGAGGTTCGGGCACACCCAATCCCCCAAGGTTTCAAGCTCCCAAAGATTGAGACATATGATGGTGCAAGTGACCCGTCAGAGCACGTCAGGCACTGCGCAATCCTGATGCAACTTTGCAATGCCTCAGATCAACTATTGCGTCAAGTTTTCCCGACAACTTTGAAAGGACAGGCTCGAACCTGGTTCATGTCCCTAAAGGAAAGAGAAATCAAGGATTTTGCAGAACTAACACAACAATTTACAGATCATTTCATTACCAACCGCCAGATATTTAATGATCCTTCACACCTGTCCGATATTCGTCAAAGTAAAGAGGAAATCCTTAAAGATTTCTTCCGTCGTTTTACCACTGAGGCACGACGAATCCCTGGGATAAAATCAGAGCTCCTACGTGGATTTCTTCTTGGAGGGTTTTGCCCTGGTTGTACAGCCCCGTATTCGCGAAGAATGGGCCTCAAACAAGGCGCAAGACTTGGTGCATGTTTTTAAGCTTTTTGAGAGTTTTGCACTCCTGGAGGCCAATTTTAGGTGGACCTGCGTAACATACTAGTGGAGGGAGGAAATATTTGCTAACTCCCCCCCTCCCTCTTTGGAGAGTCACAAGCAGGCTGCCCAGCTCGCAAGAAGGACGCCCAGCTCGCCAGCAGGCCGCCCAGCTCGCAAGCAGGCTGCCCAGCTCGCAAGCAGGTCGCCGTCTCGCCCAGACCGCCGTCTCGCCTAGACCGCCGTCTCGCCCAGACCGCCGCCTCGCCCAGAACGCCGTCTCGCCAGGCCGCCGTCTCGCTAGGGCTCAGCTCGCCAGACCGCCGCCTCGTCAGGCCGCAGCTCACCAGGCCGCCGTCTCGCCAGGGCTCAGCTCGCCAGACCGCCGCCTCGCCAGGCCGCAGCTCGCCAGGCCGCCGTCTCGCCAGGGATCAGCTCACCAGACCGTCGCCTCGCCCAGGCCGCCGTCTCGCCGAGGCTCAGCTCGCCATTCCGCAGTCTCGTCAGGGCTCAGCTCGCCAGACCGCTGCCTCGCCCAGGCCGCCGTCTCGCCAAGCCTTTGCTCGCCATATCGCCGCCCCATCCAGTAAGCCGCAGCCCGCCAAGCAGGTCGCAGCTCGCCCGGCTTCAGCACGCCTAGTGGATGAGCAGGCCGCCAGGTCGCCACTCGCAGGCCGCCTGTCCGCCCATGCCGCCCCCCGCTTCCCGTCTAACCTCCAGGTCGCCTGGTTTGAGAGACTACCCCTGGTGGACTGTAATTAGCCACTTAGAACAGCGAGATTTGGCTGTTGACAGGACAATCTGGGGGAATTTTGGTAATTTTCAGAGCAGTGGAGATTGGTTATTTGCAAGTCATTCCCAAAAAATTATAAATAGGCCCTTAGGGGTGCCTTAGAGAAAAAAGATTTCATCACTTATTCACTCTCTCTCCATCCTCCAAGACACCCTAGCTCAGCATTGGCTAGGGAGGGGGAGATCTCCAAGGTCTTCTGGATGTGAGGTGGGACCTCCACGCTAGAGCCGAGGGTCCGTTCCTAGTTTCCTGAGTCTTTGGTCCGTGGCGTTCCCCCGAGTGTAGTAGGTGTGAGATCACCCCTCTTTTGGGACCTCGAACTCCACAGAGGTCAATGTTGGCTTCAATACTTTTGGTGCGGTGAGCGTGGAGAGTGACCAACACAGAAGATCTCGGGATAGTGTCATGACTAGAGGTCAGGGAGGTAGTGATGATCTCAGCGAGCTCCCCAGCCTAGGACCCTTTGTGGGGAGGCAAGGGTTCATGACCTCCATCCAAGGCATCATGGAGATGCTGCGAAGCATTGCTCCTTAGGGTGGAAGCTCCACCCTGACCCCCAGGAGCTGGCTCCCCCCCTCTCGACGAGTTGACTCCCAGGGGTCTAGGCGAGATGACCCCAGCAGGGGGAGAAGGAAGTGCACCAGGGAGACGGTCAGGGAAGGAAAGGATGGGAGATGGGGTCGAGCGAGACCTCACCGGCCGGGAGTTGTTCCCCAGCCCGACGAGTGCTAGCCCTCCAGGCGAGCATGTCACGTGAATATAGGTTGCGAGACCACCCCTCAGGGGGTCACCCTTCAGCGAGCTGATCATCTCAGCTCCCATTCCCGAGGGGTTCAGAGAGCCTGACATGACTTACTATACCGGGAAGGATGACCCCGTCCAACATCTGTAATGGTTCGAGGATGCCGTCTCCATCAGGCCGATGACGGATGTCTTCAAGTGCCTCCTATTTGTGATCATGTTGAAGGAGAAGGCAAGAGATTGGTTTAATCTACTCCCTTCGAGGTCGATCTATGGGTTCGAGGACTTAAGCCGGAGCTTTCAGCTTCGCTTCTCCACCTCCAAGTAGAGGAAGAAGAGTCCTAAGTCCATCTTCCTGATAAGGCAGGGGCCTAGGAGTCGCTGGCTCATTACATTGATAGGTTCTAAGAGGATATCCTGGATGTCCAGGAGATGCCAGGGTATGCCCTCCAGATGGCATTCACAGTGGGGTTGCGCGAGGGGTTCTTCAAGATGAGCCTGACTCGAAAGGCCTCCCTTTCCTTTGAGGAGCTGATAGAAAGGGCGGCTGAGGAGATAGCCATGGAGGCGGGCAACCCGCTATTTGTCAAAAAGTTGGCAAGGCTAACAGAGACAGAGTCAAAGTAGCAAGGTGACTCAAGGCATCAGAAAGGAATAAGGAGAGAGGAGTAGAGGGCTTAGGGGTTCCAGGGACAGGAGGGTCCGGAACCAGGCTGGAGGCAACAGGGAGGACCTGCCCAGGGTCCCAGAAGAGCTCTCATCCGGGTTGGGGAAAACTTTCATGGGGGCCAAGGGAGGTTCAACTTCTAGAGGCAAGCCACAAGACAGCTCGTACCCCCACCACAGCAAGCCTTGGCAATAGGTGAAGGGGGAAGAGGCAACGGGAGAGACCGCCGAGCTCGTCCAAGGAGGGAAGGAAGAGTGTTGTCGTACTGTGACTTCCACCTGGTGGAGGGGCACACCACGGCTACCTGCCCTGAGTTCCTGGAAGTGAGGGGGGCGAGAGGCCCGGTCCAGCAACAACTACCGGTGCAGGTTGAGGAGGTTCCACCCAGAATAGGGGATGACGTGTGTGAGGACCGGGTCGATGTCGGACCACGAGGTGGTATAGCGGTGATCCATGGTGGAGTGGGGATCGAGGCCACTCGGAAGGCGAGCCTCCATGTCATGTACCGACGGAGCGTCGCCTCTACATCCCAGACCCCGCCCTAGGAGGAGAAGATCACCTTCTCAGTGAATGACATGTCAGATCATTAGGATCCATTCTGTGATGCGCTGGTCATCCAAACGGCCATGGAGGGCTACACCGTCTCCCGGATCTTGGTTGACAACGGGAGCTCCATCAACGCCGTTTTCAAGAAGGCGTTTGATGAGATGAAGGTAGAGCCAAGGAGGGTGTTGGCCTCGGACGGACCCCTATTCGGATTTTCAGGGGAGAGGAAGGAGGTAGAGGGTGGAGTAGGACTTCAGGTAAAATTGGGGGGGGGGACTTCAAGGAACTGCCGGTTCATCATAGTTGACGCTCCAAGCAGCTACAACGCCATCTTCGGAAGGCCCCTCATCAGTGCTTTCCATTGCGTGCCGTCTTCGTTCCACCAGTGCCTCAAATTCAGCTCAGGAGGGATTCGGGTCAGAGTCAAGGGAGACTCCAGGATGGCAAGACAATGTTATGTCACGACCGTCAACACCATTTCTTGGTTGACCAAGGCAGAGGAGATGGAGAGGATCATGGAGAGCCTGAACAAGATGGAGGTCTCCGAGGGGAAGGATGACGGCCATCATGCCCAGACCGCCTGAAGAAGCCTCGCCCTGGCGGAGTCCTGTATTTTTCTTATATTGTAGTGAGTCCAGCCCCCGACCAGCTGAGTCGGGGGGGGGGGGGGTCATGTAACCCATTTTTTCCCGTTTGAGGACGTTGGATTTGGTAAGGTTTGATTGAGATACCAATTCCCCTTTTCTCCGATAACGGTCCCGCTGTCAGGCTCTCACTAGCTGACAGGGTAGGCATACCTCTCGTGGAAGCCCAAGTACCTTTGCTCCAATGACGGTCCCGCTGTCAGGCTCTCACTAGCTGGCAGGGCAGGCGTACCTCTTGTGGAAGCTCAAGTACCTTTGCTCCGATGACGGTCCCGCTGTCAGGCTCTCACTAGCTGACAGGGCAGACGTACCTCTCGTGGAAACCAAAGTACCTTTGCTCTGATGACGGTCCCGCTATCAAGCTCTTACTAGCTGACAGGGCAGGCGCACCTCTCGTGGAAGCCCAAGTACCTTTGCTCCGATGATGGTCCCGCTGTCAGACTCTCACTAGCTGGCAGGGCAGGCGTACCTCTCGTGGAAACCCAAGTACCTTTGCTCCGATAACGGTCCCGCTGTCAGGCTCTCACTAGCTGGCAGGGCAGGCGTACCTCTCGTGGAAGCCCAAGTACCTTTGCTCTGATGATGGTCCCGCTGTCAGGCTCTCACTAGCTGACAGGGCAGGCGTACCTCTCGTGGAAGCCCAAGTACCTTTGCTCTGATGATGGTCCCGCTGTCAGGCTTGCATTAGCTAGCAGGGCAGGCGTACCTCTCATGGAAGCCCAAGTATCTTTGCTTCGATGACAGTCCCGTTGTCAGGCTCTCACTAGCTGACAGGGAAGGCGTACCTCTCGTGGAAGCCCAAGTATCTTTACTCCGAGACGGTCCCGCTGCCAGGCTCTCACTAGCTGGCAGGGCCGGTGGCACCTCTCGTGGATGCCCATGTCCTCTTTTCTCCGAGGCGGTGCCGCTGTCAGGCTCTCACTAGCTGGCAGGGCCGGTGGCACCTCTCGTGGATGCGCCTGTCCTCTTTGCTCCGAGACAATCCCGCTATCAGGCTCTCACTAGCTGGCAGGGCCAGTGGCACCTCTCGTGGATGCCTCTGTCCTTTTTCTCTGAGATGGTCCCGCTGTCAGGCTCTCACTAGTTGGCAGGGCCGATGGCACCTCTTGTGGATGCCCCTGTAGTCTTTGCTCCGAGACGGTCCCGCTGTCAGACTCTCACTAGCTGGCAGAGCCGGTGGTACCTCTCAATGACCCTAAGTCTTCCCTACCCTGAGGTCGTCTCGTCGCCCGGGCTCTCATTAGCTGGCTTGACAGGTTGACCCCTCAGGGAGGATGAGTATTTTTTATCCCGAGGTCGTCTCGTCACCCAGGCTCCCATTAGCTGGCATGACAGGTTGACTCCAACAACTTTAGTCTTCTGATCGCCAAACCACAACAATAGTTAACCATCCTAAGACTTATCTTGTTCTAACAAAGGTGTGGTTACACTGGTTATCCTCAGGATAGTCGGACTGCTACAGACCACCAGAGTAGTCTTCAAGACCGCCAGAGCTAGACTGTCAGATCAGACCGCCAGATCGCTAGACTTCCAATACCAGACTGCCAGCACTTGACCGCCAAGCAATGTTCTAACATTCCCTCTCAAGCTAAATCATATATGTCAATCATGCTCAGCTTGTCATAGATATTTAAAAAAAGTGGATACTGGTTTGATAAAGATATATATTAGTTCTTTGTTTAAAGTGACAAACGGAGTGCAAACATGATTCTTCAATATTTCTTCTTTAATAAAGTGGCAGTCAACTTTAATATGTTTTATCCCTTCATGAAAAACTTGATTCTTCGATATGTATATTGTGGTTTTTTTGTCACAGCTCATTAGCAGGATATGATCATAAAAATCCCCTAAGTTAAACATAAGTGTTTGTAACCATTTTAACTCGCAAGTTTTTGAAGTCATGATTCTGTATTCAGCTTCAATACTTTATCTGGACACAACAAATTATTTTTGCTTTTCTAGCTAACTAGATTTTCTCTCAAAAAAGTGCAAAACCAAATATAAACTTTTTTTTATCTTTTTTATCATTAACATAATTGACATCAGAGTATGTTTCAATCATCTAATGGTTATTCTTCTGAAATAGCAATTCCTTCCATGAAGATTCATTCACATATTTCAAGATTTCATGGTTGAATGAAGATGACACTCCCTGAGAGTCTGTATAAACTGACTAACTCTGTCTACCACATAACAAATATCTGGTATTGTGACAGTCGACAGATGATTTTTCCCACTAGCTGTCTGTATCCGGTGTTATCTAAAAGAAGATTTGAATCTTCACTCCAACACTTGTCATCACCAACGATCATCATACATCGAGCGGGTCTTGCCTCAAAGAAGACCGGTCACTTTTAAAGGATCCAACATATATTTTTATTGTGAGAGCACTATTGAGTTGTGTTTTCGTGAGATCTATATTTCCAAAAAGTACTTAGGAGATCTCATATCTTTTATAACAAAGTGTTGCAAAAGATATTTCTTTGTTAGATAAATTCTCTCATTATCATCACATGTAAGGAGAATGTCATCCGCATAGACAACAAGAACAACCAACCCTTTAAAAGTATTGCATATGAAAAAAGAGTGATCTGCAGAACTTCGAGCAGAGCTAATAACTGAGACTCTACCTGAGTAACCTACCTAAGAGATTACTCCATGTATACCACTTCTTGTAGGTCATTATAAATGAATGTATTCTTGACATCTAACTGAGATATCTCTTAGTCCTTGTCATGTGCCACAAAAAGATAATATATATTGTGTTAATGCGAGCAATTGGGGAGAAGATGTCAAAGATATCCATACCATATATCTGATGAAATACTTTGGTAACTAGTCTGACCTTATAGTGGTCTATAGTACCATCAAGATGGAACTTTATTTCAAAGACCTATCGACAATCAATCGCATCTGTCCCTGGAGGGGCAGGAGCAAGAGTCAAGTACCTCTCTCGATCAAGGTCTTCATTTCTTCATTCATGACATCTTTCCAATGAGGAATAACAAAAGTTTCTTGATAGATAGTCCGGGTGATAATGACTGATAGAGCGAGAGCACTCTTGCAAGCAGGGGAAAGATGAGCATATGAGACAACATCATGAACTAAATGTTGAGTGCATGTCCGAACTCCCTTCCGACGAGCAATGAGAAGATCAAGGTTCGACCTATCCTCTGTATCAGATCCATCTGTTGGAAAGAGTGTTGGTCTGAGAACTATTAGTGACGACTCCAAAGGTATGCAAGCAGTATCAGGAGAAAGAGATGGGGAAACAGAAACTTGTGTGGGAAGAGAAGGAAGAGGAAGCTTAGGTAGAGGTGCATACATTGTAGGTATAGAAGGATGATTACTATGTGGGACGAGAATAGAGGCTCAAGCAAAGTAAAGAGTATCTTCAAAGAAAGTGATGTCAGCGGAAATATATTGTTTCGGAAGAATAGGATCACATCACTGATACCCATTCTGAGTTGGATGATAGCCAAAAAAGATGCCCTTAATAGATCGAGGTGAGAATTTGTCACAGACAAGAGAAGAAAAGTGGACAAACACAATACAACCAAAGACTCATGAAGGTAAAGAAAATGGTGTAGCGCTTGGGTACATAATGGAGAATGGGGTTTTGTCGTGGAGAACTGAAGAAGGAATACAGTTGATTAGATAACAAGAGATAAGGATAGCATGACCTCAAATATGACAGAGGAACATTCATTTGAGTGAGAAGGGTGCGAGCAACATTTAGGAGATGGTGATTCTTGTGTTCAACAATGACATTATGTTGAGAAGTATATTGACAATTGGTTTGATGAATAATGTCATGATGCATACAAAAAATTGAGAATTAATGATTAAGATACTCTTTAGTATTATCAGTGCAAAAAACTTTAATAAACACACCAAACCGTGTATGTTTTTATTATAAAAGATAGTTAATACAGAGAAAAGTTTAGAATGATCTTTTAAAAATATAACCAAGTGCATCTAGAAAAGTCATCAATGAAGGTAACAAATTGCTGACCGCCCCTTCCAACAGATCTAGTAAGAGAGGGACCCCAAATATTAAAATGAACAAGATCAAAAGAATGAGATGAACTACGTCCTTTTCTTGTTGGATAGGATGAGCAGTGATGCTTGTCAAGTTGGCACAATTCATAATTGAGAGAGGAGTCTCCCTGATATAGATCTGGTAGGAGTGTAGATAAGGCGAAGAGGAGGATGACCAAGGCTTGTGTCGACACATTCCACAGAAGCTGTGTCAAGAAGAAAAAGAAGAGTTGTGTCGACATTATATGAGCTGTGTCGACATCACCAAGGATTGTGTCGACACATGATCTATTTGTGTCCACACATTTGAAGAATTGTCTCGACACTTTGCTGCTGAGTTAAAGTTCAATGCAGTATCAGATGTCATGACTGGAGACTTGACAGCTGTCACAACCAACAAAGTAGTTACATCTGTCAGAGCTGTTAGAAGGCCGTTAGGAACCGGATCAGTCGGTAACCTCAGATGGGGTCTATATAAAGACCTATTCTATCAACAAATGATAATGAACAAGAAGAGACAACGAATAACTAAGAAGAAGAGAAGTCTTCATCCAGAAATCAATAAGTATTTAAGGGCAGATCCTGAATAAGTCTGTCAGAAGAATTCAGAGCCACATCTGAATAGAAGAAGGAACTGATTGAAGATCATCTCCAAGAAGATCAACATTACTTTGTTCAAATTCAAGAAGCTTTGAAGAAGCTAAGACAGGTTGGATCTAAAGCAGTCAGATCTATCAAGAACTGACCAAGAAACCTTCAACCCTTTTCTCTCTTTACCTGGGTGAAGGTTCTATTTATTTTTTAATCAATTTCTCTATAAGATCTTCTATAGATCTGAGTGTAGGAGAGTTAACTCTCTGAGTTATAAGCCTAAATTTATAAAGGCTGAGGTAGGGATGAGTGCCTGAGGTAGGGGAATCATTTCTCTGAGTTGTAGGCCTGAGAAAAGGCTGAGGTAGGGCTTAATTTCCTGAGTTGTAGGAGTGTGGACTCACTCTGAGGTAGGGTTCTCTAAAAGAATCTGAGTTATAAGACTTACTGAAGTCTGAGCTGTAGGTACCTTTTAAGGTTCTGAGTTGTAAGATTTGAGAATCTGAGAAGAAAGAAGGGAGTTAGGCCGAATCTAGTACACTGCTAGATAGGCGAAGGGGGAAAGTGGATGTACCCATCACTTGTGGAACAACTATAAAACTATGTGTCTTCTATGTTGCTGTTTTGTTTAAATCTAAAGAGGATTTCCCGTGTGAGATTAGTAGTCCCGGAATCAATGAACCACTTACCCTTAGTGAACATATGAGCATTTCCTGAAGAGGAGGTAAGGAACGTCAACTTCTTTGTGGTAGGGAAAGTAGCGTCACCCGCTGAAGGAAGGAGATGAGGATTCTTGACCCAACAACGATCTAAAAGATGTCTTGTCTTGCCATAATGAGAGCAAAGATGTTGAGACAGACCACGCCCACTAGAGTGACCTCCACGACCACTAGGGTTGCCATGACGAGCCAGATGAGCAATGCTGTCGGGATGTGGCAGGGAGGCAAGTAGAGGACGTGGAAGAAGAGTAATGATAACGGTGATGCGAGCAACAATAACACATCAAAGGTGGGAGAGTCAACCTCTCCTAGAATTTGTTGATGGATCATATCATAAGACTCTAAAAGGCGAAGAAGATAACACACAACCAGAAGTTCCTGAAAGTGTTCGTGTTGTTCAGCAGGATCCTGAGAGAAAGTGTTTGCGTTGTTCAGTAAGATCAGCAGAGAAAGTGTCAAGATTGTCGGAAGGAGTGGAAACAGTGGGAGCTGTTAAAACATAAGTCGCGGATAGAGTAGAGGAAGTGAGGGTTAAAGACTCCATAAAGAGGATAAAATGAACAAAGAGAGAGAGATGTCGATTGAAGAAAGCGCGAGATCGCAAAGACCGCAGAGACCGCAGAGATTGCAGACTGAAAGAGGGTCACGCGAGCTGAAACCGCATAAAAACGAAGGGCAACAGACAGACAGAAAGCCATAATCGTGCGGTTAGATAAAGGTTGCACGAAACATGTAACATCCCATGTTACTTCTGGACACCTCAACTTAGGTTGGGTTAGGCATGGGGTGAGACCTAAGGAGATCAACTAGGTTTGACCCTAGGTAGTGGGTGGTAGCCATGTGAAGCCCACCATAGGACCAAGTCAAACTAGGTCAAACTAGCCTGATTAGGGACCCTAGCCACACCATGACCCCACCACATTGCCCTAACCCTAAAAACAATCTAAGTGGACCCTAGGGTATGTCACTGGGTCAACATTTTGACCCCAGTTGACCAAGGTCAACCTTGGGCTTAATTTGGTCAAACCCACACTCATAGGCCTAATTAACCTAAGTGGGGCACCCCTTGACCCAAACTTAGTTGGGTGGTGCCACTAGACCCACTTCCACCAAGTGGGGTCAGTCCACCCTCCATGGTTGACCAGTCAACCTTAAAAGTAAATTTGGTCAACAATTTGACCTAAAGAGAGAAAATGAAGGCCAAGTCATTTCCCCTTGGACCAAGCCCACTAAAATTGGCCCAAAGTCAGCCCAAGTGAACAAGACCAGTCCTACCCCTCTAAATCAGGAGAGAGAATACATGCAAGGGGGTAAAATTGGAATTTTGGGAGAAGAGGAGAGAGAAAAGGGAATGAAGCAAATTTTGGCCACATGGCCACCCCATCAGCTGGTTTGGGCTGCTCAAGACCAGGTGGCTGACCTCCCCTCTTTAATTCCAGCAGGAAACCAGGGCTGTGAGCCACATGGCAGCTGGGTGAAATCTCCAAAGCTCAAAACCGAGCTAACATTGGAGTTATCTCCACTTATAGGCCACCTCAGTCCAAACAAACCTCACCATTAGTTCCAGAAGGCTGAAAGGAGTGGAGTTCGACTGTTTAATCATGGAGAACGGTGGAGATTTGAGCTTTCTGGGTGGAGCTCGCCGGCGCACCACCACCACGGCAAACCGCCGCCTGACCCGCAGCCAAGCCCCGATTCAGGTGCGTTTCACCTCACCTCTTCCCGTACTAACTTTCTAGATCGATCTAGGGAGATATCGGGCTCAATCGAGCCCGATGCCATGAGAGGAAATGGTGAAAATCGAGCTTTTCTTTTCTTGCTCGGGTTCGCCGGAGGAGCCAACTCCGGCGGCCCCACCGCCGGGAAACGCTAGCCCCCACCTTAACGAAGGTGGTGGCGATATCCGCCGGCGGTGGTGGTGGCTCAGCTGGCCGGAAAAGGGCAGCCAACATCGTCCAGGAAGAAACGATCGTGGCCGTTCAACTCATCGGGGACGATGACTAGATCCCGTCGATTTTACTTTAAGATTCGTGCTCAGATATTAATATAAATTAAATTAATGTATTGAATAGTAACATTTCCTGTCACATATATTCAGTCCTTTTGCATGTTAAATTTAGGCCTCTTAGAGGCAATTCCAGAACTTAGGCCCTTAATGAAAAATGTAGCCTAGGGTCTTACCTTTAATATGCCACCCTAAACATACATTTTGGTGTAGTGTACAGTCTTGTAGGACATTTCTCCTAGGACTGGTCCTAGAGTAGGGCAGAAATTAAATTGGATGCCTTGGTCACAATATTAGTCACCATGGCCCCAAATTTTGGGCACATGCATGATTAGGGCATACTTACCTCCTGCCAAAATTTAGGAATTTTTGGAAAATAGTTTCCTATAGTTTTTGGTAAAATATCAAAATATAAATAAATGGCATATATGGAGTTCTACTCCTCCCCATGGCCCCAAATTTTGGTGGTGGGTCAGTGGGGTCATCCTTGGTGCATGATAAAATTTTCAGCACCTTGGGTTCACTGCATGTTGGGGAATCCACTTGCATGTGCTAGCCTATGTTTAGCCTTGGTGTGCAAATAGCAAAAATGCAAATTGGTGTATTTAGCCCAATGGTGACATGCAAGAGTAATGAAATTATTTACAGTGGTTCATTAGGGTGAATTTCATCCCTCAAATTAATGATGGAATTTTTGGAATCAAAATTCCATTTATTGGAATTTATTTTAAATATAACTATTTTGGAAATAAAATTGGAAAATAGGATTTATTCAAGTACAAATCCAAACAACTTTGCCAAGGCATAGATAACATCACATTTGACTTAGGAAAAATATGATTTCTCTGGTTTGAAGAACTTTTGGAATAGATACCCTAAATTCCCCATTTTACCCTTATTTTGTTAATTCTTGAAATGATGGATTTATACCTCTGAAAAATTTGGAATTTATTCTACTGTTATAAAATATTGTTATTAGTTTATCATAAATTTCTCAGAATTTAATGGATGCATTACTTGTGTTAAATTAGTACAATGGCACTTTGGTAAATATCTTATAATGGAATCCCATAGGCCATCTTACATTAAATGTTGATGATTCTCTGCCAATAGTCATAAATTAGTGTCCTAAAAGCTCTGTAATTTTTCTGGAAGTTTTGAGTACATAATGCCTATACATCATTTGGAAAATGGAATTTGTGTGAAATTGATATTAAATTGAAAATGATAATAAATAATTTAAGGAAAATTATGAAATTCTGTAGGCAGTAATATTTTGTCAATATACATCTCAGGGAAAATTCCCTAGGTCAGTGGATGCTTAATCAAACCACTTCATGTGTAAAGTGACCTAGCATTTAAATTAAAAGAATTAATTAAATGACTATTTGGCCAGGAAAAATTATGAGAATCCTTAGGGTAGTTCCCTTAGTCCATAATACCTTAGGATAAATATTTAGAGGCAAGATGCCTTAAGTTTTGGAAGATCACATTTCTAGGGTAAACATAGGTCATGGTCTGCATATAACACAAATAGGTCTTGCCTTAGGGGAATTACCAGGGGATTGATTATCGGCAAAAATAAGAGAGAGTTCAACATATGTAACCCTGGTGGGTAGAGTTTTTCTTAGTGAGGGATCAAAAGTGCAAGTCTTAACTAGCAACTGGAGTGGGGATCGGCGGAAGACCGTCGGTTTTCCCGGTAATACCTTAAGTCACTAGGGTTGTACTAAAGCAATAAGGAGAGCTGTGGTGATACATGGGTAGCCATCAACTAAAATAAATATCCTTGCGAAAGGGAACGTTGGGCGTAATCCCAACATAGTTCCTAGTGCCCTTTGAGAGCCCTTCACAGGGAATACCGGGGGCAGTCCTGGGATTAACCTTAAATCTCTAGGTGTAATAAACTGTAGACAAGAGTAGTATAATAGGTTAGGACATTGTCGTACCTTCTCCCCGTGTGGGGTTGGAGAGATTCATGATATATGCTCACCCGTTGGGGTTTGAGGGAGTTGGTATAAAGGCACTAATGTGCGTTCTCACCCGTTTGGGGGTTTGAGGGAGTTGGTATGAAGGCACTAATGTGCGTTTTCACCCGGGTTTGGGTTTGAGGGATTCAAGACGGGTTTTGGTCCTGCGAGCGGGAGGCTCGGTATGAATTACTTGCATGTGCATAAATATCGTGGCGGGGCATGCGGTATTGGCCGTTGTCACACCGATGGCAGTACGGTGCACCAGGCGGTTGTGGGAGTTAGAGGGGCCAGTGGGTTGTTTTACACTGCGGTCTGGAGGACGATCCCCGATAACACACATCCGACCCAACAAGACTGACGGGTTTGTCAGCAAAGTACGTACGCGAGACTCTAGAGTGCACCTTGGACGTGTACAGAGGCGTATGAGAGGGGTCTAAGGCTTGGTAGTGTGCATACCGGTCTAGAAGCGGAGACGCCCGCTCCGCTGCTGCCGTAGCCACAACGGTGGTACCCGAGAGTGATGCTAGCTCTCAAAAAGTGGGAACTAAAGGTCTGTGATCACAGAGTCGTTGTGTGTGAGTTGCACTTGCCTGCGCATAAAATTGCATCATATCATTCATTCATATTAGGTCATACGCTTCATAGATCCTTATCATATAAATTAGTATGGACTCTTTTATATGATAAGTTAAATTTCCTGGAAATCCTAACTTATATATTTGTATGGGCATTTATATAAGTTAGGGTACGTTTGTGATGATAGCATAGTGGTAGCTTAGCTTATTTACTTATTCATGTTACTGTTCTTTACTTTCCTTTACTGCACCGCTCTTACTTATTACTTGTACCATACTTAGAACTGCTAGAGTAGGATTACATTACTTATTACAGCTCTAGTTAGATATTGTCACCTGCTTCCATTTTGCTACCCCTTGTTGTCCTCCGCTTCGTCCTCCCGCTCGGTGCCTAGGAACTGCGGGGCGAGGTGCGAGGAAACGACTTAGTCTTTTTGACTAATGGTCGGTGACCAACTATTTTTAGGAGCCCGTGGAGATGGAGCACCAGCACGTCGAGGAGGCAGGACATGAGGAGCAGATACCGCTTCAGTAGGCTACTACCACTACTGTGCGTCCTCAGGTGGGACGAGTCTTGATGTTCTAGTATAGCTTCCGCATTTATGATTTTGTGAGAGAGAGATTTGATGTACTGGGCATAAGCCCTTTTTACTCTTTCTTCTGTACTATTCTGTGGACTATTGATGTACTATTCATTTCTTTTATATGATTGTACTGTGACTTGTGGACTGATGGCATTTATTTACAGTTTACTTCTTTCTTCTCATGTTGGCCTACAGGTTTATGATCGTACTAGCCGGCAGGATCGGCGTGTTGCGGTGTCGACTAACCCGTGAGTTAGTGCCACCGTAAGACGGCGGTTCTGGGCATAAGATCCGGTAGCCCTCCTTGGTAAGGGGGAGGGGGGTCTTACAAACTGGTATCACTTGAACAACGATCATATGAGAAAGAAGTCCACAACATGGGACCACCCCCGCCCGAGCATTAGTTTGCGGACAAACTATGCAGCGGAAGCAGTGGTGTGCCCATGTGTAAAGTCACATAAATGGTCCACAAAGTACAATATTTTAGGCCAACTTTGCTTTAACCTCACCTTTATGCAACCTCCACAGGTCGCAGCGCAGCAAAATGTGGCTCCTCCCCCTCAAGCTGCCACTCCATTCCTACATACGGAGATGGGGCAGACCCTGACGACGATTTTGGATGCCTTTAGAGCCCAGCAAGTCTCGGCTCCACAGCCAAATCCGGGGTCGAGCTGGCTGAGTGCATTCAAGAGCCTGTCCCCACCGATGTACCGCGGGACAGAGGATGCGGTGAAGACAGAAGAATGGCTGGAGGCCATACACGAGATCTTAGCGGGCATCAGCTGCCCAGTCGGCCAGACAGTACCTCTAGCCACCTCTGTGCTAGAGGCCCACGCGAAGAGATGGTGGAAGTCAGTCCGGGAGTCTACCTATGCGGACTTTGAGCTGTCAGAGATATCTTGGGAAGAGTTTGGCGATGTGTTTCTGGAGCACTTCGTCTCTGTTACGGACAGAGATGCTTTGGAGGAGAGGTTTTTGAACCTCAAGCAGGGGACCAGATCAGTGATAGAGTACCAGAGAGAGTTCTCCCACTTGGCCAGGTTCGCGGGGATTCAGGACACCGACGATAGGAGGTATGCAAAGAGGTTCTACCGGGGCCTCAGGGATGATCTGAGGCAGGCTCTGTTATTCATTTCTCATGGCACATCCAGGCAGATCATCGAGATGGCGAAGAAGCTGGAGGCTGACCAGCTGATGGTGCGAGCCGGAGGGAAGAGACCATTTGATGGATCGACATCAGGTGAGAGCAGTAGGGGCTCTCAGAGAGGCAGGACCATTAGATACAGGAGGGGTGGGGGACGTCGTCGTCCCAACTTCAGGCAGGAGCAGGGGCCTCCTCCAGCATTGGCTCCCCCACCTCTACAGATACATGATCTGAGGAGACAGGATGACCGAGGCCACCGACAAGTGGTTTGTTACGGATGCCGCCAGCCTGGGCATATCAGGTCGGAGTGCCCGCACCGATTCCATCCCCCTCCTCCTCCTCCACCTCCAGTGGCCCCTGTACAGCAGGGCCGAGGACGAGGCCGAGGACGAGGTCAAGGTCGGGGATATCATGGCAGGAGGCGCGAGCAGGAGCAGATATACGCCTTGGACCTCACAGAGCCGAGGAATCCCGAGGAGGTTATTACAGGTACTTGAAGTTAATTATGAATTTTCTTGGATTTCCAATGATATATATTTAGTACCTGGAACTATAGGATAACAATTAACTTTCACATAAACAAACCTCAGGCATAGTCATGATCAGCGGCAAGCCCGCTCATACTCTTTTCGACACGGGTGCTTCACACTCGTTCGTATCCGAGGCCTTCATCGACGGGCTCGAAGGCGTGGAGAGGTTCCTTGGACTAGAGATGAGGGTACGTCTACCCGATGGGTCGGAGCTGCGGACCACTGCACATTGTGATATGGAGGCCGAGATTGGCGGCAAGGCATTTGAGGCGCCGACGACTATTCTGAAGCTGCAGGACTTTGACTTGATCTTGGGCATGGCCTGGTTGCACCGGAATCATGCCCAGATAGATTGTCCGTCCAGGAGGATCACGCTGAGACATGGCGACTCCCATGTTATCGTTGAAGGTATCCATCCTATTTGCCACCTACTGTTATCTTCTGTACAGGCTGTGAAGGCCCATGAGCAGGGTGAAGAAGTTTATCTTATCTGCTTCGAGATGGTGGGGACAGAGGCGACTATCTCGGATATTCCGGTGGTTCGGGATTTCTCCGACGTATTCCCGGAGAAATTGCCCGGGCTACCGCCTGCTAGAGACTTGGATTTCAGGATTCAGCTAGTGCCGGGAGCGAAGCCGGTGTCCCGAGCACCCTACAGGATGGCTCCTAGAGAGTTAGCAGAGTTCAGGACTCAACTGCAGGAGCTAGTCGAGTCAGGATTTGTACGACCCAGTTCATCGCCTTGGGGAGCACCAGTTCTTTTCGTGAAGAAGGACGGATCACTTCGATTATGTATAGATTACCGGGAGCTGAACCGGTTGACAGTCCGAAACACCTATCCTCTGCCTCGGATAGATGAGTTATTTGACCAGCTTCAGGGAGCATTCTGGTTCTCCAAGTTAGATTTGCGATCCGGCTATTATCAACTCCGTATCAGGGAAGAAGACATACCGAAGACGGCTTTCAGTTCGCGCTATGGATTATACGAATTCACGGTGATGCCTTTTGGGCTCACGAATGCTCCTGCTGCATTCATGAGTCTGATGAACCGTGTTTTCGAGCCTTTCTTAGATCACTTCGTGATAGTATTCATCGACGACATCCTTATTTATTCTCAGACTCAGGAGGAGCATACAAAGCACTTGGCACAGGTCTTGCAGAGGCTGAGGGAGACCCAGATGTACACAAAATTTTCAAAGTGCCAGTTCTGGTTGCAGGAGGTGGCATTCCTGGGGCACACGATCAGTGGGGCTGGGTTAGCAGTGGACCCGGCCAAGATAGAGACAGTGAGGGATTGGCCACGGCCGAAGACCGCATCTGACATCCGTAGTTTCTTGGGACTAGCAGGCTATTACCGCAAGTTCGTGGAGGGGTTCTCGAGGATAGCACTCCCCCTCACGTCCTTGACGAAGAAGGACACAGATTTTGTTTGGTCAGAGCGGTGTGAGACGACTTTTCAGGAGCAGAAGGACCGACTCATCTCATCCCCCATTCTTGCGCTTCCATCCGGGAGCGAAGGATTCCAGATCTACACGGACGCCTCTTATCAGGGGATGGGTGCAGTCTTGATGCAGCATGGACACGTTATCTCTTATGCTTCGAGACAGTTGAAGAAGCATGAGCATAACTATCCAGTACATGATCTAGAGCTCGGGGCTGTGGTTTTCGCCCTGAAAATATGGAGGCATTACTTATATGAGATTCATTGTGACATCTTCTCAGATCACAAGAATCTCAAGTATATCGATACTCAGAAGGACCTAAACCTGAGATAGAGGAGGTGGCTGGAGTTTCTCTGTGATTATGATTACAAGATCCACTATCATCCGGGAAAAGCGAACACGGTTGCGGATGCTTTGAGCAGGAGGGCCGGCACTTCTGGACCGGAGCCCCGATTGATGTCCATAGAGCTGCTTCAGATGATGGAGGACATGCACATTACCGTGGTGTCCGAGACCGAGCCAGTGGTATATAGAGAGTATTTGAGCTCAGTGATCAGCTGCGATGATATACAGGAGCGCATCCGAGCACATCAGAGGCTGGATGCTGCGTTACAGCCGATTTTCAGTGCCCTAGAGAGGGGCAAGGTCGAGGACTACACGTTACAGGATGATCTTCTTCGGTTCCGGGGGCGCATCTACATACCAGCAGGAGGCAGTATCCGGGAGGACATACTCCGAGAGGCACATTGCTCGAGATATTCAGTGCACCCCGGCATCACCAAGATGTGGGCAGATTTGCGGAGATCTATGTATTGGCCCGGGATGAAGAGGGAGATCACGGATTTTGTGACCCATTGCGAGACCTGCCAGCGTGTGAAGGCGGAATGCAAGAGCCCGAGAGGTTTACTACAGCCACTGCCAGTTCCAGAGTGGAAGTTCGAGGACATTGCTATGGACTTTATACACGGATTGCCTCGCTCCCACTCTGGGCATGATTCTATATGGGTTATAGTGGACAGATTGACCAAGGTAGCGCAGTTTATTCCAGTTCGGAAGGATGCCCCAGTTGCAGTCCTGATGAGACTATTTGTGGAGCAGTACATCAGATATCATGGTATCCCCAGGACTATTGTTTCGGACCGTGATGGTCGGTTCACTTCGAGCGAGTGGAGGGCCGTGCATGCTTATTTGGGATCTCGGCTTACCTTTAGTACCGCCTTCCACCCGCAGACCGACAGACAGACCGAGCGGACCATCCGGACCATGGAGGACCTGCTCAGATTATGCATATTGGATACGGGGAAGCCTTGGGATAGGCTGCTGCCATTGATCGAGTTCTCGTATAATAACAACCACCAGGCTAGCATCAGGATGGCTCCGTACGAGGCTCTTTATGGGAGGAGATGCCGGACACCGCTATCATGGGTACAGGATGTGGATACCAGGGCTCTGGGATCTGATTATATAGAGGACACTGAGGCTCAGATTCGATTGATCAGGGATCGGCTACTGGAGGCCCAGAGCAGGCAGGCAAAGTATTATGATGTTCGGCACCGGAAGGTGGAGTTCCAGGTTGGAGACAGGGTATTCTTGAAGATACGTCCAGTACACGGTGTTTCTCGGGTGCGGAGGCACAAGAAGCTCAGTCCATGATACATGGGGCCATACCTGATCCTGGAGCGGATCGGCCCCTTGGCTTACCGACTGCAGCTGCCACCGGAGTTGGGTGCATTACATGACGTCTTCCATGTCTCTTCCTTGCGAAGGGCTCTCCTTCGGCCGGAGCAGCACATTACTACTACAGCCGGACCAGTAGAGCCTGACAGATCAGTGAGATTGGAGCCGATCCGGATTGACGATACATCCATCCGAGTGTTGCGGAAGAAAAAGGTCCCTCTTGTGAAAGTGTTGTGGTCCAACCATGGACGGGAGGAGCACACTTGGGAGCCGAGGGATCTGATGCTGGAGCAACACCCGGAGCTATTCGCATCAGGTACATTTAAGTTTTGTCTTTAAATTTCTTGATAATTCTTGCAAATTGAACCCCGTAGACCCGAACTTAAATTTCGGGGACGAAATTATTTTCTTATTTATTGGAATTTGTAACATCCCATGTTACTTCTGGACCCCTCAACTTAGGTTGGGTTAGGCATGGGGTGAGACCTAAGGAGATCAACTAGGTTTGACCCTAGGTAGTGGGTGGTAGCCATGTGGAGCCCACCATAGGACCAAGTCAAACTAGGTCAAACTAGCCTGATTAGGGACCCTAGCCACACCATGACCCCACCACATTGCCCTAACCCTAAAAACAATCTAAGTGGACCCTAGGGTATGTCACTTGGTCAACATTTTGACCCCAGTTGACCAAGGTCAACCTTGGGCTTAATTTGGTCAAACCCACACCCATAGGCCTAATTAACCTAAGTGGGGCACCCCTTGACCCAAACTTAGTTGGGTGGTGCCACTAGACCCACTTTCACCAAGTGGGGTCAGTCCACCCTCCATGGTTGACCAGTCAACCTTAAAAGTCAATTTGGTCAACAATTTGACCTAAAGAGAGAAAATGAAGGCCAAGCCATTTCCCCTTGGACCAAGCCCACTAAAATTGGCCCAAAGTCAGCCCAAGTGAACAAGACCAGTCCTACCCCTCTAAATCAGGAGAGAGAATACATGCAAGGGGGTAAAATTGGAATTTTGGGAGAAGAGGAGAGAGAAAAGGGAATGAAGCAAATTTTGGCCACATGGCCACCCCATCAGCTGGTTTGGGCTGCCCAAGACCAGGTGGCTGACCTCCCCTCTTTAATTCCAGCAGTAAACCAGGGTTGTGAGCCACATGGCAGCTGAGTGAAATCTCCAAAGCTCAAAACCGAGCTAACATTGTAGTTATCTCCACTTATAGGCCACCTCAGTCCAAACAAACCTCACCATTAGTTCCAGAAGGCTGAAAGGAGTGGAGTTCGACTGTTTAATCATGGAGAACGGTGGAGATTTGAGCTTTCGGGGTGGAGCTCGCCGGCGCACCACCACCACGGCAAACCGCCGCCTGACCCGCAGCCAAGCCCCGATTAAGGTGCGTTTCACCTCACCTCTTCCCGTACTAACTTTCTAGATCGATCTAGGGAGATATCGGGCTCAATCGAGCCCGATGCCATGAGAGGAAATGGTGAAAATCGAGCTTTTCTTTTCTTGCTCAGGTTCGCCGGAGGAGCCAACTCCGGCGGCCCCACCGCCGGGAAACGCTAGCCCCCACCTTAACGAAGGTGGTGGCGATATCCGCCGGCGGTGGTGGTGGCTCAGCTGGCCGGAAAAGGGCAGCCAACATCGTCCAGGAAGAAACGATCGTGGCCGTTCAACTCATCGGGGACGATGACTAGATCCCGTCGATTTTACTTTAAGATTCGTGCTCAGATATTAATATAAATTAAATTAATGTATTGAATAGTAACATTTCCTGTCACATATATTCAGTCCTTTTGCATGTTAAATTTAGGCCTCTTAGAGGCAATTCCAGAACTTAGGCCCTTAATGAAAAATGTAGCCTAGGGTCTTACCTTTAATATGCCACCCTAAACATACATTTTGGTGTAGTGTACAGTCCTGTAGGACATTTCTCCTAGGACTGGTCCTAGAGTAGGGCAGAAATTAAATTGGATGCCCTGGTCACAATATTAGTCACCATGGCCCCAAATTTTGGGCACATGCATGATTAAGGCATACTTACCTCCTGCCAAAATTTAGGAATTTTTGGAAAATATTTTCCTATAGTTTTTGGTAAAATATCAAAATATAAATAAATGGCATATATGGAGTTCTACTCCTCCCCATGGCCCCAAATTTTGGTGGTGGGTCAGTGGGGTCATCCTTGGTGCATGATAAAATTTTCAGCACCTTGGGTTCACTGCATGTTGGGGAATCCACTTGCATGTGCTAGCCTATGTTTAGCCTTGGTGTGCAAATAGCAAAAATGCAAATTGGTGTATTTAGCCCAATGGTGACATGCAAGAGTAATGAAATTATTTACAGTGGTTCATTAGGGTGAATTTCATCCCTCAAATTAATGATGGAATTTTTGGAATCAAAATTCCATTTATTGGAATTTATTTTAAATATAACTATTTTGGAAATAAAATTGGAAAATAGGATTTATTCAAGTACAAATCCAAACAACTTTGCCAAGGCATAGATAACATCACATTTGACTTAGGAAAAATATGATTTCTCTGGTAAACATAGGTCATGGTCTGCATATAACACAAATAGGTCTTGCCTTAGGGGAATTACCAGGGGATTGATTATCGGCAAAAATAAGAGAGAGTTCAACATATGTAACCCTGGTGGGTAGAGTTTTTCTTAGTGAGGGATCAAAAGTGCAAGTCTTAACTAGCAACTGGAGTGGGGATCGGCGGAAGACCGTCGGTTTTCCCGGTAATACCTTAAGTCACTAGGGTTGTACTAAAGCAATAAGGAGAGCTGTGGTGATACATGGGTAGCCATCAACTAAAATAAATATCCTTGTGAAAGGGAACGTTGGGCGTAATCCCAACATAGTTCCTAGTGCCCTTTGAGAGCCCTTCACAGGGAATACCGGGGGCAGTCCTGGGATTAACCTTAAATCTCTAGGTGTAATAAACTGTAGACAAGAGTAGTATAATAGGTTAGGACATTGTCGTACCTTCTTCCCCGTGTGGGGTTGGAGAGATTCATGATATATGCTCACCCGTTTGGGGTTTGAGGGAGTTGGTATAAAGGCACTAATGTGCGTTCTCACCCGTTTGGGGGTTTGAGGGAGTTGGTATGAAGGCACTAATGTGCGTTCTCACCCGGGTTTGGGTTTGAGGGATTCAGGACGGGTTTTGGTCCTACGAGCGGGAGGCTCGGTATGAATTACTTGCATGTGCATAAATATCGTGGCGGGGCATGTGGTACTGGCCGTTGTCACACCGATGGCAGTACGGTGCACCAGGCGGTTGTGGGAGTTAGAGGGGCCAGTGGGTTGTTTTACACTGCGGTCTGGAGGACGATCCCCGATAACACACATCCGACCCAACAAGACTGACGGGTTTGTCAGCAAAGTACGTACGCGAGACTCTAGAGTGCACCTTGGACGTGTACAGAGGCATATGAGAGGGGTCTAAGGCTTGGTAGTGTGCATACCGGTCTAGAAGCGGAGACGCCCGCTCCGCTGCTGCCGTAGCCACAGCGGTGGTACCCGAGAGTGATGCTAGCTCTCAAAAAGTGGGAACTAAAGGTCTGTGATCACAGAGTCGTTGTGTGTGAGTTGCACTTGCCTGCGCATAAAATTGCATCATATCATTCATTCATATTAGGTCATACGCTTCATAGATCCTTATCATATAAATTAGTATGGGCTCTTTTATATGATAAGTTAAATTTCCTGGAAATCCTAACTTATATATTTGTATGAGCATTTATATAAGTTAGGGTACGTTTGTGATGATAGCATAGTGGTAGCTTAGCTTATTTACTTGTTCATGTTACTGTTCTTTACTTTCCTTTACTGCACCGCTCTTACTTATTACTTGTACCATACTTAGAACTGCTAGAGTAGGATTATATTACTTATTACAGCTCTAGTTAGATATTGTCACCTGCTTCCATTTTGCTACCCTTGTTGTCCTCCGCTTTGTCCTCCCGCTCGGTGCCTAGGAGCTGCGGGGCGAGATGCGGAGGAAACGACTTAGTCTTTTTGACTAATGGTCGGTGACCAACTATTTTTAGGAGCCCGTGGAGATGGAGCACCAGCACGTCGAGGAGGCAGGACATGAGGAGCAGATACCGCTTCAGCAGGCTACTACCACTACTGTGCGTCCTCAGGTGGGACAAGTCTTGATGTTCTAGTATAGCTTCCGCATTTATGATTTTGTGAGAGAGAGATTTGATGTACTGGGCATAAGCCCTTTTTACTCTTTCTTCTGTACTATTCCGTGGACTATTGATGTACTATTCATTTCTTTTATATGATTGTACTGTGACTTGTGGACTGATGGCATTTATTTACAGTTTACTTCTTTCTTCTCATGTTGGCCTACAGGTTTATGATCGTACTAGCCGGCAGGATCGGCGTGTTGCGGTGTCGACTAACCCGTGAGTTAGTGCCACCGTAAGACGGCGGTTCTGGGCATAAGATCCGGTAGCCCTCCTTGGTAAGGGGGAGGGGGGTCTTACAAAACAAAGCAGAGATTACGCAAAAAATAGCAGGCGGATAGAAAACCAAAGGTCGCACACAGAAATGGAGTAGAGCATACAGTTAGAAAACTAGAGACCACAAGAACTGCTGGCCACCAGAAAAGCAGAAATCATAGCAAATGGACTGATGAGCTCTGATACCATGTGAGAATTCTAAAAAATAACTGAATTTTATTGCTCCAAAAAACTTAATATTACTCAGATATGACCCCTATTTATAAGGAAGAGGAGATACAACATACGAGACTAATTACAACATGAGAACTTGGCAAACTGATATTTACAAACTGAGGCGATCTGTGCGGTTAGACAAGCTAACCGCTGAATAACATACATCGATCATAACAATAAAGTATTTGTTGGTCTCTAATCTACAGATCGCAGTTGACCACCAGGAACAACAAAGGCTGTTAGACATACTCTAACCGTCAGACCACAACAACTTTAGTCTTCTGATCGCCAGACCACAACAACAGTTAACCATTACCAGGCTTCTCTTGCTCAAACAAAGGTGCGGTTACACTGGTTATCCTCAGGACAGTCAAACTGCTCCAGACCTCTAGAGTAGTCTTCCAGACCGTCAGGGTTAAACCGCCAGATCAGACCATCAGATCGCCAGCACCAGGCCACCAGCACCAGACTGCCAACACCAGACTGTCAACACCAGACTGCCAACACCAGATTGCCAACACCAGACCGCCAACACCAGACCGCCAACACCAGACCGGCAACACTAGAACGCCAACACCAGACCGACAACACTAGACCGCTAACACCAGACTGCCAAGCCATATTCTAACACCGGGTCATTACCTAGATTCTAAAACAATAACACCTACAACAATGTGCGGTTTATCGAAAGAATTGAAAACCCATAATTCCAACAAATCAACTGAAATTGAAAATAAAGGAGAAATATGAATAAATGAGAAATTGAGATGAAGGACTTATATCAGTTTAGAAGTGAAAAAATATTACTAGAAATCAACTGATAAAGAGGTAAAAACAATGTGAATTTATCAAATCGAAGGACAATAATTAGATGTCGAAAGATAGATCGTGGGGAGCAGAATTTATCAGGAATTAAAAAAATCAAAACAAAAAAAAGCCGGAAAGAAGCACTAATAGTTGACAAAAAGGGCAAACAATCCACTCTGGAAGCATTCGAGACATCTTCGCTTATTCTTCCACAACGACCACCACTCGCCGACGGTGGTGAAACACACTCTAGAGCTGATAACGGAGGAGTGGAAGACTCCACGAGTATTGAGGCTTTTCGAAATCCCGCATCATAAATTATGAGAAATTACGATGTGAATTAGCGCAGTGCGACTAATTTTTTTAGAAAACAATCATAAGATTAAAATAGGAAAAAAATATGATAAAGATAGTCAAAATTGCAGTAACTTTAAGGGTCTGTTTGAAAATTAGCGGGTGCCGTGAACGGGCCGGCGGAACCTGTTTGAATGCTTTTTGCGAGGTTCCTTTGAAAACAGCCGACGTGAAAGGATGCCAGCCCGTTGTTTTGTCGCTGGTCATGCGAACACCGTTTCACCGTACACGCCGACCATTTCCTCCCAGATTGTCAAACCGTGCCTAAGAGCATCTCCAATGAGGATCTCTATATTTAGAGATCTCCATTGTACCATGTTCTCTAAATATAGAGAACATGGTAGGAGCAATTCCAACCATGCTCTCCATATTTAGAGAACATGGTATTATTTTATGTATTATTTTTATAATATGTATTATTTTAATATTGAGAACATGATATATATAAATTATTTTATGTATTATTTTTATATGAAGAACATGATATATATAAATAATAATAATAATAATTTTTGTATTTTTTATAATATATATGAGCTCGACGAACCGTCGAGCTCAGCTCGACGAAAACGTTTTGTCAAACTGAGTTTGATTCCACCAAAATACATATTAATTTTCATGATTTTGTCTTCGTATTTGCATGATCAATACAAATTTAATACTAATTAAATTTAGAAAAAACATATGACAGATAAAACGGCGAAATGACGAACGTCTTCTCTTCCTATTTGCATGATCAAATATGAAAATTAATATGTATTGATCATATGGCGAAACGACGAACATCTTCTTTTCGTATTTACATGATCAATACTAATTAAAAAATATTTAATATTAGTTTCGTGATCTTGAAAAAACAAATTTATTGATATATCACATGTCATATTTGAAAAAATATATTGACAATTACTAATGATATATTGAAATTGATGAGTTTTATAATACATAATTTTAAAAACAAAAATAAATAAAAAAATAAAAAATACATTAAAAAGTTTTACAGCAACTTCATATTGTAGTGAAATCGTTGGCTATTTTTAGAGAATAGCGAATCATTGGAGATACTCTAAAACGTCACGAGGAAGACCTATAATTAAAAAAACAAATAATTATAATTTTTAAGAAAAAATAGCTTTAAATCTCTGCGATGCCCTACGCTCTGCTTGAAACTCTGTTCACTTTCCAAATGAACACATGCCTGCAAATCACCGAGTTAGCGGGGATTCCGGCGGCGGCTGGAGGCTCAAACTTCGTCTTCTCGCCTCTGTCTCTCGTAGCGGCGCTGAGCCTGACTGCCTCCGGCGCTAGGGGGGAGACGCAGAGGGAGCTGCTCTCCTTTCTCGGCTCTCCCAATCTCGACCATCTCCACTCTGCCTCCGTTCACCTCGCCAAAGCCGTACGTACCGGCGACCGCGAGCTAACCCTTTCGTTTGTCAATGGGGCTTGGGTAGATCGCTCCATGGCCGTCAATCCGTCTTTTGTGGCGGTCGCCGCTTCAGTTTACGGCGCAACTATTGAGCCCGTTGACTTCATTCACCAGGTAATTCATAAAATCAAGGATCAATTTCGTTTTTTTTAGATTATTCACCAGAAAATTTCTCTTGTTTCAAATGTAATAATTAATCTTCCATCATGAGAATGTAGGCTTCACTGGAAGAGAAAAAAGTAAACAATTGGATTGAGGAAAAAACCAATGGGATCATAAAAAATCTCATTCCTGATGGCACAATAAACCATTCAACTAGATTGATTCTTGCCAATGCGTTGTACTTCAAAGGCAAATGGCAAGATAAATTTGATAACTTCATGACCAAAACAGACAAATTCTATCTCTTGAATGGAAGCACCATACAAACACCCTTCATGAGCAGCAGAGAGGACCAATTCATTTCATCTCACGCCGGATTCCAAGTTCTCAAACTTCCATATAAGAAGGAAGAAGACGACCGAGATTCCAGAAGCTTCTCGATGCTGCTCTTTCTCCCAAATGAGAGGAACGGCCTTCATGATCTTATCAGAAGAATTGTTTCTGCTCCAAATTTTGTCCAAGAACATGTTCCTCGCTGGAGGGTTGACGTTGGCCGATTCATGGTTCCAAAGTTTAAGATTTCATTTGACTTGGAAGCATCTAGCGTGCTGAATCAACTCGGACTGAAGAGTATATTCAGTTATTCCAGTGCTGATTTGGGTGGAATGTGTTTGGAGTCGTTGAGAGTTGAGCGGCTGTTTGTGTCCAAAATCCTTCATAAGGCTGCAATTGAGGTGGATGAAGAGGGAACAACGGCAGCAGCATCGACTGTGTTAGTTATGGAAATGTTGTGCTACATTCCGCCGGTGGATTTCGTTGCCGATCATCCGTTTATCTTTGTTGTTAGAGAAGATAGCACTGGAGCTATTTTGTTCTTTGGTCATGTCGTGAATCCATCCATTTAGGTTTCTTGTGAATCTTGTGATTTGCTTACTACTACTATATATGCTCTGTGATGTAATAAAGATGATACTTATGATCATCTCTCTAGTTTTGCAGATTCATTTTAGTTGGGCAGCGATGAAACTATGTTATATTTGCATTGCTGTTTTTTTTTTAATCTAAAATTATAATAGTTGTTTGTGGAATGGTTTCATCTTTTGGAGCAAGTTTTGAAGTTAAAGGCTCTCTTTGGGGGCGGCCGTGGTGGCGGTGGGAAAATTATGCAGGGAAGCTGTTAGGAGAAAAACATCCAACGGCCTCAGATTCACCTGCTCTTATCCAACGGTCCAGAAGCAGCATCAATCCAACATCCATCATGCGAATTTCCAACATCCATCAACGGTCCAAGAGCAGGGCATCATCATCGGTCAGTATTAAAGAGCAGGGCAACAGCTATTTCATCCAACGATCAGTATTAAAGAGCAGGGCATTATCATCCAGCGGTCAGCAGCTATTTCATCCAGCGGTCAGCAGCTATTTCATCCAGCGGTCAGCAGATGACAGCCGGATATCATTATATTGCTAATAATAATATATGTAATTAATTAGCTTTTTAAATGTGTTTAACGGATATATGTAACGGTCCTCTTGTGGACCTATTCCTTTAAATAGCAGTAGGAACTCTGTAATAGTTATGGATGATTTGAAATAAGAATGTTTTCCCCTCTAATTCTTCCTCCTTTCGTCTCTCTACTTACCGGCCACCTCCCTTGGCCCTTCTTCTGAATATTACCACCACTTCCTCCGGCGGAATCGCTACATTTTGGTGCTCTCGTTGAGATAACCTGCATTCCGCCGATCCTCTATGGGTGAAGGATTACGATCAATTACGGACATCAAGAACGCTCTGCAGAACGAGCAAGACATCAGAGCCAGTCAGATCGAAGAACTACAACAGAAGTTCCTGACCGAAATGGATCAACAGTCTTTTCAAATCCGGCAACAATTCAATACAGAAATCCAAACAAAGGAGAATCTATTGACGCGACAGATCCTGGAGAATCGAGACAAAACATCAGATCTTGCGGAGCAAATTACTAGTCTCCGGAAAGATATGTTACAGCAATTCCAGAACATGCAAAAAATGTTGGGAAAGGGAGTGGTAGGCACACCACCGACCAATGAGGAAGAATTACAAAGCGAGGGACATCATCCTCAGACAAATTTTCCGACTCAATCAACTAATGGAATTCTTGGCCCCGCACCAACACCGCCCGGAACTCAGGTTGTTTCTGAACGCCCTGGTAATTTTGACATTCCTTGTGCTAGATTTTCTGAAGGCAATCCTGTTGATTGGCTTTACGAGTTAAGAAATTATTTTGAATACAATAACATTCGTAGCCAAGATTATTTACTAATTGCCTCCTTACATTTAGACAAGCCGGCCTCAAAGTGGTACCAAGCGACCTTAAGGGATCACCCGGCCTTGTCATTCCCATTGTTTGTTGATGCAATTAAAAAGAGATTTGGACCCTCTCAATATTTTAGACCCGCAGGATTATTAACAAAACTGCACCAAGAAACCACCGTAATGGCTTTTAAAAGGGACTTTGAATAGTTAATCACACAAGTTCCCGGACTTGCACCCGAATTTGTCACGGATATGTTCGTATCCGGGCTGAAATCGGAGATTAACAACTCAGTCCTTATGCATCAACCCAAAGAATTACATGATGCTTATGCTCTCGCTAGGATGTATGAAGACCGTTTTTACCCAGGCACAAAATATAAAAACTTCCAGCCCAGCACACACGTCGGGCAAAAATTCGAACCAAGAAGAAACAACCAATTCCAGCCAAATGCCCAACACAACATTTACACTAAGCTGCCCCCTATTAAACGGCTAACACCCGCAGAACTACAATCGAGAAGGGAGAAAGGCCTTTGTTATAACTGCGATGAGCGCTACCACGTGGGACATCGGTGTAAGGGCAAAGGAGCGTTGCTGTATTTAGAAGGAAATGAAGAGGAGGAAAATACTGAGGAAGTAGAGGTTGGGGAGAATTTAGAAGAACAGGACGACCCCACCATGACTGTGTACTTACAAGCCCTATCGGGTATAATACCCAACCATGGAATTAGAGTAACTGGGATTATAAATAATCAACCCTTAGAAGTTTTTATAGATGGAGGAAGCACCCACAATTTTATTTCCAACAGGATAGCAAAATTTTTAAAACTGCCAATCCACAAAATAAAGGAATTTTCAGTATTTATGGGTAATGGGTCTCCTGAACCATGCAAAGGGAAGTGCCAAAACATCCCACTGCTCATCCAAAATAAATTATATAAAATTCAGCTATACGTCCTTGACATAGAAGGGGCAGATTTAATTTTGGGGCAAAATTGGCTTAGAACGCTAGGTCCTGTCACCATGGACTATAATCATCTAACCATTTCTTATGATAGTACTGAAGGACGAATCCAGCTGAAGGGCAATAAAGATACACAAGCAGGAATGGTTTCATCATCGCAGCTAATGCGGATGGTGGCAATTAGACCTTCAACCCTTTGTCTATTGTTAGCTAAGGAATTACCAGAACCCATAAAAACCGAAAATACATTAGAAATGATCTTAAAATCCTTGCCAGAACAAATTAGTGTGCTATTGAGAGAATATTCTCAGTTATTTGATGAACCGAGAGTCCTCCCCCCAAAAAGAGATATAGACCATAAAATTGCAATCCTTCCTGGGGCGGCTGCACCAAACCTGAGACCCTTCCGTTAACCATATCACCAAAAGAATGAGATTGAACGAATAGTGAGGGATATGATAGAAAACAGACAGATTAGGCCAAACACATCGGCATTTAGTTCCCCAGTCTTATTAGTAAAGAAAAAAGACGGAACATGGAGGTTTTGTGTAGATTATCGATCCCTCAATAAGCTAACCATAAAAGATAAGTTCCCAATTCCCACTATCGAAGAACTTTTGGACGAATTATATGCCGCTCGATTCTATTCAAAAATTGACCTCCGATCCGGATATCACCAAATAAGAGTTGATGAACGGGATATACACAAGACGGCTTTTAGGACTCACCAAGGGCATTATGAGTTTCTCGTAATGCCCTTTGGCTTAACCAACTCCCCTTCGACCTTTCAAGCTTTGATGAATACTATTTTCCAACCATTTTTGCGTAAATTCATAGTTATATTTTTTGATGACATTTTGATTTTTAGTCCAACACAGCAGGACCATGCTGAACATTTACAAAAAGCTTTGCAAATTCTTAAGGAAAATCAACTTTACATTAAACTAGCAAAATGTCAATTCTTAACAACCGAGATAGAATTTCTGGGGCATACCATTAGTCAGGGAACTTATTTTCCAAATAAATCAAATATTTCAACGATTGAGCAGTTTCCCGAACCAATTAATCAAAAGGGTATAAGAGCTTTCCTAGGCCTAACAGGATATTACCGTAAGTTTATAAAGGACTATGCTAGGATTGCACATCCACTAACGAAGTTGTTAAAAAACAATCTTTTCACTGGAACAAGCAAACCAAGGCAGCTTACGAACAGCTGAAGGAGCGTTTACTATCCTATCCCATATTATCACTACCCAATTTCCAGGAATCCTTCCAAATAGAAACGGATGCTTCAGGAACGGGGATAGAAGCTATTTTGTTACAAGACAAAAAAACTATAGCGTATTTCAGCAAGAAGCTAACCCCCTTGATGCAACAAAAATCAACTTACATTCAGGAGCTTTTTGCGGTTACCACGGCAGTTCATCGATGGCGTCAATACTTATTAGGACACAAATTTACAATATTAACAGACCACCAAAGCCTTCATCACCTACTAACACAAACAATCCAAACACCCGATCAGCAGTTCTACCTTACCAAACTCATAGGCTATGATTTTGAGACAAAATATAAGGCAGGAAAACAGAATATAGCAGCAAACATTCTATCAAGAATCCCAGAAATCACAGAGCAAACACCACAAATGCAACTGAATATGATGTCTGTACCAATTTCCCCTCTCTTGGAGGGATTGGAGCAAGACTATGAGCATGACGAGCTCAGTAAAAAGGTCCAACAGGAGCCTGAAGCTTACCCCGCATGGAACCAACAAGGTAAGTACATAACTTACAAAAACAAAATTTACATTCCACATAATTCACCAATCAGCAAAAACATCATAAAAGAAGCACATTCTACTCTAATCGGGGGACACTCAGGCATCAAGGGAACTCTACACAAGATTCAAAACCAGTTCTACTGGCCCGAGATGAGAGCAGAAGTTACCAAGTTCATTAATGAATGTGACATCTGTCAAAAGTCTAAAGCTGTGAACCACTTGTCTTATGGACTCTTGCAGCCTTTACCAACCCCGAGTAAACTATGGGCTGACCTCACAATGGACTTCATAACTTGCTTACCCAATTCATCAGGGTATACGATCATATTCGTAGTGGTAGATAGGTTTTCCAAAGCCGGGCATTTTACCCCACTTAAACAACTCACAGGACCAAAAGTAGCCACAGCATTTTGGAACAACATAGGAAAACTACATGGAATACCTGAATCCATAATTTCTGATAGGGATAATATTTTTCTTAGCAATTTCTGGGTAGAGCTGTTTAGGTTGCAAGGGACACACCTCAAATACAACTCATCATACCATCCCCAAACCGACGGACAAACCGAGCGGGTAAATAGATGTATTGAACAATATTTACGCATTTTCTCACATGAACATCCTAAATCATGGTCTGAATATCTAAGTTTTGCAGAATATCATTATAATTCATCATTTAATTCTTCGACCAACACGACCCCTTATGAGGTCATGTTTGGTCGACCGCCTCCTATGTTGCTGAATTTTTGTGCAGGTACAACAACAAATGAAGCCGTGGACACTACGCTGCGGACAAGAGAAGAAATATTACATGCATTAAAAGCCAACCTAACGAAGTGTCAACAGAGAATGAAGGAACAGACAGATAAAAAACGACTGGAATTAAAGCTGGATTTAGGCGACTGGGTACTACTGCGATTATATCCGTACAGACAACTCTCTCTGCTGAAACCATCCAACAAAAAGCTTAGCCTAAAATTTTATGGACCATTTCAAGTTGAGGAGATCATTGGCGAGACATCATATCGCCTCTCCCTCCCTACGGGCTCCAAAATCCATCCAGTCTTTCATGCATCTCAACTTAAGCCATACATGGGGGATCCCAAAATACAGATTACACAGTTACCAGATCTCAAATGGAGAAACAATCCATTACATCAACCATTAGCCGTCATCAGCACACGCCGAATCCTGCGACAAGGCAAGGAGGTACCTCAAGCACTCATCCAATGACAAGGACTGCCACCAGAAGACAGCACTTGGGAAGATGCGGCAGAGGTCGAAGGATTTCCCAGTATTCAGGCGGACCTAGGAAAAGCCTTCGCACAAGCACCCTCCGAACCAGTGTTAACAACATGGGGTAAGAGGGAAAAACGGAAGCCAAGGAAAACAAAATCACCATCGGACTCTATCAACCAAAACCAAGTCGAAAAGAAACATCATCCAGAAGATTCGCACGCTACGCTAGAAAATTTGAAGTGGACACAAACCAAACCAAGGGGAAAGAGAGGAAAACCTCAGATCTCACCATAGATCTGGTATGAAAGTTAGTTGCCAGAGTTTTCCAGCTTGGCACAGAGTTGCCACCTTCAGGACGAGATTCATCTGTTCTTTTATAGCTTTCTCCATCATCATGCGGTAGCCATCAACAGTGCCTCACCGGAGCTCCAGCAACTTCCGTCCAGCGCTTCTCTCTTCATAGCAAAAGATCGTGGTTTTAGGGTTCATGATGAGGACATCGCTTTTTAAAGCGGACGATAATGTTAGGAGAAAAACATCCAACGGCCTCAGATTCACCTGCTCTTATCCAACGGTCCAGAAGCAGCATCAATCCAACATCCATCATGCGGATTTCCAACATCCATCAACGGTCCAAGAGCAGGGCATCATCATCAGTCAGTATTAAAGAGCAGGGCAACAACTATTTCATCCAACGATCAGTATTAAAGAGCAGGGCATTATCATCCAGCAGTCAGCAGCTATTTCATCCAGCGGTCAACAGAGGACAACGGTCAGCAGATGACAGCCGGATATCATTATATTGCTAATAATAATATATGTAATTAATTAGCTTTTTAAATGTGTTTAACGGATATATGTAACGGTCCTCTTGTGGACCTATTCCTTTAAATAGCAGTAGGAACTCTATAATAGTTATGGATGATTTCAAATAAGAATGTTTCCCCTCTAATTCTTCCTCCTTTCGTCTCTCTACTTACCGGCCACCTCCCTTGGCCCTTCTTCTGAGTATTACCACCACTTCCTCCGGCGGAATCGCTACAGAAGCATAGGGCTGGCGAAACCTTACTTGGAACCCGTCCACAGCAAGGTAAAAAGTCCTGGAATTCACCGCCGAGGGAGAGATACGAGAAGCGGCGAGAACCAATCAAGGGAGATCTAGAATGGTTCACACCAAACCTACCGACAACTAAGATTGCAGATATCCGTTTGATTTGTGTCTTTTGGGTTCCGATTTTTGGTTTTCTGAATAAAAAAAGCCTTTCAGCCGTTCAGTTGGAAGGTAATGCTGTGGGACTCTGAAATAGTGAAATGTCTAGCCCAAAAACTTATCCCAAACCCTGGTTTTTTACGGAATAGCGCCCGCAGCCCCCACGCTCGCAGAAGAGCCTTCATCTCGTGCCGCAACCTGCAATCGATTTCACCGGTGATGAGATGCGTCTTCCTCTTTTACTTTCGTTTTCCTATTCATCTTCTTCTTCATCACATTCATCTTCCTTTTCGTAAGTTTGTGATGTAGTTTTTTCACCGCAAAATGAAGTCATTAGTAATAATATTAGTAATGTGGGTTTATGTACTTGTTAGCAGTAAACATAGCTTTTATTTAAATTGAGATTAATCTAGAAAGTTCTGTTTAATGAGTATAAGGCTTCATTTGGTTTAATGGTGGCGGTTGTAAAAGGAGCTGTTGTAATGACAGGTTTTTAAAGGGAGTTGTTGGAAACTGGATGCTGGAAACGGAGTTTTGTTTGCCTAGTCTGCGTTTGCAGAGCTGTTTGAAACAGAGAACTGTTTGACAAAACCGCGGTGACGTTTTGGATTTTTTTTTAAAAAATTTGGTTTAAATTTTTAAAAATATTTCTGTAATATACTCTAATAGACTGTCAAGTTGAAACATATAAAGATACTCCAAATACTCCAATATATTGCTAAACATTAAAATTTTGCAAATCCGAACTCCAATATCCAAAAGAAAGCATAATATTTACGTATTCTAATTGAAAGAACAGTTGAAACTTCAACTGTTGATGGTACTGCATTGTATGCTTCAACAAGAACCCCAAGCATATGATTTTACGTATTCTCTATCTCCACTTCTTCCATCCTCCTATTAATCTCTTTTAAGTTAGGCTAAACATTCATATTACGTTACAAAAGCCTTCAATTCAGTAGATCCATTCTCAATATAGATTGATCATACAATAGAGGGGACGATGGAAGCATACAACTCATCACCCAATTTCAAGCCAGCTCGAGCTGGCTCCAAATCAAGGTTTTCAAAAGCCCTAAATTATCCAAGTAATCGTTCCATGATGCAAAATAGAGCAACATACATCATATTCATAATCGTACCTTTTAAAACAAAAAAAAAGTAAAGATTGGGGGAAATCAGTACAAGTGTAAAAATATACTTCTGTGAGAGTCTGATATTCAGTGATCGTCGATAAATTCTAGAGCAATATACACCATCCACTGAGTATTCAAGTTGAGATCCAGCCGCGGTGAGGAATCGAGGGCTGAGAAATGATGACAGAAGAGGAATAATACACCGTTTTCTGCTCTGAGAAGTGAGGACTTCAACGGCTGGAAACCCAGCGGCAGAGAAGACAGCAGGAAGCTCAGAGCCGGAGAGCAGAGAAAACAGCGGGAACCCTATCGCCAGCGGTCGTCGGGAGAGCGGAGATGAAAACGTAGATAGAGGGGCGGTGTTGTGTGGCGAAAATGCTTACCAAAGCCGCAGGTGGAGAAGGAGAGGCCGGAGAAGAAGAAGGCGGGATCTACTTCTATCGGCGACGGGAGAAGAGAAGCGGGATTCGCGAGCCCTTTCCGCCCTAAACACGATGAAATGGAGGCTGCCTTGCGGGTTTCGGCAAGCGGGTCTATTCACACCGCGACTTTCTCCTGCGGGTGGAAACGAAAGCGGAAAAACAAATAGAAAAAAGGGATCTCAGCGTTTTCATCAAACGGAACCGAGCTAAAAAAGCTAAAACAAATAGGGCCTAAATATGTAACGGTTGCACTGTTGAAATACGAGAAAAAAAGTGAAAAAGTAACATTTCCTCCCGGTGTGAACAAAGCTTTCCGCTCTTTGTTTTAACAGTCATATGGGAGCCGTAGGTTCAAGTATCTGTTCAAAAAAAATCACCAAGCAATCAACCTCTCATGGCATCAGCATCTACCTACACGCCGCCTCCGTTTACCCATGCTTCCATCCCTATTTTCAGTGGAGAGTGTTATGAGTTTTGGAGTGACAAGATGGAGACACTCTTACAGTCACATGATATGTGGGAGATCGTTAAAGAAGGAATGAAGCCATCTTCCAAATCCAAAGAAGGTAAAGCACCAACGTTCACTAAGGAGGAGAGAATGAGAGATGATCTGGCCCTACATCTCATCCAACAAGGTGTTGCCACAAGTATATATCCCAGGATAATGGGATCTAAAACAGCCCATGAAGCGTAGAACAGGTTTGAGAATGAGTACAAGGGAGCTAAAAGGGTAATTAAAATCAATTACTGCTTTAAGACGCAACTTTGATGCTATGATGATGAAAGAAGGTGAAACAATCCAAAATAATTTTGGTAAAATAACAAATATAGTCAACCAAATCAGAACATTGAGAGGCATTATTGAAGAACAACAAATAGTAAAAAAAATAATCAGGTCAATGCCCAGAACCCATAAGCATATAGTCTCTGCAATATTAGAAGCTCATGATCTTGACACCCTCATAGTAACAGAACTGCTAGGGTCATTATAATCTCCCAAAGACCTACTTTTAGAAGAACCAGAACCATTAAAAAAAGCATTTCAAACTAAAATAAACTTCAAGAATGATAAGACAAAAGGTAAAAAGAAGATTGAAGTGAGCTCTTTTAAGAACAGGTTTCAGAATAAGGAGTTTGGAAGAGAAAAGATGAAACACTCAAGTCATGAGAGTAGACACTGCCTTAATTGCAAAAAACAGAATCATGAGACTAAAGATTGTTATTTCGTTGCAAGAGATGTAAAATGCAAAACCATTCTGAAAGTAAATGCTGTTATAAATCAAAAGAAGAGGTATTTACCATGCAGTCCCCCATAACCAGTGATATTAATAGGACTTGGTTTATAGATTGTGGGTGTTCTAGACACATGGTGAATAACAAAATCTATTTCATAAAACTGAATGAAGACTATAAATCTGAAGTAGTACTTGGATATGGGAAGAAATAAAAAATTGAGGGCTGGGGAACCATAGAAGTTAGAACTGAAAAGGGGGAAAATAAACTTATAAAAGATGTACAGTTCATCCCAACACTTACACGAAACCTTCTAAGTGTTGGAAAACTTGCAAGGAAGGGATATAAATGTTTTATGATGCTTGCTGCCACATAATTCATAGTGAGTCAAATATCATTACTATTTCAGCAAAGATGAACAAGAGCCATATATATACCATTGTGTTGAAACCTGCCAGCACATCAGCTTTAGTATGTCAATATGACCAACCTACAACTACAAGTAAATTGTGGCACTATAGATTTGGACATGTGAACTTCAACAACAGTTGCAAAAAGGAAATTTAGTTGAGGGATTACCTTTGATAGAAGTCACAACTCAGAAATGTGAAACATGCCCTTATGTAAATCACATTGGCTACCCTTCCCTAAAATAGCATATAGTAGGGCCTCAAGACCTCTTAATCCACTTCATATAGATTTATGGGGCCCTGCAAGCTCACCTACCATAGGAGGAAAATGGTACTATCTCATAATTGTTGATGATTTCAGCTGTTATATGTGGATCTTCTTCTTAGAACAAAAATTTGAAGCTTATCAGACTTTCAAGACAAGAATAGAAAATCAGTATCAGAAAAGAAGTAAATTACCTTCAGTGTGTCATGTATATTTGTTGAGATAAAGATGAGGCCTTTGAAAAAATTTTTCTCGTCACAGTTTGCCTTACACTCTGATCGAGGAGGCACTGCAACTGAGTAAGACAACCTCTGAGGGCATAATCAAACCACAGCTACACCTCAGCAAAATGGGGTTATAGAAAGAAGAAGCAGGATTGTAGTGGAGATGGGAAGGACCCTGTTGAAACATAATAGAGTGCCTGCACTCAAATCCTATTGGGTGATGGTTATCCTTGTAGCTTTCTTGGGGCTGTATCACAAACAATTACATCCCAAACCTAAAGCATCACAACAGGCAGAAGATAGCAACATATCTATCACTAATACATGATAGAAGACATTTTCTTTTAAATCAAAGATCATGACAAACGGGTCTAAATGCAGAATCTACACACCTCTAGGATGGAACCTTTGCATGTCTACAAGAGATAGCCCTAAGAACTTTGCGTCACACCACTTAGACTCCATTCAAAAGCAATGAGGGATACAGAAGCTTATGAAGAACTCGCAGTCATAAAAAAGGAGCTGGATGCAAGTGAGTATTGAAGAAAAAATTACTAGTGGGATATAGTGAACAAAGTAAAGCCTACAGACTCTTTGATCCAACCACCAACAAACTCATAATATTAAGAGACACGATCTTCAATGAAGACCAAGGTTGGGATTAGGCATCAGACACAAATGCAAGTGTTCAACCTCAGCAATTGTCAGTTGAGCTTGACCTTCGACCAAGCCCCATCCAGGACAATCTTAGTAACATTGTTCCAGAAAATCCAAATAGTGATCCAGATTCATCATCGCCCAAGAAAACAAGGTCATTGCAGAAGATATATCAAAGAAATGAATTTGCCCTTTTTACCTCAACTCCCACTACCTTTGAAGAAGTAGACAAGAAGGAGGAATGGAGGAGGACAATGCAAGATGAGCTCGAGTCCATAGCCAAAAACAAAACATGTTCCCTAGTTTACAAACCACAAAACAGAAAGAAGTTGGCCTTAAATAGGTCTATAAATTAAATCAAGATGAGCTTGGATAGCTCCTCTAATATAAGGCATGACTCGTAGCAAAGAGGTACTCCACTAGAGACCTGGAGAAGACTATACAGAGACATTTCCACCCATAGCAAGGATGACCACAGTCAGACTAATACTTGCCATAGTTGCACATTTCCGTTATCCAATTTTTCACCTTGATGTTAAATCAGCTTTCCTAAATGGAAAATTTGATGAGTAAGTCTATGTCAGTCAACCATAGGGATTTGAAATTCCTGAAGAAGAAAATAAAGTTTATAGACTACACATGTCACTGTATGGAATTAAACAGGCATCGAGAGCTTGACACAACAACATAGAAGAATATTTTCACAGGGAAGACTTCATTAAAGCATGAATGAACCAACCTTGTATATAAAAGGAGGAAAAAAGATCACCATAAGTCTGTATGTAGATGATCTTATCGTCATTAGTACCAGCTTATAATTGATAAAACAATTCAAGAAAAACATGAGGAAAGGATATGAAATGACAGATGGGGGGCAGTTAAAATTTTTCCTGGGATTGCAAATCAAACATGTAGAAGACACCTATTTTTTGTCACAAGAATTTATATATCCAGACACTGCTAAAATGTTACCAGATGAAAGAATTGTTAGAAATATTGGGGTTTATGTCCGCTCGTGTCGGATCCGACTCGGAACGGGTTATTGGGTTCGTGTCACTCTAGGGCTTGGCTCTACGCTGGAGGTACTATATATACCTATTCCAAACTTGATAGGGACATGTAGAATACTTTGAGCGGAGCCAACCCAACAAGAATGTAATCCAACATTCACACCAATGTCCATTACAAAAAAAAATGAAGAGCAAGACAAAGGAGGAAGAAGGCACCAACATGAAAGCTTACAAGAGTAATTTGTTCCTTTCTATATCTCACCAAATACTAGGCCTAATATTGAAAATTCTGTCAATATTTGTGCCAGATTTGTGAGCAATCCATCCAAATAGCATTTCCTCGCAGCAAACAGAATACTCTGGTACCTGAAGGGGACAAAGGATTATGCTCTGTGTTTTGAGAAAGGGCAAAAAACTGACCTAATTGGGTATTCCGACTCCGACTGGGCATGCAATTTGGATGAAAGGAAAAGCACATGTGGATTTATTTTCTTTGCAGGTCCAAATCCAGTCTCTTGGAGCTCAAGGAAGCAATCGACTGTCGCGCTTTCAACCATAGAAGCAAAATACATGACCCTGAATTCTGCTACGTGTGAGGCAATTGGGCTCCAAAGGATAAAAAATGAGTCAGAAGAAAAGAAAGAAGACAAAGGAGTAAAAATCAACATCTGTTTTCATTTCATCCGAGTGGCGCTGGAGAAGAATGCAATCAAGCTAGCCTACTGTCCAACAGAAGAACAAGTGACAGACATCCTAACCAAGCCACTGTCGCTTGTCGCTTTGAAAATTTAAGGATGACGCTTGGAGTTCGTAGCGACACATCTTTAGGGAAGGTGATGGAGTAAAGCTCCACCGCAAAAGGAAGTCATTAGTAATAATATTAGTAATGTGGGTTTATGTACTTATTAGCAGTAAATCTAGCTTTTATTTAAATTGAAATTAATTTAGAAAGTTTTGTGTAATGACTATAAATATGTAATGGTTGTACTGTTAAAATATGAGAAGAAAAAGTGAAAAAGTAATACCTCCTTCAACTTCCTCTTCTATCGACTCCGATCCATTTCAAGTAGAATTTTTTTTTATTTTCGTTCTGGATTGTATCTAATTTTGATGCTTTCATTATGGATTTGGTTGTTCTGTGAAATGCTCTTCTCTCAACCCGAGCGCCTCTTCCTCCGAAACCCTCTTTCTGAGGTTATTTTGTTGATCAGTATTGCAGTTTTTGGATTTGGGTTCTCTTTGAAATGCTCTCCATTTATTATGTACAAACTATTGTCTACCTTCACAACAAATACCACCAACCTTCTCGACTGGTCTTTCGAATTGTGGTGGAAACTCGTGTTCTACAAATACCACTTGTTCACATCCATATAAAGGGGATTATGTACTTTAGAGCTCCATTTTTAGAGATCTTATGAATGAGACAATATTTATGTTATTGGAGAATAGTTTCTGGGTGCAGTATGGTCCAAATTTGGGATCCATATCTCTTTAAAATCCATTCTTTGTCAATGATTCCTATTTGAAGGTGCAGATAGAACTTTCCCCATAAATGGAGCCTACTTCAACTTAAATGATATTCTTGATAATCTTCTATACTTTTGTTCGTGGTTGATGGATCTTTAGTTCATGTTGTTGTCATTGTTTATGCTTCTACGAAACATTTGGTTAATTACAGTGTTTTAAAATTTGTGTTGTTGTTAAGACTGCAGTTTTTATATTTTAAAATAGAATTTTTAGTTTCATTCAATTTCTGTGGATGAATTCATCAAAACTGAATATCAAAACTGTCAAAATTCTAATTCCTGCAGTTCAAAACCTTCCTGCAGGCGAACAACATAATTGAAATTCAGGAAAACCAAACATATCGGTTTCGGTTTTTACTGAATTCCAATTCTTTCAAACCAAAACTCACGATCTCAACGAACCCTTAATATTTTGTTTTTTCAAAGTGCCTACAACAACAAACACAACTGAATATATACTTAGAGTTGCATACCAACAACAACAAAAAGAACAAAACAAGACAAGTGAGAACGAGTAGAACACCGCAATAGAAAACAACAAAGAAACATACGACAATGGAAACCACATTGATGTGAAGAAGATCACTTCGCGGGCGCAAAAATTCCGCACTTACAACGATCTCATTGCTCCATGAACTCAGTTTATAATCGTTCTATGTCAATTCCCTTCACATTAAAATAACTTGTCCCGGAGGTAGGGTCTTGATAGAGCGGTTCATCTAGAGAGTTGCAGGCAGTGAGGTCAGCTACATTGAACGTACGAGAGATGTTGAAGTGAGGAGAGAGGTTGACAACATAAGGGTTGTCATCGAGCGATTGTACGACATGGAATGGATTATACTTGGGGTTGAAGCTTTTTCATATGTGCCAGCTGGGAACCATTCTTTACGAAGGAGTACTGTAACTATGTCATCAATGGCGAAAACTTTGGAGTGCCGATGGGAATTAGCGATTGTTTTGTACTGAGCATTAAACTACTCCAAGCGCTATTTTACCTCGTCCAACACAACTTGCACCTATTCCGCTAGGTGTTCATCCACGACATTGGGCTTAGAACACGAAGGGAGATACTAGGTTCATCGCCTGGCGGCGCGATAACGCATAAACAATGGTGGATGGGGACTTACAGATAGATATGTTGACAACATAGTTAAAAAGCAAATTCTTCTTGAGCTAATGCATTGCTACCTTGTTTTGGTTTGTCTCCACAAATGCTGCTATACAACCCTTATTTGGCGAACATAACATGACTCGGTAGAATTCACCCAAAGCAGGGCGAATAGAAGACTAAGGTCGGCTCGATCTCAATTCGGCGATGAGGTCTCGCGAAGCTGCGCCTGACAAGCTTAAGCCTGGTGAGCTCAATGCTGAGGCGAGTCCCTCACAGGTGTCTTCGCGTCGGGCAAATTCTAGCCTTAGGTGTGCTCGAGCCGGCGAGTTCCCAACCATTTTGGCATGGGTACTCGCCCATATTAAGAATCTCAGCCATATTCATTCCGGTTGTTTGCAGACCGTCAGGGTCTTCCCATATCATTCTCAAATAGCTGGATTCCGCTACTGGCAAACCAATTTGGGTTGCACCTAGCAATATCAAAAGGTGAAAGCCTCTATCAACATGCCAAACAAAAGAATAATATGCCCTCGATAAGTGTTCATTGTATGGTCTCGCACATGGAGCATGATGGGGTTTTCGTGGAAGCTGGCGTGGACATGGGGGAGATGGACGCTGATTTTACTTCCGCTCATGATCTCCAGGGTCATTTTTTGTCGGCAGAGCCTTATCGCTTTACTGCTAGTTGCGTCCTTGCCCTACCAGCAGAGTGCCTAGAGACTATGGAACTGCAACCCGGAGCAGGTGCAAGTCGCCCTTCTGGTGTTTGTGAAAATGCCCCATCAAAAAATCCTCCTGAAAAGGTTGCTGGCAACCTACGGTCCCCCTCCCTCCTGCATACCGACTACTACCCCCCTAGAGCGAGTTGAAAACCTCGAGCTGTGTTGTTATCGTAGTCCAGGTTCCTGCACGAGCTCATTTCCTGCATATTGACTACTTGCCCCATCGAGTGAGTTAAAGACCTCGAGCCATGTTATTGTCATAGTCCGGGTCCCTGCACGAGCTCCTTTTATGCATACCTGCTACTTTCCCCCTCAAGTGAGTTGAAGACCTCGAGCTGTGTTGTTGTTGTAGTCCGGGTCCCTGCACGAGCTCCTCCCCTGCATACCAGCTACTTGCCTCCTTGAGGGAGAAGTACACCCTTAGACCACAGAGGTTAGGGGTAAAGGGCCGGGCAGGCTTATTAGGGGATGATAAGAGGGTTTTAGAGAACTGGCCTCGCAGAAATAATGGCGAGGTGAGTGCCAGGCGAGAATGGGGTAGCGGCCCGCGAAATGTCTGAATGAAAGAAACATGGAGGTGCAAGCTGGGAAGAACTTGTTACCGGTAATCGCTCCGCGGGCATATGCTTGGCCGAGTTATTTGAAAGCATAACAAAACCTATGATAGCATGAGGCGAGAATGAATTCCTAGGAGCATAGCACAAAGAGAATCTAAGTATCAAAAACCAACAATCACAACGTCCGAGCAAGTCAAAACCCTCGGGACCGGGTAGTCTATCGTTATCGTCAAAAAAGCAGACGAGTAGTCTAAGTGATGGGGGAAACAATATCCAAAAATAAAGCACATAAAGGAACAAATATGTGTACAAACAATAGAAACCATGTGGCGGAAGAATAAAAATATGAGAGAGTACGATCAGATTAAGGCTTCATTTGTTTCGGCGGTGGCGGATCGATCCGGCGGGTGGAAACGGAGTGTTCGAAACGGAGAGGGGAGGTGGCTGCTCCAAACGGAGCTTTTTGGGGCGTTTCTCAAGGTGGGCGGGTGGAAACGGAGCAAACGCCGCCGGAGGTTCATTTGTTTACCCGCCTTCCGGTGGCGTTTGCCCAAAACGGAGCTCCGAAACACCCAAACAAATAGAGCCTAAGTATTCAGTTACACAAACGGGCAAGCACGTCGAATAAAAAGTAAAATCAGACAAAGAAAGTGATAACACTCATTCTCCTCCCTCTTTTTCGTTGGAACCTTCCTCTGGAGATCTTGTCGGTGCTGCGAAAATCTCGGGAATTAGTAACTCCGGGGTGAGGGCTATCCCCTTCTTGTTGAGGGCGCCTTGTTGCCTGAGGAGATTCATTGCGAGCCCGGTGGCGGTTACAACAAGGGATTGACAAGTCTCCTCTATCTCCTCAGCGACGGGGATATGGGGATGGGGGGCACTGGAAGACTTCTCCATCACTTTCCACTGGCACTCCAACAAGATGGATTACGTGTCGCCAAGATGGTTGGCAAGGTAGTCATTGTTGCTCCGCGCGTCCCTTAGCTCCTCCTCTGACTTGGAGATTCTCTCAATACATGTCAGCTCGACATCCTGCAAAGAAGGCGAATGTGAGATAACGCTGGACTTTTACATAAGGCGAGAGTGACAGCAAATGTGAAAGGAAGTACCTCGTTCTGAGCAGGCAGTGCGGCACCTCTGGAGACCGCGAGCTCATTGTTGGCTTTCCCCAACAGCACTTTAGCGGCACTCAGGGAGTCTAAGGTCGCCGCCAGTTTGTGGGTCAAGCTGAGGGCTCGCCTCACGGTCTTATGGAAGAGTTCGATAGTGCGGAGGGCAGATTGGCTGCCGTAGTTGGCCATCTCATAGACAGATGTGCTCGGCAACACCGCCGCGTCCTCCCGACCATAAAGGCCGAACAAAACATTGAAGGCATCATAATTAAGATTTTCATCCTCCTGCTAGGAGGGCAACCACGAGCTCAGGCTCACCCGATGCTACAACTCAAGCCACTAGAGGAGGAGGTCACCTTCCAGGTCCTTGTCGCTCATCTCCAACTCATTGTTGACGTGGGCGTTGGGGGCCTCCTCTGGCTTCTTGGTAGCGGAGACGCTCGCCTCACAGACTTTGGGATTATTATTTCTCAAAGTTTTTTACAAGTACAAAAATCTTGAGCGTAAATGAAATGAATATAAATTAGCACGAGTACAAAAAGCGCAAGTCCAAAAGATCGCATGCACAAAATGTGGTAAGTGCAAAACAAACAACCTAAGCGAAATTAAAACCTCAATCATCTACTCGCGTCGCAATGGCCCAGTCCCTAGAGTCGCAGACGAGATGGGTGGCAGTCAGTCCAAGCTATGCCCATTGCTTTGTGGAACTTATCCTGAGCACGACAAAGGTATTCCCCACCCTTGTGCATGGCCTCTTCCAGCCTACTCGCCTTGCCGACAGTTCCTGCAACCTCAGCAAATTTATGGAGATGATCTTCAGTGGCGAATTGACGGGTCTCCAATTAGTATATTCTCTCTTCGACGTCTAACATCCACAGGAAAAGTCTGCCTTCACCCTCAAGTCGTGTTAGGTAGTTCTCCAGCACGTCAATACGATGTCGGATCTCGCCAAGTTCTCATTTAGTCTCGAGCGGGGGCGCGACAGAGAGAGCGGAGTTATAGGACGTGAGGACGACGAGTAAGCGAGTGCTGAAATCGGCACTCTCCACTCACGGATCGGCCATCAACTCGCAAAGAGGGCTCGACAGTCGAGGAGGTGTCGACCCTGGAGGGGTGCTCAGTAAGGAAAGCTCTTGCGAGGCGAGATAACGAAGACTTACAACAAGTGAGTCAGCGGAATTGGATAATTGATCGGGGGTGGCTCGACTCATATAAGATATGAGTGTAGAGCAAAACTTGGATAAGTGGGCAAAAGTATTGTTTGACTGGATGAATTTGGCTAGATAGTCTGGAAGAATTCAACTAGATTGTTTGAAATAATTCGACTAGATGATCTGAAAGAATTCGACTATGTGGTCTGCAAGAATTCGATTAGATAAGTTTAGAGTTGTCTGGACAGATTCAACTAGACTGTCGAGCTGAACGCCTAGAAGATTCAGCTAGATAAGTTCGGAGTTGTTTGGACAAATTCAGCCAGGCAATCTAGTCATTCGATTAGATTGTTTAGCCGAATGACTCGATGAATTCGACTAGACGTCCAACCGAATAAACCGAAAACAGTTTTGTTTCTCTCTGTTTTAAACTCCGAACCGAGTTTGACTTTTCTTAGGGTAATTCCTGTTGTAGTCGAACCCAGTTCACTGAACATTCTATATAGATAGAATATTTAGATCCAGGGTTAAGTTTTCTGATTATCCGGATCCCCGACCTGAACAGTTCAGAACGGCGGATCCGGCGTCTTCCGATCGGTGAATCGGGACCTTAAGCTGGCTATCTTCTCCTGCAATCGAACCTAGCAGTTCGTGGAGACGAAGACCTCGATCTATCCTCTGGCCTGCTTCCGTGTGACGCATACGAGGTGTTTCTCGGCGTTGGTGTAGATCTTCCTGTAAAGACATAAACCTATTTTTTTGTTGTCGTGAACTCCGTTTGACGGTGCTTTTGGAGCAAAACTTTGAAGCAACTTGATCGAGTAGAAAGGATCGATAACATCGATCCAAACAGTTTATGTACCTGCGGATGATTTGACCGACCTCTCTCCTGCCACAACATTTGCACATTTAGATGCTACTACCGTATTATTAAGAGGATTAACTGCTAAAGGTATTTATCCAGCAGTAGATCCTTTGGATTCAACGTCAACTAAGGATCCCGATAGGGTTCGTCTTGAAGTCCAAATAATAAATGGGTTTTTTTGAGTCTTCATAGAAAGGAAGAGATGAAGATGAAAATGATTCGGTGGATCATTAATGATTGTTCATTACAATGGTATCTCCAATTATAGCCCATCAGGAATGTAAAATATATATTTTCTCACCATCCCCATAGTGTATAAGACAAATGGTGCCTAATCGAATTGATCAGGTCGTGTAGGAACAAGGTTCAAATCTCCCGGTCTGCCCGGTTCCACAATAGTACTGTGCATTTATTTCTTGAATAAGGATTTTCGCAAGATCCCATGTTCTGTTTAGGGTTTTCTTGAACTCTATTCTGCTGCGCACATTTAATGTGTGAATCCCTAAAGAAAACACCAACAGTGAGTACCTGGATGGTTGATGTGCAATAATGTGTATGGATGATGTGCTAGTCTCATGCACAATAGGGAGCCACGGGTGAAACCCCGAGCGACGTACATGTTGCATTGTTAGGCATATTTACTTCTTACTCAACATAGAGAACATGTTACGTAGTTGTGGTCAGCCCTGGCTAACCCTCGTGCACCGCTTCTTTGTGTTGGCTTCAAGGCAAGGATCGTAAGCTAGAGATAGCTTGTCGGCCAAAAAAGTCTAAGTCTAATGAAATGTCTCCCCCTCCATCTTTATTTTGTTTCATTCGACGTTGTTCCGACTTGTATGTCGAGGTAGCATATGAGTTCTGTTATTTTTGTTTTGATATGATGAATGTTGATTCTATTTTTGTTTTGATATGATGAATGTTGATTTGGACTCACTTTTTGTAGGGCCATAGACATGATTTCTCCTTTGTAGATGTGAATTACTTCTGGGTATTTGACTTAATACTTACGATGTGTTTTCATCATTTATTGCTTGAATTGCTTCTTATATCATTTTAGAATAGTAATACTTCGGTGACAATGTTGTGGGGTCCTGACTGGACCCATACTGTATGATTATTACAGGAGAGGTGTTACAATGCTGCTAAAGTTGCGAACAAAACAATGAAGAAATGTGGCCAACCCATGAAAGCTCTGAACCGCCATCACCATTTTGAGAGTTGGCCACTCTCAAATTGTTGTGACCTTCCCTTCATCCACACGCATGCCATCACAGGAAAAGACAACACCATGAAAGAGTAGTTTTTGTTCAATGAAGGTACAATTTACTCTCTTGAGTTAGACTTTGGCCTCCCGTAAGGTAGCGAATACCTGCTATAAGTGGACCATGTGAGAGCGCTCATCTTTGCTATAGAGTAGAATGCCGTCAAAATATACGATCACAAAACGGCCCAAAATGGTTTTAGAATGTGAGACATCATGTGCATGAAGGTGTTTTTGGAGCGTTGAACAAGACAAATGACATGACAAGCCATTTGTAGAGACCAAACGACTTACCTGCTGATATTTGGGTTGAAGTACCTCGTGTATGTATGATGTCATTTCTTCATCGTCGTAGTGGCTGAATGAAAATCCTTTTTTGATGACGTTCTCCATTTGTCGCTCTCGCTGCCGAGCTTGATCGTATGTCCAAATGTGCCAGGATGCTGAAATTTGAGCTTGGGTAGACTCCGATGCTTGTTTTGAAATGCACGACTTCACGTGTCGGACGAGCGTTGTATTGTTGCCAACGACCATTAGCTTCCCGCAAAGTTTGCACTTCGCCTTCAATTCGCCGTCGATCCGCACTTTATCGAATTTCTCCCAGACCGCCACCTTGTGGTGATGTTCTACTACCTCGTGCGCAACGGACGCGGAGGAAGACGTTGACATGGATTAAAATGACGCCATTTGAGAATTGAGAGTGGGCGGGACTTGAGAGAGAGAGAGAGAGTGTGTGTGTGAGAGAGAAAGATGAAAAGAATGGTTAAGAGTGGGGGGTGGTATTTATAGGATTTTAATTTTTTTAAAATTTATATTTTATAAAAAATTAAAATTTAAAAAATAAAATAAATTAATAATTATTAAATTAAAAAATGCCACCTTTGGTGGCAGCCATGGCCGGCCGGCCATGACATGCCACCAAATGGGGCTAACGACTCTTTAAAAAGCCGTTTATCGGGAACCGGTCTTTTGACCGGTCCCGATTCCAGTGCCAGATCGGGACCGGTTTTTTAGGTGAAAAGGGGGACCTCTTGGGATCCCTGGGACCGGTCCCGGTCTTTAGCCGGTCCTAACCAATCCGGTCCCAACTGGACAGGTTAGGACCGATTTTTTTGTTAATGTTTAGATGTTTGGAACCTTCACTCAATTTCCTTCTTCCAATCATAAAAAAATTACAAGGAATATTATTAATGGTGATTGTTAACCGCAACCCGTTATTGGCTAGTCGCACCCCAAAATCTCCCAATTTTTCGCGCCTTTTCGAAATACATCTTGTACATGCAATTTCAGGAAACGTGTTCAACATGAAAGTTGTAGATATCGACGAGATCTACAACTTTATTGTTGATCACTTCTCCTAAAAATGCATGCACAAGACGTACTTTGGAAATATGCCTAACTTTTGCTCCTTTTTGAAATACGTCTTGTACATGCAATTTCAGGAAAAGTGTTCACCACGAAAGTTGTAGATCTCGTCGATATCTACAACTTTCGTGTTGAACACTTTTCCTGAAATTGCATGTACAAGACGTATTTCAAAAAGACGTGAAAAATTGGGAGATTTTGGGATGCGACTAGCCAATTACGGGTTGCGGTTAACAATCACCTTATTAATAGTCCTACAACAGCTTTTTCAATGTAGGAGGATGCTTTCCATTTGGAGTAAAATAAATTACACATTTCAAATCTTCTAATCTCTGACCATATCATTTAATAATTTTCCTTTAATAAAAAAATTATCATAAAATTGGGTAATTGACAAAATGCATTCTCGAAATATAGATTTTTGGCAAAATGCATCCCAAAAGTTTAAAATTGGCAAAATGCACCCCTCAAAGTGGGTTTTCTTTACAATGTGCACCATAAAGTATACATTTTGGCCATTTCATTTTTTGTCTAGTGAATACGCACATTGCCAAGAAAATCCATTTTGAGGGGTGCATTTTGCCAATTTAAACTTTCGGGGTGCATTTTGCCAAAACCTTATATTTCCATGATGCATTTTGCAAATTGACCCCATAAAATTAGATTCATCCACATCATACAAATAAACCTCAATTTGAAGCCCTAACGGAGAGAATCCCCTCGCGAACCGCCCTCCTCCTCCCGCTCGGCGCCTCCCTAACATTGCCAATCGGGCTTCCCTGCGGTGGTTCCAGGTGACTTTCCCGTCGACCTCGTCTACCTCTCCACTACTCTGTTTCCGCCGTCAACGCTATAATGCGACCTCCCCTGTCAGCAGAGCCCTTCAGACGTTGCCTGCAAATTGCCGAGTTAGCGGGGATTCCGGCGGTGGTTGAAGGCTCGAACTTTGTCTTCTCTCCTCTATCTCTCGTAGCCGCGCTTAGCCTGACGGCTTCCGGCGCTAGGGGGGAGACGCTGAGGGAGCTGCTCTCCTTCCTCGGCTCTCCCAACTCCGACCATCTCCACTCTGCCTCCGCTCACCTCGCCAAAGCCGTACGTGCCGGCGACCGAGAGCTGACCCTTTCGTATGTCAACGGGGCATGGGTCGATCGCTCCATGGCCGTCAATCCGTCGTTTGTGGCGGTCGCCGCTTCAGTTTACGGCGCAGCTATTGAGCCAGTTGACTTCATCCACCAGGTAATTCATAATCAAACTGTTCTAAAATCAATATCAATTTCCTTTTTTAGATGAAATCATAGAAATTCCTCTTGTTTCAAATGTAATAATTAATTTTCCATCATGAGAATGTAGGCTTCACTGGAAGAGAAAAAAGCAAACAATTGGATTGAGGAAAAAACGAATGGGATCATAAAAAATCTCATTCCTGATGGCACAATAAACCATTCAACTAGATTGATTCTTGCCAATGCGTTGTACTTCAAAGGCAAATGGCAAGATAAATTTGATAACTTCATGACCAAAACAGACAAATTCTATCTCTTGAATGGAAGCACCATACAAACACCCTTCATGAGCAGCAGAGAGGACCAATTCATTTCATCTCACGCCGGATTCCAAGTTCTCAAACTTCCATATAAGAAGGAAGAAGACGACCAAGATTCCAGAAGCTTCTCGATGCTGCTCTTTCTCCCAAATGAGAGGAACGGCCTTCATGATCTTATCAGAAGAATAGTTTCTACTCCAAATTTTGTCCAAGAACATGTTCCTCAAATGAGAGTTTATGCCGTCCGATTCATGGTTCCAAAGTTTAAGATTTCATTCAACTTTGATGCATCTGATGTGCTGAAGCAACTCGGACTGAAGAGTATATTCGGTTCTTCGAGTGCTGATTTGGGTGGAATATGTTTGGAGTCATCGAGAGTTGAGCCGTTGTTTGTGTCCAACATCCTTCATGAGGCTGCCGTTGAGGTGGATGAAGAGGGCACGACGGCAGCTGCTACGACCGTGATAATTGGAGATGGGTCGTGCTACACTCCGCCGGTGGATTTTGTTGCCGATCATCCGTTTATCTTTGTTGTCAGAGAAGATAAAACTGGTGAGATTTTGTTCTTTGGTCATGTCGTGAATCCATCCATTTAGGTTTTTGTAAATCTTGTGATTCATTTTAGCTTCAGAGATGTTTCTGGTCAATCATTTTTTGTTAGGCAGTGATTAAACTATGCCAATTTTGCACTGTTGTTTTTTGAATTTTGATCTAAATTTATAAAGTTGTTTGTGAAATTATGCCATGTAGTCTTTGAGCAGCTAGCTGGTCAAGGAGACTGGACCTTTTAAAAAAAATTTTCCCCATGCCCTTGAGATTCTCTCTCTCACGCCCCCTTTCTCCCACTTCGCCATGAATTTTCTCCCTCTTATGAACTGGTACAACTTACAATTATCCAGCGAGCACAGGCTCGAACCGGCTAGTGAGTATTTCTTGTATGTTCGCTTGAAGTAGAAGTGATAACATCTGTTGCAGTTAGTCAGAATAGTGTGGTATTTCTGAAATCCATTTGAAATTAAATGCTTTTTCCTCCTTTAAAATTGTGTTTGGTTAAAATTTTCTTGAAGACAACGAACGACAATTGTACTTGTCGCATCCGGGCACGGGTGAGCCCGTGCTCTACTTGTGGTGTGTATATATATTATCTGGTTTTCTCCTCCAGCAACAATATTCGTGGTCTAGCTTGTATCTGGTTTTCTCTGTGAAAGCAACAACATATCATCTCCTTGTTCAATCAGTTCAAGAGCATCCATTGGAAGTTGTGTTCTTGTGCAAGGAGGTTGTTGTTTCTAATAGTGATTTCGTGTATCTTTGCATGCCGTGAGAAGTTTGGAGCTGGACTATGTTATCTCTACATTCAAAGTCATTTTAGCTTCTACATTTCTGGTATTCTTCAGTTTAGTTTGTATAGCCTTGGTGTTGGATTCCTACACGATATCTGGGCAACAAAGGTTTTAGCGGTATTTGCTAATTTAGTTTTACGGAGAAGAACGATACACCGGATATGAAAGGACGAGGCTTTTCTTAGAGGAATTGTGATAGAACTCCTCACACAAACGAAAATCAAGAAATTGAAGAGTCGTGTGGAATTATATTTGCTTGAAGAGGATCTATAGGAGGTAGTTGAGAGAAAAGAGCGAGTGCTACTCGTTGCCATCGGTCACGTGGAAGCAAAGTTCATCTTGAAGTGATCTCTATGACGAGATTTTTTAATCACATCTTGGGATGTCAATCGGCATTTGAGATTTGGATATCTCTCGATGGATTATTCAAGATGAAAAATGTTGCATGTTATAATTTTTAGGGATACAAGGAAATGTAAATCTTGAAGACCTTTTTATTTTGTTATTCCATTTGAGTTGAAAAATCTCTATGCGGAGATTTCTGCATCATATAGGTAGCGGTTTCGCTACAGGTGAATCTTCTAGATTATTTAATTATAAGCTTACGACTTGTGCCTAAGCTTAAGATAGATATTATTAGAGTCGGGGATGGTTATATATATGTTGTAAATACAAACCTTAAGTAGTGAATAAATCTTTTAGTCCTTTTATTGTTCTTTATAATATTGTCTCGTTATTCCTTGCTGGACCGTGGTCGGCGTGTCTTTGTTCTTCCCTACCGCTTCGTAATATTTGGTGCTCCCGTCGAGTCCTTCCTCATGAAGGGACAAGCATCTTCTCCCAACATACAACCGTCCAACCACCCAGTCACATAGCACGAGTTCGAACTTCGTAGCCTACATTATATGTAACAATCTATAGCTCTCAAGGATGACATTGAAACGCAGAATGATCATTTTACTCAAGAATTACACAAAGTAGGGGCTGCCGTCGCACTTACCCAGCAACAACAAGAAAGATCAACGAAAACTAATAGGGATTTCTATCAACAATTCAAAGAATTTCAATCTAAGATGCAAAGCTTTGTCCACATGTTCATGTCCGACAACGAGACATTGAATTCCCCTTCGCAACCTGCTACCATGCAAATTGGTGATCCTTCTTCCACATTACAGACCTCCGTTTCAACCCCTCCTACCATTCCACCTCTTGGGTGAGGGGTAGCCTCGTTCCAGGGCTTTCCCCATTGCAATCAGCACAAATTTTATCCAATCGGGTATTCTGCTTCAATTCCAACCACCAGACCTATTTCCTTTCCCTCAGATCTCACCATATTCTATTAACCAGCCTAATTCCTTATTGAATCCCATGTATTCAAATCTTAATTTCCAATTCTCACCGTGTTCTTTTCAGATTCCCACTCAACTACATCTTAAAGGCGCCCCGCCAAGATTTTCATCTTCAACAGCACGAGTCCACTAAACCCCCTAAAGCCCGATTCGATTTTCCAAAATTTTCAGTAGGCGATCCAACAACTTGGTTGCACAAGGCATGATCATATTTTCGTTATCATCACACTAATCCTTTTGATTATCTTTTTTTTGACTTCTATGCATTTAAAAAAACTAGCGGCTACCTGGTTCCATGAACTTCTTCGTGACAAAATGTGTCCAGATTGACAATCATTCAAATACGCCATCCATGATTGTTTTGGTGCAAAGGATTATGAAGACCCTTTAGGTAAATTTAACAAATTAATGCAAACTTGTTTGTTTCTTCTTATCAAGAAATCTTTGAAACGTAACCTTTTGGACAAACCGTATATCAAACGTTTAACTCCTACTGAAATTCAAACACGACGGGAAAAAGGGCAATGCTTCACATGTCATGAAAAATATGCAGATGACCACAAATGTAAAAATTGTTCTTCAATCTACTTCTATGAAGACGAGTCAACGATTTTTTTGACCAGTCAACATTATAGATGATCCACTTCCTATTCCTCTCATTGAATCCAAGATAAGTCTAAATGCTTTAAGTGGAAATTTTTTCGCCAAAATCTTTACGGGTGAAGGGTTCCATCAGATCTTTTTTAGTTCACGTATTTCTTGACAATGGAAGCACTCATAATTTCATAACTAAACGTGCGACACATTTCCATAAATTACCTATATCTCCTTGTCCTCCTTTTAAATTAATGTGGGAAATGGAAATATAATGTTATGTAATGAAGTTTGCTTAAATGTTTCCATATTTATTCAAGACATTTATTGCTTTGCGTTCCCCAAGTTCTAGAAACATCTCGGCAGCCCAACTAAACAAACTATTAGCCAGCTCCTTTGATCACAAAATACCACTTATCGATGAAACCAAAATAGTCAAATTAAACCGCCACTGTTACCCTTATTTTCATAAAAATAAAATTGAACGTTTAATAGATGAAATAATGCAACATGGCTTCATTCAATCGAGCACATCGTCTTTTAGTTCACCTGTGCTTTTAATAAAGAAGAAGGATTGACCTTCGAGGTTTTGCATTGACTATCGTGTTTTAAACACACTTAACATTAAAAGATAGCTTTCCGATGCCAACTGTTGAAACCAAAAAAATAAGTTCCTACGTTCGGACCAAGGGGCTGATGAGAGCTTACTAGTTTAGCAGTCATCTCACGTGAGACTTGGCGAGAAGAAGGTAGCAAACAAAATAACAGCTCTGGACTGCCTACAATCAAGACCCGCGTGTTGCAGCGAGTAGGTCCCGCCACACACCCGAAAGCCTATAGGAGTCTTCCCTCCTAAAACCAATGCTGAGCTCGACACTAGTGAAATGGTTAGTTAACTCGCCCGCCATAAGGGGGGGGGGGGGGGGGGGTGAGGGAGTCATGAAGGTCCCTTCGACTCATGCCTCGGGCTCCTATTTATAGGCAAACTCTTATCGATAGCAAAATATTCTTTTATGGCCTGCAGATAACCGGTCTTTGCCTTTTTGTTAATACTAGACGTAGCCCAAATTGGTCTGCCAACAATGGAATCCCGCTGTTTGGGATTACTATGGGTAGACCCTGACGGTCTGCGAATACTCATGACGAGTACTCTTGACGAATACTCCCAACGAGTACTCCTGACGAGTACTCCCGACGAGTACTCTACTTCAGTGTCTTCCTTAGTCACTTTTGATCTCGACGAATTAAGGGTTATACATCAACGATTGATGAATTGCATGATGAACTTTATGGCACAACCATTTTTTCTAAACTAAATCTTCGCTCCGGATATCATCGAATATGTATGCAATCAGGAGATATTCACAAAACTGTGTTTAGAGCAAATTTAGGATGATATGAATTTTTGTTTATGCCATTTAGGCTAATCAATTGCACCCGTGACTTTTCAAGCTCTAATAAATTTCATATTTAAACCTTATTTACATCGTTTTATGTCTTTATGGTGATGTTCTTATATATAGCATTTATCCACATTTTTTCAAATCCCATTTAAACCCCATTTATCCACATTTTTTCAAATCCTTATACAACTCATACTATTTTTAAAACAATCAAATGCATTTTTCTATTCCACAAATTGAATTCTTATGTCACATTATTTCTGTAAATGGAGTCCTTCCTAATCCCTCGAAACTTAAGGTAATTAAAAATTGGCCAGAACCTAAAATTGTCAAACACTTACGCTCTTTTTTGGTCTAGCTGGTTACTACCGATAGTTCATACATCATTATGCTAATATTTTCGCTCCATTTACTGATTTGTTAGCTAAAGATAATTTTTTTTGGATAACCACCACTACACATGTTTTTCATACTCTTAAAAATCTTATGTCTCAATCAGTTCTTACGCTACCGAATTTTGCACTCCCATTTACCTTAGAATGTGACATTTCTAGGGTCGGCATTGGAGCCATTTTATCTCAAAATAATCACCCAATAGCTTACTTTAGTAAACATTTATCGCTCAGAGAACAAGCAAAGTCCACATATTCACCTATACTTCTTGCCATTGTTGATTTTTGTGTGAAGTGAGGTGGGCGATTTCTGGTTGGTCAAAATTGCCGTTTGGTGTTCTAGTCGGATCTGTTGCGTAATCCGGCGTTTGGTGTTATGTGTTCCGTTCCCTATAAATATGGTGTTTCTCCGCTTCCTTGAATAGAGTGAAAAAGGGGGTAAGGTGTGGTTTCTGTTGCTCGCGGTCTGTTCTATTGTAACCGTGAGTTGGCTGCGACCTGCTAGGAGGTCTTCAGGCGGACTGGTGTGTAGTCGCTGGTGAAGTCTTTGGGCGGACTGCTTGTATTCGCCGAGTTCGGGTGGAATGTTACTGAGTTCCGGTGGACTGGGCAAGTAGTCGCTGGTGAGTTGCAGGAGGTTCTGTTTGGTGGCTTGGTGGACTTGATTCTGGTAGTTGCGGGCCTCGGTCGGCTGTCATTGAGGTCACTGGTGGTCTGGAAGCTTTCTGGTGTGGCGTCCTTGTGTTGCTAGTCGCAGGCGAGCTGAGCAGTGGTGCAGAGTTGTGTGCCTTGTGATCGCCAGCCTGGTTGCTGAGGTCACTGGCAGACTGGTTCTTTGTCGCTGACGAGATCGTCATCGAGATCGCTGACAAGCTGGTTTGTCGCTGCACAGGTCGCTGGCGATTTGTGCCTGACTGCTACCGACCGGAAGTCTGTGTCTGGTTTGTGTTTGATTTATCATGTATCTTGTTAGTTGCTTCTGTTAATGTCCAATACCTCGCAAGGTTGTATTGCGTTGTTTGTATTGTGGCTTGTCTTTGGTGTAATTGCAGCCCGACTGTTGTGTGTATATTGATTTTGATCGAAGTTATCTTTCAATGAAATTTCTAACATGGTATCAGAGGGAGCTTCGTGTTAGCTGCGCTCGGCGTTTCATTGCTTAGATCTTCTTTCTTTCCGGTGATGGACAGAGGTCTTGGAATGGAGTTGCTCACCCAAGTCAACTACAAGAAGTGGAGGTCGTGTATGGAGAGCTACCTGCTGGGGGAAGACTTGTGGGAGGTTGTTGGAGGTGATGAGCAGGAGCAGGTTGTCGCAACAGGTGACAATGCACAACATGTTAGAGCTTGGAGGAAAACGAATGCCAAGGCAGAGTTCACGCTTAAGCGTGCCATTTCCCCTGAACTGTTTGATCACATTAGTGGATGAAAATATTCATCAGAGATCTGGAGAGCCCTAGATGGGCTATTTAATAAGAAGAATGTGGCGCGGATGCAGTTCCTGGAGATTGAGCTGACAAAGGTCACTCAAGGAGAGCTGACTATTTAAACATTCTTTTTGAAGGTAAAGAACCTATGTACTGAGATCTCTACTCTAGATCCCGATGGGCCGATCTCCGAGACCAAGTTAAAATGACACATTATTCGTGGACTCTAGAAAGAATATGTGGCCTTCATCACGTCTGTTCAAGGATGGACTGTCCAACCATCCATGCTAGAATTGGAGAATCTGTTGTCTTCCCAAGAAACTCTGGCGAAGCAGATGGCAGGTGTTACCATCATGGAAGGAGAAAGCGAGACCTTGTTTTATGGGAAGAAGAAATCCTGGGAAAGACAGCAGAAGAATGCTGGAGATGGACCGTCGTCATTGTCTCATGGAGATAAGAGAAACTTTCTCCCCCGGTTTGACGAACAGAACTGGCCGCTATGCTTTGCCTGTCGCAAGTACAGACACATTGCAAAATTCTGCCGATCAAACCTTAAAGTCGGACATGTCGCTGAGAAAGAGGAATATCCAAGGCGTGAAGAACATGAAGACGAAGGATCACAAGGAGGACAACGGTGGGGGAATTGTTTCCTTGTAGAGATGACGACAACGCCCGTTGATGCCCATGCTTCGATAAATTTTCAAGATGATTGGATTGTTGACTTTGGTTGTGGTCATCATCTTATTGGTGATGTGACAAAGTTTGCTGCTCTTAAAGTTTATGAAGGAAACGGTGCTATCATCACAGCTGATGATACAGTTCATCCGGTAGAAAAAGAAGGGGTCGTATCACTGGGTAGTGATGAGAGACCTCTCACCTTAAAGAGTGTTTATCATGTACCTAAAATGAGGAAGAACTTGTTTTCAATGACTAATGCGGTGGATGCCGGATATAATGTCGTGTTTGGTCCAAAAGAGGTGAAGTTCGTGAAGAACCTGTCCAGAATCGATGGAGATGTTACTCACATAGGAAGGCGGGTAAGGTACTTATTTGTCCTGTCTGCAAATGCCTACGTTGATAAACTGAAGGGAAATGATGACGTGATAATCTGGCATAAGAGACTAGGTCATGTTGGAATGGATAGGCTGAAGATCATGACAACAATAATTTAGTAAATGGTTTGCCGAGTTTATCGTCTTGCGGGAACAGACACGTCTGTGAAGGGTGTCAATATAGAAAGTCGCACCAACTATCATTTGATAATTCAGAATCAAGGTGCAGAGCTCCCTTAGAGTACGTTCATGCAGATGTTATGGGGCCTTGCAAAACCCCATCATACGAAGGAAATATATACATGGTGGTGATAGTAGATGACTACACCAGGTACACATGGGTGTGCTTCATGAGAGAGAAGTCAGAGACCTTTGAGAGATTCCAGAATTGGAAGGAGCTTGTTGAGGGGAAGCTAGAGCGGTGGGTGAAGAAGCTAAGAACTGACAATGGCGGGGAGTTTACCTCTGACGCTTTTGTGTCATTTTGCAGGAAATATGGCATTTGGAAAGAGCTTACATGTGCTTATACTCCTCAGTAGAATGATATTGCCGAGAGAAAAATTCGTCATCTGTCAGAGACATGCAACAGTTGGATGTGGGCGAAAGGAATCTCTGAAGCCTTATGGGCGGAAGGAATGGCCTGCGCTGCATATGTGATCAACATGATTCCTTTAAGTCCCAATCGAATTGTTGAAGCCAAAAACTGGCCTCAACGAGAGTTTGAACCTTGGGGTGTAGCTAACACCTACTTCTCCCAAACCCTAACCCCTGACTAGCAATAAATAACCAAGAACTGACCCTAAGCCTCAGCTGGGAGGTCCCTCCTCTAGTGACGACTTCCATCTCCACGACCTCTTCTGCCGGCTCCAGCCAGGACTGCTCTCCTCCACTGTTACAACCCGCATTTTCACCGCATAAAATAACTTATCAAAGTAAGGAAAAATGCGCGTCATGATGTCACGTCAGCAGAGGATAATTGCGGACGCTCAGACAAACACCTACTTAATCATGAAGGAAAATTCTTTAAATTATTTTAAGGTAAAATCAGTTTAAGTGTAGAGATAGCCGTATCCCTCGGCTTAGTGGCATCATGACGCGCAATTTCCCTTACTCTGATAAGTTATTTTATGCGGTGAAAATGCGGGTTGTGACATCCACTCCTAGGCTCCTCCTCTCGCCCAAACTCTTCCTCCCCTCCAGCATCCTCCACCTCCATCGCCTCTAGCATGCTCTCCCTTGGCTCCACTTCTTCACCTCCTTGGGCCTCGCCCCCAGCTTCTCCCTCTACCTTCTCCTTCTCCACAGCCTCCTCCCCAGCCTCTCCTTGGCTCACTTCTTTCCCTTCCACAACCTGCTCCTGCGTCGTCCATCTCCTTCTCCAACTCCCCTGCCTCGGCCATCCAAGAAATGGTGTTGACGACAGTCACATAGCACTGCCTCGCCACCTTCGGATCCCACCTGATCCTGACCTGCACTCCTCCACTACTGAACTTGAGACATTGGTGAAATGAGGAGGGGACGCAACGAAAGGCGCTGATGAGAGGGCACCCAAAGATCGCGTTGTAGCTGCTCAGAGTGCCAACGATGACGAACCGACAGTTCCTGGACACCCCCCAACATCACATGCAGTCCCACCCCTCCAACTTCCTTCCTCTCCCCCGAGAACCCAAACAACGGCCCATCCGAGGCTAGAACTGTAACGCCCCTAGCCGATCCAACGTGACAGCGTCACGGCTCCGCTCTAGGCGACGCTACCGGGCTGCAGCCCAAGCACCCCAACCCCTCCCCATCCACAGGCGGGTTGTTGGTGGCCACAGCCTCCCTTTCATGAGGTAAACTCGATAGTCAAGCCCGCACTACGGGGACTTCCCAGGAGGTCACCCATCCCAGTACTACTCCAGCCCGAGCACGCTTAACTATGGAGTTCTTTCAACACTCATCACCAATTGAGCTGCAGATCAATTGGTGATGAGTGTTGAAAGAACTCCATAGTTAAGCGTGCTCGGACTGGAGTAGTACTGGGATGGGTGACCTCCTGGGAAGTCCCCGTAGTGCGGGCTTGACTATCGAGTTTACCTCATGAAAGGGAGGCTGTGGCCACCAACAACCCGCCTGTGGATGGAGAGGGATTGGGGTGCTTGGGCTGCAGCCCGGTAGCGTCGCCTAGAGCGGAGCCGTGACGCTGTCACGTTGGATCGGCTAGGGGCGTTACAATAAAAGTGCACTTTTTTGTAACGGTCCAGGCCCATCCCATGGGAACCCGCTGGCACCGTCGGCCTACCAGGATCCAGACCCGGGCCCACCACAGGTAGACAGCCTTTCACATTCAAGCCTGCAGGCCATGCACCCCAACCCCTCTCCATAAACAGGCGGGTTGTTGAGGCCGGGGATCGAACCCGAGACCTCCTTGATAAGGAGGTTTCAAACCACTCCTCATCACCAACTGAGCTGCAGCTCAGTTGGTGATGAGGGAGTGGTGGAAAGCTCTCTTATCAAGGTCCTGGGTTCGAGACCCAGTGGCAACAACCTACCGTGCTGATAAACAGGCCGGAGAGTGGTTGGGGTGCATGGTCTGCAGGCTTGAATGTGAAAGGCTGACTACCAGTGGTGGGCCCGGGTCTGGACCCTGGTAGGCCGGCGGCCGTCCTTGCGAGCCGTGGGCTGGGGAGGCCGTTACAAAAAGTGTCCGGGCCTCCACCTTCATCTAATCAAAAGCTTTCTTGAAGATCACATTCATGGAGCTCCCGTTGTCTACCAGGATCCGGGAGACCGTGAAATTCTCTACTGCCGTATAGATCACCAAGGCATCATAAAACGGGTCACCATAATCGGACATGTCCTTCACCTAGAAATTAATCCTCTCCTCCTCCTGGGGGGAGTCTGGGAGGTCGAGGCGACGCTCCGCCTGTACATAGTCTGGATGCTCCCCTTACGGGTGGCTTCGATCTCCACTCCCCCATGGATCACCCTGATCCCTTCTCGAGCCCCTACGTCCGCCCGGTCTTCGCACCTGTCCTCTCCTCCTCCTGGCAGAACCTCCTCAATCCTCACGGGGAGCTACTGCGCTTGCCCTTAACCTCCCTGATCTCCAAAAACTTGGGGCAGGTGGTCGTTGCGTGACCCCCATCTTGGTGGTAGTCATAGAAGGGCAACGTCACCCTGCCTTCTCTTCCCCTCGCTCCTCCTTGAGCTCCTCTCCTTCCCCCTCTTCCTCTGACGATCTCGATAGCCTCCTGCTGCGGCAGGAGGGGGGCCCTCTGTCCCTGCCTCCAGGCCAGCTGATTGAACCTCCTTTGCTCGCGGAAGTTGTCCCTTCCCTGGAAACCATTACCCTGCCCCTGGGGGCGTCCTTCCTGTGGCCTCCAACCCAACCTCGGCTCACGCTGCCCCCAACCCTGGTGCTGCCCCTGTCCTCGGGGTTCCTCCCTTCTTCTCTCCTCTCTCTGCTCCCTCTGTCTTCCCGCTCCTGACTCCTTCCCATCATCCTCCGCCAACTTGGCTAGCTTCTTAGCGAACGCCAGATTGACCGCCTTGATCTCGATCTCCTTCGCCGCCCTCTACATCAGCTCCTCGAAGGAGAGGGGCGGGGGAAACTCTCTTCATCTCCATGCTAAAGAAGTTTGGCCTCAACCCTAGGGTGAAAGCAAGCATCACGGTGTACCACGACATTTCCTAAACCTGCAAGATCTCCTCCTGGAACCTATCCACATAGCGTCCCAGCCCCTCTTCTGGCTTCTGTTTGATGGAAAACAAGCACTCCGTACTCTTCTTCCTCTTTTTGGATGTTGAGAACCTCAGCAAGAACTCGCACCGCAGATCTTCAAAACAGTAGATTGAACTCATAGGCAACTGGTGGAACCAGTCCCTGGCCTTCTCCATCAAAGTGATGACAAAGAGCCGACACTTGAAAGCAGCAGACATTTGTCTTATGGAAACGACATCCTCAAACAACTACACATGTTGCACCGGGTCATCCCGACCCGTGTAGTAGGACATGTCCGGCTCCCGGAACCCATCTGAGACCAGAGCCGAGATGATAAACTCACTAAAGGGCTCCCGCCCACAGCCTGCCAAGAGGGCACTTCCCGTGACCTTGGCTCGCTAGCCCTGTCCGTACTGGCCTGACAGAGAAAGAGTTCTTGCCCGTCAACACCCCTCTCAGCAACCTCCACCGGAACCTCCTTCCCAGGACACTGCCCGGGAGAATTTTCGCCTAGCGATGGGGTTGCAACCACCGGAAACGAGGGCGTCGCCCACTCGCCTCTTACCGAGAATGTAAAGTGGATAGTCTGCAGGACTTCCCGCCTGAAGTCCTCCAACATTCCCAACGTCACCCCACTTCCCCGAGAGGGAGAACCTCCCGAGCCAGCTCCTTCGCCTTCATCTCCAGCATGAGACTTAGCTTGAGATCTTCTTGTATCCGCTACGGTCCATGCTCACCGCACCATAAATATTGAAACCAAAAACTTGGTCTTTGAGGAGTTCACCCTTGGGGAAGGGGTGATCACACACTTATTTCTCTCTCACGGGCCAAATAACTAAGGAAAAAGAACAGGGAACAGACCCAAGGGCTCGACGAGGAGGTCCCACCACACACCGGGAAGATCTTTGAGCGCTTTCCCTCCCTAGCTAAATGCCGAGCTAAGGGTATCTCAGAAAGCGCAAGAAGACCTGAACACCAGTAAGCATGCCTTTTGAGGTACCCTCTTGGGTGTATTTATAGATTTCTGAAAACGGCCTGTAAATAGCCAATCTCTGCTGTTCTGAACAGCTATGTGCAACCCAACTGGGTCTGCCACCAGCGTAACTCCGCTATTCCAACAGGCTATAGACAGGACAGCGAGGGTAAAATAGTAAAAATACACCACAGGAGACTGGGCGAGTGGCTTTATGGAGCCTCCACTTGCCGGGGACGGCGAGTGCTCGATGGAGCTAGCACTCGCCGCCTCTACCATCCTTGGGCGAGTACGGGCCCGGCCTGCCCCAGTCACCCGCTGCACGCCGAACCCCCGGGGCGAGTGCGAGCCGACCCGCTCCACTCGCCTGTTGCTCGCGGGGCGCCTGGGGCGAGTGCGAGCCGACCCGCTCCACTCGTCCCTCAAACGATCCACCCCCACTTGGGCGAGCCGGATTGCCGGACTTTGGCCGATCTGGCCCCTGTCGACCGCTACTCGCCGGATATGGGGTTGTACATGAATGGTGTCTCCACATGAGCTAATGTTCAGAGAAAAACCAAGTGTGGCCCACTTAAAGGTTTTTGGTGCAACATGCTTTGTTCATATTCTGGACCAGCTGCGAACCAAGCTAGAGCCAAAAGCACGCAAGTGCGTGTTTGTTGGCTACGACGAATGGAAGAAGGGGTAGAAGTGCATGAATTTGCACACTCATAAGACTATCGTCTCACGTGATGTGGTGTTTGACGAACTGAATTCTTATCAGGGAGTCGCTTCTGTGGTTTTACCTAATGAAGAAAGAAGACACGAAGGGAGAGTCGTTGAGGATCCTGAGGTGGAACTTGTGATGTCTCGAAGTGCCCCATCTCTCTCTCTCTCTCTGTCTGATTCAGATAGAGCTTCGGGCTCCGAAAGCGGGGGGAGCATTGTCTCAAGACATGATGAGCAACGGACTGAAGCTGAGGAGCTTGCGAACATGGCCAAAAGTAAACAAGGACCAAGAAGATCAAAGCAAACTATTGTTCCACCTGCACGGTAAAAGGAAGGAAATTTTATGAGTCTTGTCCCCTGCTTCTTTGTAGGACCTCTTGACGAAAAGGAACCTGCTCAATTTGAGGATGCAGTAGGCACAAAAGAATGGGATGAAGCCATGAAAGAAGAAATGACAGCTCTAGAGAAGAATGAGATCTAGGACCTAGTTCCCCTGACTGAAGGAATGAAGCCTGTCACCTGTAAATGGGTGTACGAAGTCAAGAGTAAGACTGATGGTGGAGTGAAGCGATACAAGGCGAGGCTGGTCGCTCGAGGGTTCTCATAGAAGTACGACAAAGACTATGATGAGACCTTCAGCCTTGTGGCGAAAATGACATCGGTAAGGACGACCATTGCCTTAGCTGCATGTCAGAATTGGAAGCTGTGACAGCTTGATGTGAAGAACACCTTCCTGTATGGAGAGATCGACAAGGATATATTCATGGAGCAGCCACCAGAATATGTGTATAAGTCTCTACCACATCATGTGTGCAAACTGAAGAAGGCTCTGTACAGGCTAAAGCAGACACCAAGAGCCTGATATGAGAAGATTGTTGAGTACCTTCAGTTCTGCAGGTACAACCCATCTGATTCTGACTCCAACATGTTCGTGAAGAAGGATGATATGCATGTGTTGGTTCTCTTGTATGTCGATGACATGATCATAACCAGGAACAATGATGGGGAGGTAGCAATGCTTAAAGCAGAGTTATCAATCCGCTTTGAGATGAAAGATTTAGGCGAGCTGCATCACTTCCTTGGATGGGAGGTTGAGAAGAGGGAGAGAGGTATACTTGTATCCCAGAAAGCTTATGCTGAGAGGATCGTAGAGCGCTTCGACATGAAAGAAGGGAAGAACGTCTCTGTGCCACTTGAAGTTGGACTAAAACTTCGGAAGGATGAGGGAAGGACTCTTCCCGACCCGAAGATATTTCGAGCCTTGATGGGGAGTTTGATTTATCTGACTATCACTCGGCCAGACATTGCTTATGATGTTGGACGAGTTAGTCGATATATGCAGGAGCCACGAATGCCTCATTTTGAGGCGGCCAAAGGAATTTTGAAGTACGTGAAGACTACCCTGGACTTGGGGCTGCTGTATGGGAGAGAGACAAGCTTCAATCTACATGAATATACAGATGCAGACTATGCTGGAGATATCGATGATTGAAAGTCGACATTCGGATATGTGTTAATGTGCGAAAGGTGCCTCCATCTCTTGGTGTAGTAAGAAACAAGATTCAATCTCTTTGTCTACCACAGAGGCTGAGTACAAGGCGTCTGCCCTTGCTGCTCAGGAGTGCATTTGGCTACGAAGGCTGGTAGAGGATGTTGATGAGAAGGTGAAGGGACCAACCTTGATTCACGGTGATAACGAGAGAGCCCTGAAACTTGTTACCAACCCTGTCTGTCATGTGCGAACAAAACATATTGAGATTGAGCACCACTTTATTCGAGAGAAAGTGCTTGGTGGATCCCTTGCTGTGGAGCATGTGCAAAGTCGAGACAACATTGCTGATATCCTCACAAAGGCCCTGTACAAAGGGCCCTTTGAGCGCATTCGATCTCTTCTTGGTGTTGTCTCAGGGGCTCACTTCAGGGTGGAGTGTTGATTTTTGTGTGAAGTGAGGTGGGCGATTTCTGGTTGGTCGAAATTGCTGTTTGGTGTTCTAGGCAGATTTGCTGCATAATCCGGTGTTTGGTGTTATGTGTTCCATTCCCTATAAATATGGTGTTTCTCCTCTTCCTTGAATAGAGTGAAAAAGGGGGTATGGTGTGGTTTCTGTTGCTGGCGATCTGTTCTTTTGTAACCGCGAGTTGGCTTCGACCTGCTAGGAGGTCTTCAGGAGGACTGGTGTGTAGTCGCTGGTGAAGTCTTCGGGCGGACCGTTTGTAGTCACCGAGTTCGGGTGGAATGTTACTGAGTTCCGGCGGACTGGGCAAGTAGTCGCTAGCGAGTTGCAGGAGGTTCTGTTCGGTGGCTTGGTGGACTTGGTTCTGGTAGTTACGGGCCTCGGTCGGCTGTCATTGAGGTCGCTGGCAGTCTGGAAGCTTTCTAGTGTGGCGTCCTTGTGTTGATAGTCGCAGGCGAGCTGAGCAGTGGTGCTGAGTGGTGTGCCTTGAGATCGTTGGCCTGGCTGCTGAGGTCGCTAGTGGACTGGTTCTTTGTCGCTGAGGAGATCGTGATCGAGATCACTGACAAACTGGTTTGTTGCTGCACAGGTCGTTGGCGATTTGTGCCTGACCGCTGCCGAGCTGAAGTCTGTGTCTGGTTTGTGTTTTATTTATCATGTATCTTATTAGTTGCTTCTGTTAATGTCCAATACCTCACAAAGTTATATTACGTTGGTTGTCTTGTGGCTTGTCTTTGGTGTAATTGTAGCCCGGCTATTGTGTGTATATTGATTTTGATTGAAGTTATCTTTCAACAAAATTTCTAACAGCCGTCACCATGACACTAAAGCCGGTATCCCTTCACGTACACCCCTTGCATACCCCAAGAAAATTGCATTTTTCGCTCTAACATCGATCTTATTCTCCTTGACATGATAGTAAATTGTGCATCCGAAAACTTTCAAATGATTATAATTAGCAGGTAAACTTGACATACCTTGTAAGGAGTCTCATCACTAAGTGACACATGTGAGGATTGATTTATCAAGTTAGTTATCGTAGTAACAGCTTCAGCCTACCACTCTCTTCCCAACCCCGCATTTGAGCTCATGCATATTGCCCTATCAAGTATAGTGCGATTCAATCTTTCGCCGACTCTATTCTGCTGAGGTATACTTAGAACTATCCAATAGCCCACGATGCCTTCCTGTCACAAAACTTCTTGAAGGGACCATACATATACTCTGTACCATTATCGAACCTCAGAGTCTTCACCTTTCTTCCTATTCTGTTTTCAACCAATGCCTTTCAATTTTTGAATAACTCGAAGGCCTCATCCTGGGTAATCATAAAGTATATCTAAGTGTATTTGGACAAGTCATCTACAAAAGAGACATTATACTTGGAGCCACCCTTCGAAACTACCTTTGATAGCCCTCAAACATCGAAATGCACATAATCATGTAGTCCTTTGCTCTTGGCCCTGCTTGTACTGAATTTGATCCTGCACTGTTGCCATACAAACAGTGTTCATATAAATTAATGTTAGGTTTCTTCACGTCCTTCAGTAGCCCTTGCTTGCCCAATAGAGTTAGCCCTTTTTCCATGACATGTCCAAGTCACATGTGCCAAACCCTTGTCTTGTCTAATATATCCACGTTATCAATCACTGCCGTACTACCAATCACAGTTTCACCCAACAAGGTATACAAGTTTCCATGTAGTTTTCCTTACATGACTACCAATGAACCACGAATAATTTTTAAGCCTCCACCATTTCCAATAAATTTGCAATCATTTGAGTCTAAGCTGCGAAGAGATAAATTTGCAATCATTAGACTTCTTACCATACTGTCAAACATCTTGATCTTGATCGTCCCAATCCCAATAGCCCTACAAGCATGATTATTGCGCATCAAAACTGCAACTCCATCAATGGCCCGATAGGTAGTAAATCACTCCTCAGACACATGATACAAACAACTAGAACCAAGAACCTATCAATCATCCCTTCTCAAAACTTGAAGCATAACTTGCTTCATCATCTTCGGTCTTCTTGACGTTGTACAACCAGTATTCACCGAGGGTAGCTCCTACCGCAGTCATCTCAGTGGAAGTAAAGGTCAACAAGTCAAGACAGAAGTCAAGAGTTAGCGCGCCAAACAGCAGAATGGCCTGGACGATTATGACGAGCTCCCCTCGCATACTCACCAGGTAGGCGACTAGGCGAGATTCTCGCTCAGCCCGTACGAGTTCCTCCAAGAAGTCGGTCTTGATCTGAATTCCGAGGTTGGGATTTTCCTGTCTTCAACATGGGGTATAAATATGACCCCCCTCCTTGGATTTCCCTATAAATAGGACCCCAGGGGTACAAGGAGAGAGACCTAAAATCATCTGCAGGATACTCGCGAGCTCTCCTTTCCGAACTCCGGCTGAGCCTTTGGATTCTTTTTCCTTAGATACCAGGTCGCGACCTTGCGACTTAGCCATCAGCCAGTTCCCTCGTATCTAGTTCACCCATTTTTGGTTTAGAAGAGGCTGCTTCTTTCGAGCATCCAGGAACGTGGTGGGACCTTCCTGCCGCAACATCTAGGGTCCTATTTGCCTTCGTTCTTCATCCTAGTCACCCTGGCTGTCTGGCCTTACCCCTAAATCAGTAACCGTAGGCCGCCTTGATCCTATTTCTGAGGTTAGGAAATTTTCTGGTTTCAACACTTGGTGCGGTGAGCGTGGATCGCAGCCAAGAAGGAAAGTTTGGTGGTTTAGTAAGATGACCAATGGTGGCGAGCATGGAGATTTGGTCGGTAACTCGGCGGGAGTTGGTGATCTCACACGAGGTGGCGAGTTCGTGATCGTTGCTGCGTTCGAGGAGTTCTCAAAGAGGATCGAGAGGACCATCCTCGCCGGGCTTTCTCAACGTCCCGATGTCACGACGACCTCCCCCCGTCGCGTGACACCGCTGGAGGAGGAAGCGCCGCTGAGGCGAGCTGGGAAGGAGCCCGCTTGGGCAAGAGGAGCGACCAATGCAGTCGCGGCACCATCCGGCGGGCAGTCAGGGGGTCCATTTCCGAGTTCCAATGTCGCCGGCGAAATACCTTGAGGCTCGCCAGTGGAGCGAATATGATGTTTCCAACGAAGATGAAACTCGTCACCGCCAGGAAGGGAGGAGCCCCTTCTGTGACGAGATCCTTGCCGCCCCGTCCCCGAAGGGTTCAGAGAGCCCGTTCTCACCTACTATTCCGGTAGAGATGACCCGGTCAGGCATCTTCAGTGGTTTGAAGATGTCGTCTCCATCCGCAACATGTTCGACGCTTTCAAATGACGGTTTTCTCCATTACCCTCAAAGGTAATGCGAGGGACTGGTTTCACCAGCTGCCAGCAGGTTCCGTCTACTGTTTCTCCGATCTGCGTCGGGGCCTCATGGCAAGATTCATGACATCCAAGAAAAGGAAGAAGGAAGCAACCACTCTCTTTAAAATCAACCAAGGGCAGCACGAGAGTCTCGACCATTACATAGATCGTTTCTAGGAGGAGATCTTGGAGGTGGAGGAGGTGGATAACTTTACTCTGATGGTGGCCCTGAAGTTCGGTTTGAAGCAGGGTCTCTTCAGCATGGAGATGGGGTCCAACCCCCCGAGGTCCTTTGAGGAGATGGTGGAGAGGGCGAATACTTTCGTCCGAGGAGAGGAGAAGAACAAAGATTTCTTGGCGCAGCTGGACGGGGAGGAGCCATTGGGGGGGAAAAGAGCAGGACCTTCAGAGAGGAGGGCGAGGAGGTCGCCAGGGAGGCAGGTCGAGAGAAGGAAGGAGGAGCCCAGGAGGAGAGAGGATCAGAAGAAAATAGAAAAGCCCAGGAGGATGGAAGAGAGGAGGCGGGAAAGACCTCAGAGGCAGGAAGGGAGGAGGTCCGCAGAGGCTCCGACGAGGAGAGGAGAAGAGAGACGATTCCAGTATCCCGAAAATCGCCCCCAGTGGAGGACACCAGTGAGACCGCATTTCTAGCAGGAGAGGAGAAATGGTAACCGACAGGAGGAAGGCCGAGGAGGAGGGAGAAGAGATGCGATGACCATTGCCCGTCAGGGGAACAAGCATCACCGGAGGGAGCAACGGGCGATGCGTCAGGAAGCGGAGATTCCCCTTTACTGCGACATCCATCGAGTAGAGGGGCATGAGACGTTGGCTTGCCCGGAGTTCTGGGAGGCAAGGAGGAGGTTAGAAGCAGGAGTTGCGAGAGGGAGCAGCCGAGGCAGGAGGCCCCGGTAGGGCAAGTGGCATTCCAAGCTCCGGTGAGGAGGAATGAGGATCACATCGACCTGGGAGGTCGCAGAGAGGTGATCCATGACCCAGGAGGTGGGCACGCCGGGGTGATCAATGGAGAAGCCGGGCTTGGAGCTTCCCACAAGGGAAGTCTCCATCAAATCTACATGAAGAGCGTCGCCTCAACCTCACAGAACCCACTGACGCTGGATGAGATTACTTTCTTAGAGGAGGACATGCTGGAAAATGAAAACCCCTTCCACGATGCCCTGGTTATTCAAGCTGCCATCGAAGACTTCACCGTCGACCGAATCCTCGCAGATAACGGGAACTCGGTGAACGTCATTTTCAAGAGAACTTTCGTCGGGCTGTAAGTAGAGGCGTCTCGGGTCTAGGCTGCGGATGGACCCCACTTTAGCTTCTCAGGAGAGAAGAAAGAGGTGGAGGGGAGCGTGGACCTTCTGGTCACTCTAGGCAGGACTTCGATCCGATGTCATTTTGTCATCGTCAATGCGCCAAACGGATACAACGCCATCTTCGGGCATCCCCTCATCAACTATTTCGAAGCCGTTCCGTCATCTTATCATCAGTGCCTGAAATATTGTTGAGGGGATGTCCAAGTAAGGATCCGAGGAGAGCCCAAGGCCTCTAGGGAATGCTACCTGAATGCCGTCAGTACCATCAGCTAGATGGGGGACACAGAGAGGTTGGAGGAGCTGCTGGAAAGGGAGAAGGATTGCGTGCTACTGAGGAGCTAGAAGAAGTGGAAGTGATCTCCCGGGGAGGAGATCCTAGTCTGCTGAAGGTTGGAGGATCCCTGCTGCTGGAGGGAAAGATAGAGATGACCGCTTGCCTACAGGAGAACGTCGATGTTTTTGCTTGTAGCGCTTGCCCAAAGGATTACTACCCTTTGCCTCAAATCGACGCGCTGGTTGATTCTGCCGTTAGGGTTTCTTGTGATGAGTTTTCTTGATGCTTTTTCAGGGTATCACCAGATCCGGATGCATCCCCCCGACTGCCGCGACGTCTCCTTCATCATCGGCGATGGCTGCTACAACTATAAGATTATGCCCTTCGGGCTCAAGAATGCAGACACAACTTATCAAAGAATGATGAATCAAGTCTTCAAAGAGCAAAAGGGGCGGAACCTGGAAGTATATGTGGACGATCTCCTTATCAAAAGCAAGAGCGTCGTGAAACATGTAACAGATCTGGTAGAGACCTTCGCTACCCTGAGGAAGTATAAGATGCGACTCAACCCGACCAAGTGCGTCTTCGGTGCAGGAAGTGGGAAGTTTCTAGGTCACCTCCTCACTCCAAGGGGGGTGGAGCCTAACCCAGACAAAGTCAAGGCCATTCTGGAGATGGCGTCCCCAAGAGATCCCAAGGAAGTACAAAGGTTGACAGGAAGGCTGATAGGCTGTTGGATCCCTAGTTTGGATTTGGGCTAAGGATCACTATTAGTATGTTTTGACCCATCTTGTATAGCCAGGGTCAAGTCTGTCAGTCCTAGAGTTTAGGCTAGTCTTTAGAATCAAGCTTCATGGACCAGCCTGCAGTGGACTTCAGGAGACTCAAGACTTAGAAGAATTCAGAGTTCAGATTATTAGTTCGAAGTTCTTCGAACTCAGCTCGACGATCGTCGATCTCGGATCGACGAACTCAGAGTTCCTTCTCTGAGCAGAGCTCGACGAACTCCGAGCTCAGGTCGACGATCGCTAAACTCTAGACAGATTCTCTGATCGACGAACTTGGAGCTCAGAATTAGCAAGATATTTCTAGATCGATGTTCGCTGAGCTCAGGTCGACGAAATCTGTTCTGAGTTCGACGAAATCTGTCAGTTCAGTATTTCCTTCTCTGCAGTTCATTTCCAGATTGACCAAGGATGATTTAATATATTGTTGCCTATATTGCTCTGAGTAATTAAATACATATATTCTTATGAATATAGTCGTTCATTGATAACATTAATTACTGGATTTCACAGAGTAAAACTCGGCTTAATAACTGTGACAGTTGAAGAATCAAATTAATGCCCTTCTAACCATTTGTCCAAGTTCCAAGAATTCAGCAGTAAATCGAGGAATAGAATTCAAATTCAGAGGACAAAATTTCTGCAGCAAATATAAAAGAGTTTTCAAAAGGATTGAAGATAGAGTTGTTGAAAAGATTGACAGAGAATTACAGGCAGACACAGAGAAACACATTCAGTCTGCATACTGCATACAATCTTCATCATCTTCAACCTTTCTCCAAACTTTCAAGAGACATCAAATCACTATCAGTCTAAAAAGCTTGCTGGAGATCAACATCAATCTGAAGGCCTACATCCTGAAGTAAAGCTTTCTTCTTTCTTGAACCATTCAACATCTCAGGAGGAGCTTTGACATCATCAAGCAATCCACTAAAGTCTTCTCAGCTGTTTGAGAAATAGAAGACAATATCATTCTTTTCACCCCACTGTATAAAGGGTTTATTAACTCCCTTCAAAAGTTTATTATTGGTTTTTGGGCACCTGATCAAAAGCCTAAAGGGTTGTGAGATCTCCCTGCCAATAGATCTTGTGGTGACAGAGCACTGAGCAAAAACCTGTGGTGGCAGTCACCTAATCAAAACCTGCTAGTGGATTACTACCAGGGTGGTAGAAGAGTGGATGTACCCAGTTTGGGGAATCACTATAAAACTTCTTGTGTTGTCTGGTTGTCCTTTTTCTTTTTGTACTGTGTTGTGATAGTTTAGCTTTAATCTCTTTACATAATATTTGCTATCACCTATTTTACAGCTAAATCATATAAATCTGTAAAAAGTTTTTAAAGCTCTATTCACCCCCTCTAGAGCTAATTAGATCTATCCCCTTGACTTTCAATTGGTATCAAAGGATTATCAATTGCCCAAGTCACTTTCAATTGGTATCAGTGGTTTATCATTTCTTTCAATTGGTATCAGAGGGAAGTTTATTTGGTTGTACAAGGTAACACTTGAACCAACAGATCCTTCTAAGATCTAAAATTTCTCTAGCATGTTACTTATACCATGACACAGAACAAGGACTTTGCAAGCACCAGACCTCCAGTTTGCAACTTGAACAAGTTTGCTATCTGGAAGGCAAGAATTAAATTATATATGAACTCCATTGATGAAGATACTTTTAATTCTATCTTGACAGGTTCACCAGCTCCAGTGGCTACATCTACTGCAACTTCCAGCACTCATGCTGTTCCACCACATGAGTGGACAGATGCACAGAAGAAGGCCAAGATAGCTGATGCCAAGGCTATGAACATTCTGGCTCAGACAATGTCAGATGACATTTTCCAGAAAGTGGCAGAGTGTACCTCAGCTAAAGCCATCTGAGATTCCCTAAACCATGTGGTTGCTGGATCTGCAGATGAGAGAAAAGACAGGAGATCAAATCTCATCTCCCAATATGAGAATTTCAAGAAAGAAGAGCCAGAGTCAGTGAGTGATATGTACAATGGACTCAGCTCAATTATCAATGAGCTGAAAATTATGGATAAGGACATAACCCTCACTGAGGTCAATGATAAGATTCTCATGTGCTTCCCCAGCTCATAGGATTCCATAATCTGGCCAATCAAAGAGGCTAGAAGTCTGAATGAGATTTCCACTGAATCTCTACTAGGAAAGCTCAAATCTTATGAGCAGTTAATAAAGACTAGAGAAGCTGCTGAGCAGAAGACTCCCTTATCAGCTAGAAAGGAGCAAAACATAGCATTCAAAGCATCTGAAGAAACAGAAGCACCATCAGCTAGTGAAGAATTTCTGAGTCTCCTAGCCAAGATATTCTACAAAATAGGCAAGAAGGATTTTAGAAGGAAGTCATCTAGACAAGATGACAAGCCAAGGTATGATAAAACCCCAACTAAAGAAATTGTCTGCTTTGCTTGCAGGAAGCATGAACACTTCTATCAGAGTGTCCAGAGAATCAAAAGAAGGAGACAAGAAGAGAAAAGGAGCCCAGGAAGCAGCACTACAGCAAGCCCTCCTCCGGCAAGCATAAGAAGAAGGAGAAAAGCTTTGTTGCTGAAACTTGGAGTGAAACTGAAGATGAATTTTCATCTTCCAGCTCCAGTGAAGATGAAGAGAGACTAAAGCAAAGGAGATTTGCTTGATGGCTATTGATGCATCAGGCAGCCACTCAGAAGCTGAGCAGTAAGACAATGAAGAACCTCAATCTGAAGAAGATCAGGTACTGTCCTCTTTTGATTTCAATTTAGATGATTTTAGAACTGAATTTAAATCATTATGTATTGATTTAATAAACTCTGAAAAGAAAATCAAACTCCTTAGAGAAAAACTAGCTGAACAAGATAATTTCATTTCTGAAAACATTAAATTGAAAGATGAATTAACTTTAGCTAATGAACTAATCATCTCTCTAAAAACTGAATTAGCTGAGGCAATGCAACTTGAAGAATCCCTAAATGGGAGAAGCATCAAGTTAATGAACATCACAAGCACAATAAATGCCAGACTTAATGACAAGCTGGGCTTAGGTGCTTCATCAAGCCAACCCCCATTAATTCAGAAAAACATACTGTCAACTTCAATCAAATTTGTTTCTAAAAAAGGCAAAGAAAAGGTAGATTATCATAGTACTAAAAAATCGAATTAAACAGAAAAATAAGAAAAAGAGAAAGAACAAGAAAAATCCTAACTATACAATGTTCAGCAGATTTCGTCAAACTCAGATCGACAAAATATGTACAGTTCGTCGAACTCAAGTCTACGAACTCCGAACGCAGATTTTTATTAAAATTATTCATTGAACTGCGATCGACGAAACCAGTATGGTTCTTCGAGCCGAGATCGCCAATATTTGGGCATAGAGAATGAATATTTTCATTCTCTGAGCGGAGTTCAAAAAACTTATCCCCATTCGTCTACCTCAGATCGACGAACTCATCAGAATTTGTCGAACCCAATTCAAGATAACAGAAATCTTAATTCCTTCAGAACCTTTAATTAACCTAGGGAATATCTCAATCCATTCACCCAGTGGATAATACCACCAAGAAGATATCACCCCCTAGGGTATAAAAACCAACCTGAATATTCTTATATTTCCAGTTTTAACTATGAAAAGAATCAAGGACTCAAGGTAACCTGGGTCAAGAACATCTAATCTGTTTAAATGCAGGTGAAAGACTATCCTACCACAGAGGAACAGTGGTACGTGGATAGTGGCTGCTCAAGGCACATGACTAGCAACAAGGAAAATCTAACCAACTATAAGTCCAAGCTATGTCCAAAAGTGATCTTTGGTGACTCCAACTATGACCAGACTAAAAGCTATGGGAAAGTAAATATTGGAGCTGTCACTTTCAAAAAGGTGGCTTATATAAGTGGACTGAAGCACAACCTAATCTCCATAAGTCAATTATGTGATGAAGGGTTCATGTATCATTTAATAACTCTTCCTGCTTTATCACTTCTGCAGAAAATAAAGTAGTTTTAACTGGAACTAGAATATGAAATATTTACATAGTAAATTTTAAGACTGCTAGGTCTGAGATATGCCTATTCAACCAGGTTAGTAATAATAATGAACTGTGTCATAAGAGATTAGGACATGTTAACATAAAGAACATTGCTAAATTATCTAGGGACAACCTTGTAAGAGGATTGCCTTCTTACCCCTACAAGAAGGAAAGCCTGTGCAAGGCTTGTCAATTAGGCAAGCAAACTAAAAACACTTTCAAAGCCATTAATAAGAGTGATTCACCTATGATTCTGTATTTGCTCCACATGGATCTTTTTGGATCCATTGTTGTACAGAGCATAGGAGGGAAATCTTACACCTTAGTGATTGTAGATGACTTCTCAAGGTTCACTTGGGTGTTCTTCTTGAGGAACAAGTCTGATAACTTTAAAGTTCTTACAGACTTTCTTAAGAGCATAAGGATTGAGTATTCTACTCCAGTTGCATTGATCAGAAGTGATCATGGTGCTGAGTTTTAGTCTCTTCCCATGCAAGAATTCTGTGAGATGGAAGGTATCAGACAGTGTTTCTCTGCTCCTAGAACTCTTCAATAAAATGAGGTAGCTGAAAGGAAAAACAAGACCCTGATTGAAGCTGCATGCACATTACTTGCAAATGCTTACTTGCCACTATCCTTTTGGGCAAAGACTGTAAGCACAACAAATTATGTACTAAATAGGAGTCTGATACATAAGCTTAAGGGCAAGACTCCCTATGAATTACTTAAAGGGAAGCAACCTAAAGTAGATTACTTTAGAATTTTTGGTTTTTTATGCTACATTTATAACAATGACAAGACATATCTTAGAAAGTTTGAAGACAATGCTGCAATGAGAATTTTTCTAGGATACTCCCAAGTAAGTAAGACATATAGGGTATATAATAAATCTACTATGAAAATGAAAGAGACTATACATATATTATTTGATGAAACTAACATGTCTTACAAGAAGAAGAATCCTTCTACCAGTGAAACTTTGCAGGTACCATACTTGCGTGAGAAGTTGGATGAGTTGACCCTCACAAATGAGACTGTTACACATTCCTCTCCACAAATAAATGAAGACAGTGAAGATGAATCCATTGTAGTGGATGTTGAACCAACAACAACTCTCATAATTCCACAAGAGGAATTAATTCTCCAAGCTGTTGCTGAACCAACTCCACCTACTGAGTTTGTCACACTTAGAGATCATCATGTATCTCAGGTGATTGGAGACATGTTAGTAGGTGTGCAGATCAGACATCAATTCAACCAAGACTTGATGCATGCCTGCTTCATATCTCAAACTGAGCCCCAATACATAAAAGATGCTGGGCAAGATCCACACTGGATTATTGCAATACAAGAGGAGCTCAAGCAGTTTGAGAGATGTAGAGTTTGGAATTTAGTTCCAAGACCTAAAGACTACCCAGTCATTGGAACTAAATGGGTATTCAAAAATAAACTAGATGCCCAAGGTATTATCATCAGGAACAAGGCAAGACTAGTTACTCAAGGATATAGACAAAAGGAAGACATTGACTATGACCAGACATTTGCACTTGTTGCAAGGCTGGACGCAATCAGAATCTTCCTTGCTTATGCTGTCTACAAGAAGTTCAAAGTATATCCAATGGATGTCAAGAGTGCATTCTTAAATGGTGAACTTAAAGAAGAGGTTAATGTGGAGCAACCACCAGGTTTTATCTTTCCTACTCATCCCTCTTATGTTTTTAAATTGCATAAGACTCTCTATGGTCTAAAGCAAGCTCCAAGAGTTTGGTATGAAATCTTAGCTAGCTTTCTTTTAGAGCATAAATTCTCTAAGGGCATAGTAGATAGGACATTGTTCACTAGACATCATAAGGATCAAATTTTATTAGTACAAATTTATGTAGATGACATTATTTTTGGCTCTACTGATTCCAAACTATGCAAGAGGTTCTCTGACCTGCATTTCAACTTTGAAATGAGCAGCATGGGTGAGCTCTCTTACTTCCTTGGCCTCCAAGTGAAGCAACTGTCTGATGACATCTTCATATCCCAGTCCAAGTATGCTAAGGAGCTAATCAAAAAGTTTGGGATGTCAGATGCCTCAACAAAGAAAACACTCATGGCTTCTAATGCTGTGATTGACTCTGATGAACATGGCAAGCCTGTTGATCAGAAACTATATAGGGGCATGTTGGGTCCCTGTTATATCTTACAACAAGTAGGTCAGAGATAATGTTTGCTACATGTCTTTGTGCTAGGTTCCAGGTGAACACTACAATATTTTTGGTCTTTAGCAACATTTAAAAACTGTTGCCTAAAACCGCAAAGCGTTGCCAAAAAATTGAAAACTGTTGCCATAGGGGTGTATGCCTATGCCCGTGTTACCAAAGACCTAAGGCAACAGTTTTCACATGTTTAGGCAACATTACTTGAAACTGTTGCCTATATCCCTGGTAAAGACAATAGTTTTTACATGGACCTATTGCAACATTTTCAAAATATTTAGAGTCATATTTAATAAATGTTGGCAAAACTATTTAATTAATAAAAAAATATAAATTTTAAAAAAACATGAAAATAAATTAAAACTTCAAAATCAAACAGATTATGGCTCCGTTTGGGGGGACTTATTTTCACCGGTCAAGCGGTTATGACCGCATGAACCAGACCTTAATTACGGTCCAATTCATGCAGCTGTAACCTCTTGACGGTGAAAATAAGTCCTCCCAAACAGAGCCTATATCATGAGACATTTTTTATAACGCATAAATATATAAAAAATTTGCATATGTTTTATCATTAAATTAACAAGTCATTAGTAGCCTCATAATTTACCAAAATACATCAAAATATTTAAATATTACAGTACACAAACAAAATTATCTAAATCAACTAAAACATCAAATGATCTTCATGATATGAGGTCATCGATCATATTGCGACTCCTCATTTGTCTTCCCGGTCATCATCAAGAACTTTCTGCACAAAGTAAAATAGTATATATATAAATACAATGACATTAAGATCAATATATAAATAAAAAATTGTAAACATATAAAAATATTTTAATATATTGTATGAAAATCTACAACATTATACCTCTCCATAGTTTGGAACGTGTGTTGATGTAGAAGAATGTGCATGCGGTAGCCCGTCTCTCTTCTGTCCACTATTTGCATCCCCTGGAGATGAACCTAATAGATTCTCCAATGATTGTACATCAATTACAACGGGTTTGCTTTGTTGAAGCATAATCTTAAAAACACTTTTTAGAGTATTAAGTGTATCTTCCACATTTTACACTTTTTCATTCAACAAAGCCACTTCTTCATTATGTACTTTCTTCAAAGCCGCAATATCTTCCTTTTTCATAATATTTTATCTTTTGAATAATGAAAAATGGTGGTACCTAAATTTTTTTTTTATTGAGTTATATTATCAAAGCAAAATTTACAAAAGAAGAATTGCATGTTCTTTCTTAAAACATTACATGCACGTTGAGAGAGAATAGTTTGCATCTTCGCTGAAATTCAGCGAACTGGACGTGCAGTTCGTTGAAATTCAACGAACTGCACATGTTCTTCGCTGAAATTAAGCAAATTGCACGTCCAGTTCGCTGAAATTCAACGAACTGCATGTGCTCTTCGCTGATATGTTGAAAAGAAAATCATTAGTATAAAACATTGCAAGATAATTTATGTCTGAAAAATTATTTGAGAGAGAGAAGCTATATCACACACACACACACCATACACCATACACCACAACAAACACACACACACATACAACATCACACACACATACAACACAACAACAACACACACACACATACAACACACACATTCCAAACACACATACAACACACACATTCCAAACACACATACAACACACACATTCCAAACACACATACAACACACACAAACACACACATACAACACATACAAATTAAACACACGCACAAACATACAACATAATAGCAACAAACACAAAAACACACCTACAAGGCTACAACACACATACAACACAAACACACAAACACACAAACACACACACACACACACAACACACACAACACACAACACACACACACACACATACAACACACACACACATACATACACATACAACACACACAACAACACAGATACACACCTACAACACACACATACAAAAAACACATACAACGCACACAAACACACACACACATACAACACAACAACAACAAACACACATATATATACAACACACACAAACACACACAAACACATACAGCAAAACAAACACACACACACACACATACACACGCATACAACAACACACACACCTATAACACACACACATACAATACAACAACAACAACAACACACACATACAATACAACAACAACAACAACACACACACATACAACACACACATTCCAAACACAAATACAACACACACATACTATACAACACACACACACATACAACACAATAACAACAAACACAAAAACACACCTACAACACACATACAACATTAACACACTAACACACCTACACAACACACACACAATACTAACACACACATACAACATACACCACACCACACACACACACATACAACACAACAACAACACACATAAACACCTACAACACACACGTACAACATACAGGAAGAATGGAATCCATCCCTCAATATTTCAGAATTTAAGCACATGAAAAATGGAATCAAACGAGCTAGGTACCGGACACAAGATATGTAGGAGAAGGGGTATACCTCAGCGATAGGGAGAACGGTAGCACAAGATATGCAGATGAAGAATGTGCAAGAACCCTATGCTAGGTTCTCACAGAGAAATTCCGACGGATTTTGTCGTCGGTTCGGTGCAATCGGACTGTCGGCGTCGACGGGGAAGAAGCTAGGTCGGTGCAATCGGACTGCGTCGTCGATGGGGAAGATGATTTTGCACGCCGGCGTCGACGAGGAAGAAGATGCACGCGGTGCAGCAGCCGCGCCCGGGGAATAAGCCTGTCGTCGCCGGGGAAGAGAAGCCTGGAGTTAGGTATCAGGGGAAAAATGTTTCTGAAAAATGGAGTGCGGGCCATGCGGCTGAAGTGATGAGCCGTGAAATGGAGTGCGGGTAGGTTAATTAGGTTAAGTAATTAATGTGGAGTCACTATTTTTGATTCGAACGAAAAACAGACAGATATTCTCACACCCGGAAAAGAGAAGCTTGGAGTGCGGGCCGTGCAGCTGAAGTGATGAGCCGTGAAAAAGATTGTGGGTAGGTTAATTAGGTTAATTAATTAATGTGGAGTCACTATTTTTGATTCAAACGAAAAACATATAGATATCCTCACACCCGGGAAACCCAAAACATATAGATATCCTCACACCCTACTGTCGTCGGCGCCGGATATGTTGGAGGGATTCACACTTCGATTCCTTTAAGCTCACGTGGGCAAAACCGGTGTGAGAAACAAGAGAACTGGAAGTGTTCCACAACTTGAACAAATTTAAATCCCAATATAAGTTAATTAAAATTCCGAGTAGGTACATAAAAAACTAACAACGATGACCCTTTTTAAAATGTCTCAATAAATGTGGAGTCATGATTTTTAACAAAATTTAAAAATCTAACAAGGTCGCTATATAGAAAAGGTCGCTATATAGAAAACTAGCAACGACGATTTTTAACAAAACCTCAAAAATGTGGCCGATGTTCATATTTTGGTTAATCATAAAGTATTCTTTAGGCAACACTTTTAAAATATTACAAATTAATTTTTAAGAAGACAACATATCATAATTGTTGTCTAAAGTGAATACTCAATGGCAACATTTCAAAAATGTTCCATATAAGGGAATATAAAACCGTTTTTTGAATGTTGCACAGAAAGTGTTGTCTAAACATGTAAATCTATTGCAACACTTCTAAACTGTTTTCTAACAAAGTTTAGACAACATTTTTATAACTGTTGTCAAGTCAGGTGTTGCTAAAGACCAAAAATATTGTAGTGGAACCCTAAAGAATCCCACCTTACTTTTCTAAAAAGGATTTTAAGATATATAAAAGGTTGTCCTAGTCTAGGACTTTGATATCCAACTGAGTCAGAGTTTGAGTTGACTGGATACTCAAATGCTGACTTTGCTGGATGTAGAGTGGACAGAAAAAGCACCTCAGGGACATGTCAATTCCTTGGTGCTAGACTAGTATCCTGGTTTTGTAAAAAACAGACATCTGTGTCTACTTCAACTGCAGAAGCTTAATATATAGCAGCTGACAGTTGTCGTTCTCAGATACTGTGGATTCAGAACCAACTCCTAGATTATGGTTTCAACTTAAATAATTCAACCTTACTATGTGATAATACAAGTACAATTTCCATTGCACAAAATCCAGTGCATCATAGTAGAACTAAGCATATAGAAATAAGACATCATTTCATTAGAGATTGTGTGGACAAAAAAAAATTAAGCTTGTCTACATCTACACTGATTTGCAAAGAGCAAACATCTTCACCAAACCCTTAGATGAGATAAACCATCTGTTTTTTATGAATCAGCTAGGTATGATAAATGGAGAGGCATTAATTTAATTTCTGTCTGTGGTCGAAGAATTTATCAAAGTTCGTCGAACGGAGATCGACAAGCTGAGAAATCTTCTTGAGATTTTTCGTCGACCTGAGATCGACGATATCTCTATGTGAAGTCATTTTCGTCGACCTGAGATCGACAAACTTGCTTCCGAAAATATTTCGTCAACCTAAGATCGACAAACTATTTTCCCTCCTCTTCAAACTGAGATCGATGAACTTTCAGCATTCGTCGACCTGAGATCGAAGAATTTTTATTTTCGCAGGACGAAGCTCGCCGCTTCATATTCTGAAAACCTTATATTAGGGTTTTTCTTCGAGCTAAATACCGCGCTTTCAGAACTCTCTTGCACTTGATTTTTTTTGTTTTTGCAGGAAACAATGGCGTTTCCAACAAACTCTCTCACAAGCATGAAATTCGACACTGAGTTTGACATTGATTTTTACTCCTTCCAACAGTCTGATCAAATATTCATGGATATACTGCAGTTATTCGAAGAACAGCAGTTAAAAAAGTTCATGACCACAAGGATGAAGTTGCCGGTGGCTGAAATAAAGGAATGAGTATATACTTCAACCACACCTGATGCCGAGACAATGACACGAACAATAGCAGGACAACAAATTATTCTTACTCCTGTCATTCTATCTGAATTTTTTGGTTTTAATAATGGAGAAGAAGATATAGAAATAGACGGTTCTGAGTATAATGATATGCTGCTAAAAATGGATCACTCCGAGGGAAACCCTAACAAATTATTAAAGAAAATATTATCTGCTTAGTATAAGTTTTTGGCTGATGTTGTGGGAAAAGTTTTGCTGGGCAAGCATACTGCTCACGATTACATTACTAGGCACCAGTTTTTGGTGATGTGTGCTGTGGTGAACGAGAAGGCAGTACACTGGGGAAAGATATTGTTTGATTTAATCAAAAAAGAAGAATACTAAGAAGGAAGTCTGTTTTGGGAGGATTCTAGGGATTTTCCTCCAGGACAAGACATCTGAATCACTGGTCTCTCAGACCATATTCATCAATGCATCCAAGAGGCTGACTTGTGCCTTATTTGGCAGATGGGAGGGGACCATCACTAAGCCATCCAGGGCTTCGTCCTCCTCCATAGTTTCTGAGGACACAAGGGCAAAAATAGCCACTCCTCCCCCTCTAGAAGAAATCCCCTATCAACAACAATCTCTTCCTTCACAGGTTTCACTTCCTTCATCAACCCCCTCCAACAACCATCCACTGCCTCAACATCACAACTTCAATCTCCGACACCACCTGCCTCACCAGTGCATCAACCAACACCCCCTGCATCTCCAGAACACATCACACCACCTTCATCTCCCTTACCACCTCACCTTGATGACATACCACTTCACAACCTTTTGTCACTTCCATCATCTGACTTACTAAAATTATCTCCTCACCATATTCCATCATCTCCAGATGAAATCATGACTGATACTCCACCTCTCATTTCATCATCCATCATCCATCCATCTGTATCTACTCAGACACCTCCTGAGTTTATGAAATTGGATTCTCCATCCATCTCTAATATCCTGAAGCTCATCACTCCAACCCTCATGAATCTCATAGCAGAGGCAATTGCACCTCTTGCTGATTCCATCTCCTCCCTCCCTGCTCTCTTTGCTGCTGCCCCCTCTGTCCCTTCTTCTGGGGGCCTGACTTCAGGACCCTCTGAAACCAAGCAGGGGGAGATGTCCTATGAAGAAGTTCCAGTTCTTTCTCCTCCAGCAGCAGTAACAGCAGCAACAACAGCAGATGTACATATAGATATAGTACTTACAGAAAGTGTAAATACAGATACAGAGCTATTAGATTTTCTTGAGACAGATCCTTCAGAATTTGATATTGAGCTCACTGATGTTGAGATTGCAGAACCTTTGGCAGCTGCACCATTCTTTTACCTAGTCCCTTCTATGGACTTAGCTGATTTATTAAGAGATTTTGATACTCTTTATCATTCTCTTCCTCTTCCTGATCATCAAGTTTTCTCCAAAGTCATTATATGATATTCTGCTCTAGTAAGTCCAGAAGTTATGGACCAAATAAGGGCAAGTTTGGCAGCCCCTGTGATCTCAGAAATACTAGTTGTTGAAGAGGTGTGCAGTCCTCCTCGCATGTGGGCTGAGTCCCCAATTCCAGATCTAGATGATCTGTTGTTTGCAGACATGAAAGAAGAAGAAAAAGAAAATCAGACTATTATAGAATTTGATGCAGAACCAGAGATTCAAGTACAACCTCAAACTGAGAAGCTCATCTCTGAAGAAATTCTAAAAGAGATTGATGATTTGTATGCCAATCCTCCTGGTTCTTCTGATGACAGTGATGATGATGATAATGATTCTGATGATTCTTGTCCAAAGAAGATAAAGTCCAAGAAGAGAAAAACTATTCCTAAGGCTGTTCCTAAGCCTAATCCAACTACAGACACACCATATTACATATTGAACAAAATTACTCCTTATCCTGGTATGCCTCAGTGGATGTGGCTATCTAAGAATGAACAAAAGGAAAGGAAGAAGAGGAGAAGATACAGGTCCCCTCCTAAGCAATTCAGAAAGGATCCTCCTCCTCCTCCTCCATCTGCAGGGGCCTCTGGAAGTGTCCCTCATAGATTAACTCCAATCACTAAAACATATCAAAGACATTCCAAGCCATATTCTTAGAGCAGCAGACATCAACACCAGCAGCAGTCTACAAGAGACAATCCACCTTCAACTACAGAGATAAAGAGTCCATCAAAATCTCATGGTGAATCAAAGAAGGACAGCAGTCCTAAAAGGCCTGAATCTCCACCAATTCCATTTGTTGATCCTGAACAGGAGAACACTGCTAAAATGGCCAGATTTCAAGAACTTTGAACTAATAATTTGATTCCAAGAGCAACTTCTTGCAACATTATTGGAGCAGCTGATATGATAATGTCTAAGAGACAAACAACTAATCCCAACAGGGAAATCATCTTCAGACAACCTTCTAAGAAAGCTGAGAAAGACAATTCCAAGAAAACTAAATAACTATTTGATTTGTTTATTTTCTGAACTATTTATGTTAATTTGTCACAAAGGACTTGTTGTATATATCTGCTAGATTTTTTTATTTTCTGCCAGATATTTGTTGTCTTGCTTTGTGATTATTTCTTATATTTTGTTTATTAGTGACCTCACTCAAATATGGAGAGATTGTTGGATCCCTAGTTTGGATTTGGGCTAAGGATCACTATTAGGATGTTTTGACCCACCTTGTATAGCCACGGTCAAGTCTGCCAGTCCTAGAGTTTAGGCTAGTCTTTAGAATCAAGCTTCATGGACCAGCCTACAGTGAACTTCAGGAGACTCAAGACTTAGAAGAATTCAGAGTTTAGATTATTAGTTCGAAATTCTTCGAACTCAGCTCGACGATCGTCGATCTCGGATCGACGAACTCAGAGTTCCTTCTCTGAGCTCATCTCAATGAACTCCGAGCTCAGGTCGACGATCGCTGAACTCTAGACAGATTCTCTGACCGACGAACTTGGAGCTCAAAATTAGCAAGATATTTCCAGATCGATGTTTGCTGAGCTCAGGTCGACGAAGACGATTTCTCAGCTCGACGAACTTTGAGTTTAGGTCGACGAAATCTGTTCTGAGGTCGACGAAATCTGTCAGTTCAGTATTTCCTTCTCTTGCAGTTCATTTCCAAATTGACCGAGGCTGATTTAACATATTGTTGCCTATATTGCTCTGAGTAATTAAATGCATATATTCTTATGAATATAGCCGTTCATTGTCAGCATTAATTACTGGATTTCACAGAGTAAAACACAGCTTAATAACTGGGACAGTTGAGGAATCAAATTAATGCTCTTCTAACCGTTTGTCCAAGTTACAAGAATTCAGCAGTAAATCGAGGAATAGAATTTAAATTCAGAGGACAAAATTTCTGCAGCAAATATAAAAGAGTTCAAAAGGATTGAAGATATAGTTGTTGAAAAGATTGACAGAGAATTACAGGCAGACACAAAGAAACACGTTCAGTCTGCATATTGCATACAGTCTTCATCATCTTCAACCTTTCTCCAAGCTTTCAAGAGACATCAAATCACTATCAGTCTAAAAAGCTTGCTGGAGATCAACATCAATCTGAAGGCCTACACCCTGAAGCAAAGCTTCCTTCTTTCCTGAACCATTCAACATCTCAGGGGGAGCTTTGACTTCATCAAACATTCCACTAAAGTCTTCCCAGCTGTTTGAGAAAGAGAAGACAATATCATTCTTTTCACCCCTTGTATAAAGGGTTTATTAACTCCCTTCAAGAGTTTATTGTTGGTTTTTGGGCACCTGATCAAAAGAATAAAGGGTTGTGAGATCTCCCTGCAAATAGATCTTGTGGTGACAAGACACCTAAGTAAAAACCTGTGGTGGCAGTCACCTGATCAAAACCTGCTAGTGGATTCCTGCCAGGGTGGTAGAAGAGTGGATGTACCCAGTTTGGGGAACCACTATAAAATTTCTTGTGTTGTCTGGTTGCCCTTTTTCTTTTTGTACTGTGCTGTGATAGTTTAGCCTTAATCTCTTTACATAATATTTGTTATCACCTATTTTACAGCTAAATCATATAAATCTGTAAACAAAATTTAAAGCTATATTCACCCCCTCTAGAGCTAATTAGATCTATCCCCTTGACTTTCAATTGGTATCAAAGGATTATCAATTGCCTAAGTCACTTTCAATTGGTATCAGTGGTTTACCATTTTTTTCACAGGCCTTAGCCGTTTTCTCTCCAAGGCAGGAGAGAAGTGTTCTCCATTCTTCAAATCTCTTCGGGGAAATCAAAAGTTTGAGTGGACCGCGGAGTGAGAGGAGGCTTTTGGAAAGCTCAAGCAACAACTAACCCAAACTCCTCTCCTCCAATGCTGAAACGAGATATCCTATCTTTGAGAAGTTGATGTTCGCTCTAGTAGTATCGGCTCTGAGGCTCCGTCCTTATTTTCAAGCTCACTCTATCAGGGTCGTCTCCGACCATCCGCTATGTAGTATCCTGGATGGAGTGGAACGTTCATGGAGGTTGGCAAAGTGGGCAATAGAGTTTAGCGAGTTCGACATTTCTTACTCTCCGAGGGTAGCAATCAAGGTGCAGGTAGTAGCGGATTTCCTGGCTGACTTCTCAGCCAAGGTGGGAGGAGATGAAGGTTCTTCTAGCCTAGTCCCTTGGAAGATGTTCGTGGATGGGGCTTCAGGAAGGAATTCCATGGGAGTCGGAGTCGTGCTAGTAAGTTCCCAGGGAACCAGGATTGAACAAGCAGTCGAGATCCTTTTCCCCGTCACGAACAATCAGGCGGAGTACGAAACCATGGTGGCTGGCTTGCGTCTCGCCAAGGAGCTAGAAATTCGGGATATCAGGGCCTTCACCGACTCGATGGTGGTCGAGTCCCAAATCAAGGGGGATTTCGAAGTGCACGACCCAATCCTGCAGAAGTACTTGGTCAAGGTAAAAGGTCTGATCGGGGGATTCCAGTCCTTCTTTGTCGAGCATGTACCCCGGGAGAAAAACTCCGAAGCAGACTACCTCGCCAAGTACGGTCCCCGAGCGAGGGGGGGGGGACCATGACCGAGTTGTTCCGACCGTCAATAGAGGAAGGGGAGATGATGGAGATGGAGCAAAGAACCTCATGGAAGGATCCGTTCATTACGTTCTTAACGACAGGACAGCTGTCTGCCAGTGATGGGGATCAGAGAAAGTTCTGTTACAAAACTGCTTATTACTTACTGAAAGATGGAGAGCTTTACCGCAAGACCATCTCGGGCCCGTTAGCCAGATGTTTGTCAGAGATAGAAATTCCTCCCGTTCTCGAAGAAATCCATTCAGGAGAGTGCGACAGCCACTCGAGAACTCGTACTCTGGAGCAGAGAATTCTAAGTCACGGATACTTCTGGCCAACCATACAGAAGGATGCAAAAGCCTTCTCTAGGAAGTGTCCCCAATGTCAGCTCTTCGCACCCCTTCAACTACAACCAACTCAGCATCTTCGCTCGATCACTGCTCCATGACCCTTCGCCATCTGGGGAATGGACTTGATCAACCCTTTTCCTCAGGCTAGCGGACAGAGGATGTTCGTACTTGTCATGATCGATTACTTCTCTAAATGGATCGAGGCAAAAGCTCTAGCCAAGACCACTTCTCAAATTGTAAAGAACTTTATATGGGGAGAGATTGCATGTTGGTTCTGGATTCCTCTCGCCATCGTCACCGACAATGATCCACAATTCGCCAGCTTGGAGTTAGAGGACTTTTGCAAGCAGCTAGGGACAGATCTTCGATTCGCCTCTGTGCATCATCCTCGCAGCAATGGACAAGTAGAAGTCGCCAACAAGCTAATCATCAACTTACTGAAGAAGAAAGTCACCAACTTGAAGGGCAATTGGGCAGAGCGGCTCCCCTCAGTCCTATGGGCTCTGAGAACGACTCCGAACTCGAACATGGGGGAAACACCTTTCAAGTTGTCTCACGGGTCTGAGGCACTCATCCCAATGGAGTTTGAGGTGTGAAGTCCAAGGGTGGTGGCAGCAGGAGATGGCAGCGAAGAATGGCGCCTAGAGAATGAAGACGCTCAAAGGCTCTCACTGGACTATATCGAGGAGCTTCGTGACTTGGCCTCCATTCGCCAAGAAGAAATCAAGAGACGCATGACAAAGCACTTCGACAAAAACGTTCGCCTCAAACATTTCCTCGCAGGAGACCTAGTCATGAAGAAGGTAGATGCCGCAGGGAGGGGAGCAACGGTTGGCAAGCTACATCCAAACTGGAATGGAAGCCCTAACCACTAGAGGCTACTATCTGCAGGACCAAATAGGAGAGCAACTGCGAGGTATCTGGAGCGGGGATGACTTGAAAAGGTTCTACCCATAGCGGTAACATGTGGTGTATTATTTGTAATCATGTTGATATTAATATGAGCAAATGCAATAAATTTATTACCTCCCGTGCTATTTCTTCTCAAGACATCTGATGGCTTTGAGATCCAGCCACGCGATCGACTCCGGAAACCAGCGGTCGACCTGTTCCTCATAAATAGCCCAGTGCGGATGATAGGACGATGCCTCGGGACTTAAGCGCTCTTGTAAGACCGAGCCTCTGCATTGACGGCCAAGTTCAGCTCCCCCCTTACATATCGGCTTAGGTCCCCCCGATTGCATCTCTTTTCCGACTGGAGGAACTATCAGAAACAAGCCTTGATGCTAACCTCCCAGACTTGAAGAAGGGCCGATCTCATCCAGCAATCATTGACAAAGGCATTTCATCTATTGATCAAGCAGGATAACCTGCCAAAGGAGGGGCGAGGGCAAGCCTGGGGGGATGTTGGCCTCGAGTGCGTCCAGAAGGACCCTCGAAGGAACATTACCCTCCGCTCGTACACTGGAACTCCTAGCCAGGTGGCATGGCCGAGAGTGATCTCCACTATTGGATCAGGATACGAGCCTTTGACCAATTCCTCTTAAATAGCCCAATGCGGATGATGAGACGATGCCTCGGGACTTAAGCGCTCTTGTAAGACCGAGCCTCTGCATTGACAGCCGAGATCAACTCCCTCCTTGCATGTCGGCCTAGGTCCCCCCGATTGCATCCCTCCTTCATCTGGTGGAGTTATAAGGAACAGGTCTGGAAGCCAACTTCCTGATTTGACGGGTTCAAGATCGTCTCTTTTTTAAAAAAAATATCTTTCGTATTACTAAAACATTGGTACAGCTAACCCATATGTCGCCACTCAAGTAACAGGATAAAATCTTCTCAACGATGACTGTTTCTTCTTCTCACTGACGTCGGGTGTAAGGTTGGACTCCGGGAAGGATGAGGCGACGTCCTTCGCCGGAGGAAGCGGCTTCTCTGGAAGCTCGCAAGCCCCTGCGAGTATCGAACAAAGGATTAGTACCGAGTTCCAATGAATACGAACGAGCATGCGAATGGTTTTGATTCTTGCTCAAGCTTCTTACCCTCGTAAGGATGGATCTCAGAGAGCACATTAATGTTGAGCCGCCAATGGATGATGTCAAAGCGGCGACCCCGAAAGGACTCAAATAACTACTCACGAACACCTTCCAAGATCGGCGGGATGAAGGCGACGTCGGCTGGTTGATGCGGCCTCCCCTGAACGCCCTCGAAGTCGCCTTCCACGGCGACCAGTCTCCACCTGTGAACTTTGTTCTCCGTCCCCACCAAGGTGCAGACGTGGCTGCTAAAGTATATGCCCCCCTCAGCGGTCGCGGCGAATGCGAATATTTTTCAGAAGACAGAAAGGTCGAAGACTATCCTCTATTCTCGCAGATAGCAGAGGAATCCCATGATGATCGCCACACCATTAGGATTGATCTGCGTGGGGACGATCCCAAAATACTGCAGGATCTCGCAATATTCTGGCCAAAAGGGAAGTCGCAGACCGACGTCAAAATGACGGAGCGATAAGACCAGGGCCCCCTAGATGTAGGTGTTAAGTCGTTCGCTCCGAGTAGGAAGTCTCGCTGAATAACCATCTAGAAGAAGTCGCTCCCTGAACGCTTCCAGATCTCGCTCCGTTGTGATAGATTTCTTAAAATTTGCGTCGGCAAAGTTCGTGGCGTGGGCCTGTCGGCGAGCGCTAGCATCGTCCCCGACCATCTTCAGCGAATTAGATTGACGAGAAGAGAAAGAAGGCGAGAAGGGAAGGAAGACAGAGACGCGCGAGCAAAAGAAGATACTCGCAAATTGAAGTTAGAAAATTGCAGCACCGTACTTAAGACTCACCTACCCCCTCTATTTATAGGCGGAGGCAGGGGGGATATCCGTTTCAGCGAGTATCGCCCTAAGTCGCGACCTAAATAATTCGACCGATCCCCGGCATCAGCCCTATCTCGCACAGTCCATCAAGAAATCTCGCAACTCCATCAAAACCTGCAAAATGAGCTCGACACATCGCAGAAGGAAAGCGAGTAAACAACAAAGCATCGAAGCAACAAAAAGACAGAAGTCAAGGCGAGATATAAACTCGTATATTACAAATAGAAGATTGTTCGTTATAATAGTTGCCTGAGGCGAGTTCAGATAAAGAAAAGAAAATTCTAAGTCCGAGGCGGCCGCTCTGGAGGATGTGATTGTCGTCCGGCCCATCCCATCTCGCGCGCTCGCCGATAGTGCTTGGTAGCAATCGACATCGCGTCATCGCCAAGCTGCAGCTGCTCCTCCATCCTCGATAGCCTTCCCGCGTAACCCATACTCGCCCGCATGCCGGCCAGCTCGTCGAGAACGAGCTGGAGTCGATGATTGTTTATCGCTAGCTGACGATCGTTCTCTTTTACCATGTGAAAGCGGGCCTTGTATCTCTCCAGGGTGGTCCGAAGCTCTTCTATCCTCGCCATCCGCACCTCCAGAGCTGAGATCCGACGATGAGGCTCGCAGATCGCAAGCTGGTCGAACTTGCTCTCCAGCTCCAAGTAAGCGCGAGCGGCGGCATGATGATACTCGCTTCCAGATAAACCGATGACATCAATGAAGGCCGCCCCTGGAGTCGTCGGGCGATCTGCCAAAATAGATAATAGAAGGTCGCCAAAGTCAGAAATTGACGCTTATCCCGTCAAACAAGCAGCAATAGCGTGAGTTACCATGACGAGGAGATCGAGATCGCCGAAGAGAATGGCCGCAACCTAGGGTATCTCGCTGTCCTGAGGATAAGCCGCCCGCGCGATCGGAAGGTCTCCCCTGTCCGCGACCTCCATGATCAGGGTCCCCGACTCTTGGCGGGAAATAGCTTGGCCGCGGCTTGTCCGGTTTCCGGGCCTGAGTCTTCGACGAAGGCGGTGGAGGCTGCGACAAACTCGCCAGATGATGCGGGATCTTCAGCAGAGGAGGCGATGAAGGTCGCTGCATATCCGCTAGTTGCTGAGCGGTCAGAGGAGGCGACAACAAAGGATTAATCACCGCCTGCAGTGGAGCGACATTCAGAGGAGGCGGCGGCAAAATACTACTCGCCGCTGGCGGCATAGAATCAAGCGCGGGAGTGGATGAGACTCTGCTCGGCCCCAGGCGAGATTCCTTGCTCTCCGGAGGATCCTTCTTCGCCAAAGAATCCTTGCTCGCCATAGAGTATTTGCTCGCTGAGAGATTTTTCTTCACTGTGGAAGACGGAGTCTCCGTTGCTTTCTTAGAGCCGAGATTGATCCGAACCGTGTGCGTGGTATGGAGCGGCTTCCCAGCTGCAAGGGCGAGCAGTGGTGCGGAGTGCAGGAGGGCAACATCTAGAGCCGCGTCAGCGACATCCGACGGAGAGTCTGCGAGCAAAGGAAGTGAGTCAGTGAGAAATAGGCGGCGACCGACTACTTTATAAAAATGGTTCGGCAAAATGGCGACCTGGCAAGGAGACGACGTCAATCCGCGGCATCGCCGACGATTTGGCGACTTCTGGAGGTGGGGTTTTCAGCGGGCTGAGAAGACTGGAGTCGGGAGCGGCTACGTTAGGGATGTCGTTTAAACCGAGATCACTAAGGAGCTTCTGGGTGCTAGCAGAATGTGCGGGATTGTTGGTCGAGGCGGCGACTTGCTCAGAAGGTGGAGGCGGGTAGCTAACCTTGGAGGCCATTGTCTTCTTCGGTTTCTTTGTTTTCTTCCACTTGGGAGGGGACAACTCGGCAGCGACATCCTCTTCACTCGGCCTCTTGGGCTTGGCGATACCAAGGTAGCCAGACAGTGCGACTATGCTCTCCTGAAGGAGTTTCTCATTGGCATTCGACATAGTATGCATGCTCTGAAAACCTGCCTCAAACCCCCCTATTTATAGAGTTCAGCAGGAAGCCATCGGGAGCGAGCCATTCAGATACTCGGCACAGCAGCTCGCCGAATAAGTGTTGGATGATTCTTTTCGAGCTCCTACGTCGCTCAAAAAGAGCGTGGATTGTGTACAACCCGTATTCGCCGAGGGTAGGTCCTACCGCAGCCAGCTCAGCGGAAGTCAAGGTCAACAAGTCAAGACAGAAGTCAAGAGTCAGCGCGCCAAGCAGCAGAAGGCCTGGACGAGTATGACGAACTCCCCTCGCATACTCGCCAAGAAGGCGACTAGGCGAGATACTCGCTCAGCCCGTGCGAGTTCCTCCAGGAATTCGCCTAGTTTCCATGGGGTGGGGTATAAATATGACCCCCCTCCTTGGATTTTCCTATAAATAGGACCTCAGGAGCAAGACCTAAAATCCTCTACAGGATACTCGCGAGCTCTCCTTTTCGGACTCCGGCTGAGCCTTTAGATTCTTTTTCCTTAGAGACCGAGTCGCGACCTTGCGACTTAGCCATCAGCCAGTCTCCCTCGTACCTAGTTCGGTCATTTTTGGTTGAGAAGGGGCTGCTCCTTTCGAGCATCCGGGTACGTGGTGAGACCTTCCTGCCGCAACATCTGGGGTCCTGTTTGTCCTTCATTCTTCATCCTAGTCACCATGGCTGTCTGACTTTACCCCTAAATCAATAACCTTAGGCCACCTTGATCCTATTTCTGAGGTTAGGAATTTTCCTGGTTTCAACAGACGTGTTTCTTGCCCTCTCCTTTTACCTTCTTCTTTGGGTTTGTGCAATACTTTTTGAAGTTCTCATAGACTTTGTAATTGATCGAAGCACTGAACATGCTCAAGTGGAGTTCTGGATTTTGATTTTGACACCCTCTGCTTGAAGATGTCTTCCCACGTGTCCTCTCTCTCACCATCAACCCTTGTGCTTGATTTTCACTGCCCCCCATTACCTGACGTTAGCTTCCAAATTTCATTAGACAAGAGAACACTTGTAGCTTCATCCATGACAATACTATCCTTCCCATATAGTATGGTTTGGACAAGGTTCTCATAAGAATCTGACAAAGAAAATAACAAGGTAAGGGATTGGTCTTCATCGTCGATCTTCACGTCAACATCCTGCAAATTTGAAACCACTCGTTCTTGCTTGGACTTTGCACTGTGATCTCTGATTCATGCGCCTTCATCCATGATCATCTTAAACAATGACTTCTTCATGTAAAGTCTATTGGTTAGGGTCTTCATCATGTACTGTGACTCGAGCCTTAGCCAAATTCCGTCTGCCATTGTCTCACTCATGAAAGTCATAGGCGGTTCTCCTGCATCAACACCGTGTCGGTACCGAGTCCATAGATATTGCATTCGACGGCAAAAAAAATATTGAAATTCGAGAGAGCTAGGACGGGAGCTGAACACAGGTTCTCCTTAATGAGGGCAAAGCTCAGCATGTCGACATCATCCCATATGAATTGGCCCTTCTTTAAACATGTCGTGAGAGGTGCAACAATACTTCTAACACCCCAAAAACTCAATCCCAGAAGGTCTTGAGGTCACTATGACCCTTAGGGGAGTTCCATGAGTTTTGGGGCTGTTTGGGTGGCCTTTGGAGCCATTTTGGCCATGTTGCTTTTCTACACGGCTTGGGACATGGGTGTGTCCCAAGTTGTGTCCATGATTTTTTGTCCAGTTTTGAAACAAAAAGAGTCACGGATTGTGACGCGGGCGTTGTTGGTAGTCGTGTCTACAATACGACGTTGAACATGGCCATATGTCATGACATGTCCAGCTCTAGGACTTCTAAGTAAAGTGGCACGGCCGGGTATACGACTGTGTGCAAAGCAGTTTTTGGCCTAGAATCGTTTTTTCAAGCTTATTATCTGAGCTGTTCAATAATCCAACTTTTGATGATCCGATGGTGGGGCATTCGTCCTGATGGGGTTTAGGTCGGATTTGTGACTGGTTTGAGCTCATTCCATGTTTCTTTTCTCTCTCTTACGGTAGATAGGTTAGTGGAAGTGGAGGTGGAGCTCTCTTGCCTCCTTTGAAGGAGCTTCGGAAGCTCTGATCAATGATCTGAGACCGGCAACGTGGAGAGGACTCGAAGGCGCTCATTTTCATCTGTGCACTTTTAGCTTTTGATGGCGAGGAAGAATCTCATATGGTAACGACATTTCTCATCCCAATATTAGGATGCGTACTTGACATCTTGTATTTTCATGACTTGATTTATGCATTTTGGCACTCGATTCCTTAAATGAGAAGGATTGAGGTCGCTTTGGTTCAATAAGAATCAATAGGTCGATTGAGTCCATCCCCTACATGATTGCATTAGAAATCCATGTTCGTTAACGGATTAGGCATGGTGGTTGAAGTCGAACTCATATTCAGTGGCCCGATTCGGCGATGAATGTTTGACATGCATTTAGGGTTTTGTTGGACGTGCGATTGCGGCAAAGTCGCCGTTATAATGCCCAAATTTCGTGAGGATAGTGAATGTTGAGTTTAGGGTGAGAAATGCACGTGGTGATTGCTTGGGTGGATTGTTGATGCAACCCGCGTCGCTTCGTTATTAATATTATTATCACACGTTTTTTATTTTTGTAACGCACGCTTTCGCGCATTTTTTTGGTTTGTTTTGTAGCGTTGAGTTGTAACACACATGTTATGAGCGCTTGAGTGTATTTTGTACCGGACAATTTTTGTTCGGCTCGTTGGTGTGATCCGGCCAACGAGACTCTAAATGCATAGGTCTGGTAATTTAGGGAATAAATTAGTTTAGTGCAAGCTTCTATTAATTAACTATTTTATTAAATGCCCATCTTACTACAACCGCCCCGTTCCCTGAAATCCCCCAGTTATATTTATCAAATTTGCCCTCTTTTATTTTATTCTTATGGGCTGCCAATAGCCACTTTAAACCTAAACTCATCCCTTTAAAAGCAAACCCCCTAACCTTAAATGGGCCGGCTGGAATAGAATCGAACGAACCAAGTTAGGTTTCGTTTGATTCCTCCCAGTGCCGCTCGCTGTCAAGCCCCGACATCACATACCCTCCGCTCGCCAGTCACGCCGACGGCACCAGAACCTCACCAAGCTCTTCGCTGACCACTCCTCCAGCCTCTGGCGGCTTCTCCGACCTCGTTCCCTGCAGATCCAGTGCCCTCCGGTGAGTTTTTCTCTGAGACAACTCCACTCGTCATTCCCCCGTTCTCTTGTTGAGCCGTAACATTCATTGAAGCAAGCTTCCAGTGGCTCCTTCCTTCCAGCCGAGTGTCACTGTTGTCCAGTGGTCCGACCCCCCCTCCAGTCAGCTTCCTCCAGCTCCTCCAGCCCAGTCCCCATCGGCCCGAGGCCCAGTCAGCCACTGCCTCTTCTCCTGGGGGTATACCTCTCTATTTCCTCGCCCGCAACCTTCGTTATTTTTATGCTCAGATTTTAAATGACCAGTTAATTATTTAGAGCTTGCCCGACTAATCTCATTTTCTAATTACCGTTTATTTTTCATTGTCTTGTATGCCCGTCCACCGTATTACTGTGCATGTGAAATTATGACTTGTGAGGTTCTCACGTTCATGTGGTAGCCTTGCGTTCGCGAGCGACGCTTAGATCGTTTGTCCATTTAAAATAGCCCGCGTGGTCTCCTCACGCCACATTTATTTAAAGAGATCGCACTTTTATTTTTTTAAAACTACATCCCTAGATTTTAGATTACATTAGTTTGGTATCAGAGGGAGGTTTTGATTCACTACTACCGTGAATCGATCAATCCGTTATTTAATAAACTTTTATTTTCATTTAGTCAAAAAATGGAGGAATTAAACGAGCGCATGAAAACTTTAATGACAAACATTGAGTTCGTCATTGTAGAATTCAAACAGAATCTGCATGGGTTGTGCACCGATGTACACATACTTGAAACAATAATGCGCAAGCATTATGTTTTCCCTGTTTACGTCCCAACTACGTATCAACCAGTGGAACTCGTGCTTCAAAAAACTGATTGTCCCCTCCCTAAACTCGTCGTTTCCCCCACGAGTACTTTAACTCCACTAGTCTCCACCATGACACCCCCTTCAGTCGAGGAGATCCTTCATGAGCCCCAACTCCAAGAAAAGGAATTTCATCCTCATCATTCCCCTATCCAGACTGAAGAGGTGTCTCCACCTGTTCACACTGATTCACCAACTGTTTTCATCGAGTTTAGTTCTGAGACCCCACCCCAGGGGAGAAGAACTTATTGATAAGTCGATCTCACTTCTTCCGAAGGAGTTGGCTAGTGATGAGATCATCCTCTTAGGTGACAGCCTCGTTTGTCATATGTCCTGATTTTCTTAAACCACTGCAGCCCCAACCCCGTGAGGTCGTAGAAATTGAGCTTGGTGACCACTTGCCAGTGCCCTTAGAGTCACCACCCTTATATAGACTTTATTTTTGGCGAGCACACGTTTTGTTCACATCACTTTCCTTTGGTTATAGGCAAACATGTTGACTCACCACATCACTATAGTCTGATCTCTTGAAACTGTTAGGGTTCATTCGATGCGCATGTATTGACTTTCTGAAATTGATTTTGATCAAAAAATCAATATCTGCAGGAATTGGTTTTGTGCCGAAAACCAATTCTTGATGTTCGGCTGCATGATGATATTCAAGAATTGATATCTAAAAGCTCTTCGGCCAGCACAATGAATTAGCATTTCTGAAATTGAAAACTTTTTATAATTTATAAGTTTTAAAATTGAACCATTTAATCAAAATGTTAATAATAATTAAAGTTCATTTACAATACAAACAATCTAAACCATAAGCATATGAAATCACAACAATATAAAACAATTTACCTCTGTAAGTTCCTTTAATCCATTCCCACATCAAATCATTAGAGAATAACTTATTTATCTCAGGAATGATAATACATCCACTATAGTTGTGGAGAGTGTCCCATATGGAACTCAAGAAAGAGGCGCATTCACACATCACACACCCTCATTATTTTTTAATTTCATTTCAGCAATAACAGCATGCATAATCTCATTCATCAGCACCCATTGCAAACCCAAGGAAATAACCAACACACACATAAAAAATTAGATGCTTAAAAATTATTGAGTTCCAGCTACCATCAACAAATACTTAAAAAAAAAACTCCAGCAGATGAAGAAGGATCCAGTAGCTCCAGCAGATGCAGATGGAAGAAAGAAACAACAGTGGTAATGAAAAAATATAATTTCATATCTGCTTAACTGAAATAGGATTTTACCTAAAATCATACATACAATCCGATTATGAAATAAAAGAAAGAAGGGGAGGAAGAAGAAGAAGAGGCAGAAGTTGGTCCGTGGTATTGTTGGATCCAAGGTTCGGCAGAGAGGGAAAACCGCAAATAGGAAGAAAAATAAGAAGCTGAGGAAGAAGATCAGGATGCGGGAGGGAAGTTATTGGCGGCGAACTGCGTTCAGGTAGAGTCGTCGCAAGTCGGTGAGGGAATGAGAGCGGCGATTTAGGGCTTGGAGGACGACGTACCAGTGCATGGGGAGCGGGGTCGGGGCACGACACGGGATCACGATCGGCATCGGAGCAGTCAGGGTTGCGGAAGACGGAGTGTGAAATTAGAAATCTGGATGAAAACTAGCGAAAACCAAAGCACAAGGGGTAAGTTTTCGGGCAGCGGCTTTTTAGTTACGGGGAATATCCGTGGTTTTCATTTTGAAAGTCAATACCTTTCTAATTTTTGTGCTCCGAACAACAAAATTGGCTTTCTGGAACCCAAAGCCAATTACATAAAGTCAATACCCGCACATCGAACGGACCCTTAGGGTTAGTCGTATTGAGGGAGTCGAGTCACTACTTTGATTTTTTACTCCTCATACAGACAACCGTTTTAAGGGGGTTTATGGAACATTTTATACGATAAAATTGGGGTCTGTTTAAAATTTTGTGTCTCTAGTGGGATTTCATTGAGTGAAGGCAAAGCAATACTCGATCCTGGTTTAGCGGACGTTCGTAGGCGTCTATCGAGCGAGTGTACATTGCGCTATGAGTTACTGATTCAACGGGTTGATTCCACTTGTTTCCCGTTTTTCCACCAGCCATATGTTTGCCCCACACACTGCCTCTGTCATCCTATGAAAGCACTAATAGTTACTGTTCATTTAAATATTTGACATGAAATTTTAACAAATGGATTGCGAGTTTTTTGGGATAAGAGGTTACTTCCAAGCTTTGGGTCACATCAGCGGCATCAGCAAGACAGTATGCAACATCTCTTCGATCGACGCTTATACCTTCTACTTGCAGGTCGCATCGAGTCTCGTCGGGGTCAAGCTCTTTAACCCGCGAGAGAAATTGATGCAACCACGTCGCTTCATTATTATTATTATTATTGCACATGTTTTCTATTTTTGTAGCGCACACAATCACACATTTTTTGGTTTGTTTTGTAGCGTTAAGTTGTAACGCACATGTTATGAGCGCTTGAGTGTATTTTGCATCGCACATATTATTCGCGCAATTTTTGTTCGGCTCGTTGGTGTGACCGACCAACGGGACCCTAAATGCATATGTCCGGTAATTTAGGCGATAGATTAGTTTAGGGAAAACTTCTATTAATTAACTATTTTATTAAATGCCCATCTTCCTACAATCGTCCCATTCCCGGAAATCCCCCAGTTATATTTATCAAATCTGCCCTCTTTTATTTTATTCCTATGTGCTGCCAATAATCACTTTAAATCTAAACTCATCCCTTTAAAAGCATACCCCCTAACCCTAAAGAGGCCGACTAGAATAGAATTGAACGAACCAAATTAGGTTTTGTTTGATTCCTCCCAGCGCCGCTTTTTGCCTAGCCCTGACGTCGCATACTGTCACATCGACGGCGCCAGAACCTCACCAAGCTCCTGTTGACCACTCATACAGCATCTAGCGGCTTCTCCGGTCCCGTTCCCGACAGATCAAGTTCCCTCCAATAGAGTTTTTCTCTTCCAGGAAACTTCGCTCATCATTCCCTTGTTCTCCAGTGGAGTCGCAACATCCAGTGAAGCAAGCTTCCAGTGGCTCCTTCCTTCCAGCCGAGTGTCACTGATGTTCTGGTCCGACCCCCCCCCCCCCCCCCCCACTCAGCTTCCTCCAGCCCAGTCCCCACTGGCCCGAGGTCCATTCAGGCACTGCCTCTTATTCTGGGGTATACCTCTCGATTTCCTCGCCCGCAACCTTCGTTATTTTTATGCTCAGATTTTAAATGAGCAGTTAATTATTTAGAGCTTGCCCGACTAATCTCATTTTCTAATTGTACAACCTCATATTCACCGAGTGGGATCTAGGGGTCTGAGACCCAGGCTTGAGCGGACATTAAGCTAATCGAGCCAGGCAAGAAGAACAGGCGGAAGGGTTCACCGCCCGCTGCATGCGAGAAGGCTTGTGCCCGGTTAAACGGGAGGCCCTCAGAGTTGGCGTTCAGTGAAGTCTTTCCACTCAACGCTCTCAACGCTTTTGGACTTGAGCTTGTCTCTTATAAGAGCAGGAGAGTGGGGTAGGCAAACTCACAATCGGTCGGATTTTGGCCTTTTGACATGGAATGCGAAAGGGTTTTCGCCTGGATGAGCGGGAAGCCCGCAGGGAGCAGCGAAAGGGTTTCCGCCCAGTAGGGTCCAGAGGTAAAATTACCTGGATACCCTTGGAGGTCTGCATTTAGCTTCTCAGAACAACGGAGTTTTGTTGTTAGCAGACCATTTTGGGCTGCATATAGCCTTTTTGAACCGCGTAATTACGCTGTTGGCAGACCAGATACTGGAAATCTACAAATAGACCCACATGATAGCTCAGAAGGCAAGCTTTCTCATTTTTTGAAGTCTTGCAGCGCTTTCTGAGGTATCCTTAGCTCAGCACTTGACTAAGAAGGGAAAGCGCTCTGAGATCTTCTGGGTTAGTGGAAGGACCTCCGTGATGTAGCCTAGGGTAAGTTTCTTTGTTCCTTGTGTCTGGTCAGGGGTCTGGGCTTGAGAGAGGTAAGTGTTATCCACACAGCAGAGTCTGAACTCTCGTTGGGGCCAATTTTTTGTTCTCACACTAATTACCGTTTATTTTCCATTGCCTTGTATGTTCGCCACCGTATTACTGTGCATGTGGAATTATGACTTGTGACGTTCTCACGTTCGTGTGGTAGCCTGCGTTTGCGAGCGATGCTTAGGTCGTTTGTCCGTTTAAAATAGCCCGCGTGGTCTCCTCGCGCCACATTTATTTAAAGAGATCGCACTTTTATTTTTTAAACTACAACCCTAGATTTTAGATTACATCAATTATGATGTTCCCTTGTATGCTAAGTCGTGGTTTGATCTCTGTGATCAGTTGACTAGCCAGGTGATATTGAAATTCATGTGTGGAGGGCATCCCGCCGAGATAAGTCTCCTTATGTGAATCTAACGAGAATGGCTATGCTAATGGACAAGCTTGATTGTTTTAGTATCCATGTGTGGGTGGGTCAAAGTTAGAGTTCTTAAAATTGGTTGTTGTGAAATTGGTGAAATTGATGAGAACAGTCATGTCTTGTGACAAACTGATGGTGAGAGCGACCATTTGTGGTTGGGGTTCATGCGAGAGTTCTTAGAATCGATTGGTGTGCATTTAAGGGTTTTAGTAACCAAATGGTTGATGTGTGGTATTGTGTTTTGATGATGTGCTAGTCTCATGCGCGATAGGGAGCCACCGGTGAAACTCGGGCTGCATACATGTTGCATTGTTTGGCTTCTTTGCTTCTTGCTCAAAATAGAAAACACGTTTGATGATTTTGACATATAAACTATTAGCTCGATGTGCTTATTTGTATGTTTTATTCATATTACATATAAAGTGCTAACTTGCAGGGTGATGCAGTTCTCCGGGATCCGCTATGATGGCCGAGAGTGGGGTGTTGTTACGTAGTTGTGGTTAGCCCTGGTTGACCCCCGTGCACCGCTTCTATTATGTTGACTTCAAGGCAAGAATCGCAAGCTGGAGCTAGCTCACCGGCCAAAAATTCATAAGCCTCATGAAGTGTTTCCCCTCCATCTTAATTATTTTCATTCGCCATTGTTCCGACTTGCTTGTCGTGATAGCTTAGGAGTTTTGCTACTTTTGTTTTGACATGATGGATGTTGATTTAGACTCATGTTGTGTATGACCATAAGACATGATTTTTTTTTTTGTCTATGTGAACAACTTCTTGATGTTTGGCTTAACGTTTCCGCTGTATTTTCATCATTTATTGTTTGAGTAGCTTCTTATATCATTTTATAATTCTAATACTGCGGTGACTTTTTGTTGTGGATCCCGGCCGAACCCATACTATATGATTGTTACAGGAGAGGTGTTACAATACTGTTGAAGTTGCGAACTTGACAAAAAAATGTGGTCAGACCATGAAAGCTCTAAACCTCCATCACCATTTTGGGAATTGACCACTCTAGAATTGTTGTGACCTTCATTTCATCCACACGCATGCCATCCACAAAAATGACAAAACCATGGAAGAGTAGTTGTCGTTCAATGAAGGTATAGTTTGCTCTCTCGATTAGAGTCGGGCCTCCCGCAACGCGGTGATACCTGCTATAAGTGGACCATGTGAGAGCGCTCATCTATGCTATAAGGTAGATTGCCGTCAAAATATGCGAACAAAACGAAAGAAGAATTGGTTCCATCACCATTTTGGGAGTTGGCCACTCTCAAATTGCTATGACCTTCCCTTCATCCACACGCATGCCATCCCAGGAAATAGCAAAACCATGGAAGAGTAGTTGTCGTTCAATAAAGGTACAATTTACTCTCTTGAGATATAGTTGGGCCTCCCGCAAGTTGGTGAATACCTGCTATAAGTGGACCATGTGAGAGCGCTCATCTTTGCTAGAGTAGAATGCCGTAAAAATAATTGACCACAAAATGGCCCAAACTGATTTCAGAATGTGAGACATAATGTGCATGAAGGTGTTTTCGGAGCGTTGGACATGCCAAATGGCATGACAAGTCATTTGTAGAGATCAAACGGCGTTATGAAAGTCATCTTTCATTCATCACACAACAAATGCGGTCCTAATGGTATTGACTATGCAAATCCAACTTGGTGAAGATCAAAGACCTGAGACATTGCTCAACTGATCTAACATGTCATCGAGCTGCAGAATCAGAAATAAATATTTGACGGTGCTTTTGTTGACAGTGCGACTACCCATGTACATACGCCAACAACCATCTATTTTGGGAGTCAGTAAGGCCGACACTGCACAGGGGCACATGCTTTTGCAAATCAAGTCATTGGCTAATATGTCTTCGATGATGAAGCGCAGGGCTGCTTGCTCTCGATACCCGTATGATAATGCGACAAGTTTGGTAAGTCTATGCCGAGCAGTATGTAAATATGCTGTTGGATATCTCGCATCGGAGGCAGAAACCTGTCAACAACTTTAGAAGGACATGTGACTGTTTGGCTGTTTGGAGAGGCAACAATCGGAACCTTCACTCAATTTCTTTTTTCTAATCATAAAACAATTACGAGGAATATTATTAATACTCCTACAAGGCTACAACCTCCTATTCCAATGTAGGAGGATCCTATCCATTTGGAGTAAAATAGATTACACATTTGAAATCTCTTTCTCTCTCATCGTACGTGCAAATTCACAAATCCTATTGTTTAATATTTTTCTTTTAATAAAAAAATTACCTTATCAAATGAGAATCCATCCACGTCATCAAAATAAACCTCAATTTGAAGCCCTAAGAGCATCTCCAATGCATCGCTAATCTCCAAATTTAGAGAAATTTTCCCCGCCAGCCGATCGCCATTTGCCCCTCTAAAAATGGCGATCGGCTCTCCCCTCCTCTAAATATAGAGGAGGGAGAGAGGAAATGGCGGGACTCTATTTTTTTGTATTTTTGTATTTTAATTATTTATTTATTATATTTAAGAAAATTTTGTATTACACAATAACTTGCGTAGCCGCTAAAATATTTTTCCAATCTTGACATATAATATACTAATAAATTTGTTTTTCGGGACCTACAAAACGAGACTAATATTGCATACTTTATAATTATTATTGATCATACAAAGAGAAAGAGAACACGATTTACTAAATAAAATTGCACATAAATCAAAATACATTCAAATTAAAATGCATACAATTTTCCAAATTACATTGTTTCATTATCATGTCGTGCCCACAAATGTTCAATCAGTCCATCTCGAAGTGCGAAATGTGCCTAAATGCAGATAGTACTTTCTTATTATTATTTTCATTGTTTCTAAAAATGGCGATCGGCTCTCCCAGTCAACAGAGAGGAATAGATTTAAATGCAGATATCAATGACATGAATCCTGATAGTATTGGGGATTAAGAATCTCCAATCTCAACTTCCAATAATCGACCTACTGGGAGAAAGCAAGAAAAGGAGAGGAGGAGACAATTGAGTTGTAAGGGTTATGATATTGTGGCCCATACTAAAAAAATGAAGAAATCTTAGAGGTTTTAAAGAGAGGGCAAGAACAACAAGCAAACGATATGTCTGCTATCCAAGAGCTCATGAGGTTAAAAGCAAAAAATCAAAAAAAGAAAACTAGATCTTTAGAGCGCTAAACAAGATCACGATATCATGAAGATAGATTTGGATAGCATCAAAGGAACTCCGGAGCGACAATATTTTCGATAAAAAAACAAGAAATTATGAATAAAAACATTAGAAAACCACTTTTTGTAGGATCTTCATCGTTCGAAGGAACTGAATATGGAGGAGGCATGTATGAAGGTAGTGGTTATGGAAGAAGTCAGTATGAAGGCCGCCCACACGTCGGAACTCAATTTGGAGGGCCGCAATTTATAGGACCTCAATTTGAAGGAAGTCAGTACCGAGACAACCACTACCGAGAAATCCAGTACGGGGGAAGCCAATTTGGAGGACCTCAATTCGGAGGAGACCAACAAGGAGGAAGCCAATATGGAGGAAGCGTCTATGGAATACTCGGGTATGGAGAAGAACGACAAGGGGAAAGTGCGCGTGGAAGTCGGATAGAGCCCAGTGATGACCTTCCAGAATTTTAGTTTAAATTCTAAATGTAATATTTTCATTTAAATTAAGTAATGCTTACAGTAATATTTTTATTTAAATTATGTAATGTTTATTGTATTTTAAAGACCAATCAAATTTAAAATTAAATTTTTTTTGAAAACCTTAAGAACATGTAAAAAAATAAAATAATACATATTATATCTTATATAAACCTAAAATATATTTTATATAAATCTAAAATACATGTATACATATTATAAAATCTAAGATATATTTTATATAAAGCTAAAATACCTAAAATAAACAAAAATATATCATGTTCTCAAAATATAGAGAACATGATTGGAGTTGCTCTAATCATGTTCTCTATATTTAGAGAACATGGTACAATGAGGATCTCTAAATATAGAGATCCCCATTGGTGATGCTCTAACAGAGAGAATCCTCCTCCCGTTCGGCGCCTCCCTAACATTTCCAATTGGGAGTAATTTAAGGTATTGACTACTCAAATCTAACTTAGTGAAGACCGAAGACCTAGGCGCCGCTCAACTGATCTAACATGTCATCAAGCTGCTGAATCGGAAATCAATATTTGACGGTATGTTTGTTGATGGCGCGACTGCCCATACACATACGCCAACGACCATCTTTTTTGAGAGTCAGTAAGGTCGGGACTGCGCAGGGGCTCGTGCTTTCGCAAATCAAGCCCTTGGCTAATAGGTCTTCGATGATGACGTGGAGGGCAGCTCGCTCTCGAAACCCGTACAATAATGCGACAAGTTTGGTAAGCCTGCGACCAGTAATAAGTCAATTTGATGCTGGATATCTCGCATCGAAGCCAGAAGTCCGTCAACAACTACTGAAGGACGTGCGACTGTTTAGATGTTTGGAGAGGCAACAACAGAAAAATGTCAAAACCTTCACTCCACTTTCTTCCTCTAATCATAAAAAATTAAGAGGAATATTATTAACAGTCCTAAAACCGCTATTCCAAATTTTCAATGTACCGGTATCTTCTCAATTTGGAGTGAAATGAATTATACTATTGAAATCTATTTCTGTCTGATTAGATCGGATAGATTCACTAATCCATCATCTTTATTTTTATTTTTAATTAAAAAAATTCTGATCATATCGGACGGCTTTTTGGCACTTTGCACCCCCAAATTACTGGTTTTTGCACTTTACACTTCCAAAATTTAAAATTGCCAATTTGCACCTTCAAATTTCTAATTTTTGACATTTCACACCCAAATGCTCAAATTTCAGGAGTAAATAAGTCTGGCCCCACTACAAAATATCAATTTTAAACATTGATGAAGCAGAACGTCAAAACCCGATAAATCGGGGACGCAAATTGCAAAAAATCCAATCCACATCATCAAAGAACCCTTCATTCGAAGCCCTAACCGACAAAATCCCGTTCGGCGCCTCCCTACATTTCCAGTCGGGCTTCCCTCCGGTGATTCCAGGTGACTCTACCGACGGCCTCCTCTGCATTTCAACTCCTCTGTTGCCTCCTTCAACGCCTTCAGTCGATCGTGTTTCCGGCGCTCCGTTGTTCCTTCCTTCCCCCTCCGGACTACTAAGTTGTCGCCGCCTTGGATTCGTATTTCCTGTCTTCTTCTGCAGTTGTTTTCCGACTCCTAGTTCTCCGTTGCTTTCCGACTCCTAGTTCTCCGTTGCTTTCCGACGCCGACGTCTTATCATCAAATATTACACGAAATAAGAAGGCGAAAATGGGACCAAACCTACATCTAGCCGCTCATCTTCCACGGATTCACCCAAGATGGGTTCCCCTTTTTGATCGTTCTTCATCTCGGACGCATGCCCGCACCCGATTTCTGATGAAGCCCCAACGTCGGAGCTCCGATGAAGCCCCGAATCTGTTAAGTAGCCTTCCTGCCACGAGAGGCTTTCTCAGGTTCTACTGCTCGAAATTAGACTGCCCTACGCCCGTTCTCTCAATGCAACCTCCCCTGTCAGCAGATCCCTTCACACGTTGCCTGCAAATCGCGGAGTTAGTGGGGATTCCGGAGGTGGATGAAGGCTCAAACTTCGTCTTCTCGCCTCTGTCACTCATAGCGGCGCTTAGCCTGACGGCATCCGGCGCTCGGGGGGAGACGCTGAGGGAGATGCTCTCCTTCCTCGGCTCTCCCAACCTTGACCATCTCCACTCTGCCTCCGCCCACCTCGCCCAAACTATAAGCGCCGGCGATCGCGAGCTGATCCTTTCGTTTGTCAACGGGGCATGGGTCGATCGCTCCATGGCTGTCAATCCCTCTTTTGTGGCGGTCGCCGCTTCGGTTTACGGCGCAGCTATTGAGCCCGTCGACTTCATTCACCAGGTACTTCATAATCAAACTGTTCTAAAATCAATTTCAATATCGTTTTTCTTAGATGAAATCATAAAAATTAATATTGTTTCAAATGTAATAATTAATCTTTCATTATGGGAATGTAGGCTTCACTGGAAGAGAAAAAAATAAACACTTGGATTGAGAAAAAAACGAATGGCATCATAAAAAATCTCATTCCTGAAGGCACAATAAACCATTCAACTCGGTTGATTCTTGCCAATGCGCTCTACTTCAAAGGCAAATGGCAAGATAAATTTGATAACTTCATGACCAAAACAGACAAATTCTATCTCTTGAACGGAAGCACCATACAAACACCCTTCATGAGCAGCAGAGAGAATCAATTCATTTCATCTCACGCCGGATTCCAAGTTCTCAAACTTCCATATAAGAAGGAAGAGGACGGCCAAGATTCCAGAAGTTTCTCGATGCTGCTCTTTCTCCCAAATGAGAGGAACGGCCTTCATGATCTTATCAAAAGAATTGTTTCTGCTCCAAATTTTGTCCAAGAACATGTCCCTCGCAGGAGGGTTGATGTTGGTCGATTCATGGTTCCAAAGTTTAAGATTTTATTCAACTTTGAAGCATCTGATGTGCTGAAGCAACTCGGATTGAATAGTATATTCAGTTCTTCGAGTGCTGATTTGGGCGGAATGTGTTTGGAGTCGTCGAGAGTTGGGCAGTTGTTTGTGTCCAACATCCTTCATAAGGCTGCCATTGAGGTGGATGAAGAGGCACGACAGCAGCTGCTGCGACTATGATAAATATTGTACGTGCGACAGCAGTTGCTACTACTCCGCGGGTGGATTTTGTTGCCGATCATCCGTTTATCTTTGTTGTAAGAGAAGATAAAACTGGAACCATTTTGTTCTTTGGTCATGTCGTGAATCCATCAATTTAGGTTTCTTGTGATTCTTGTGATTCATTTTAACTTCAGAGATGTTTAAGATCAATCACTTTTTTGTTAGGCAGTGATTAAACTATGCCAATTTTGCATTGTTGTTTTTTGAATTTTTATTCACAATTATAAAGTTGTTTTTGAAATTATATCATATAGTCTTTGAGCAGCTAGCTGGTCAAGGAGACTGGACTTCACTTTTTTTTCTCATGCCCTTGAGATTCTCTCTCTCTCTCTCTCTCTCACACACACACACACCCCCTTTCTCCCACTTCGCCATGAATTTTCTCCCTCTTATGAACTAGTACAGCTTACAATTATCCAGTGAGCACAGACTCGAACCAGCCAGTGAGTATTTCTTGTATGTTAGCTTGAAGTAGAAGTGATAACATCTATTGCAGTTCGTCAGAAGAGTGGTATTTCTTAATCCATTTGAAATAGTTGGGGTATTTTTGAAGATATTGTTGCTAATATTTATTGCATTAAAATCAATATAAGTTTTTTTTTGTTAGTGATTCTTTTTGAAATTTAGGCTTCATTTTGCGAGGCTTATGTGCTCCGATGAGTTTGATCAAAAATATCATTATCATCGAACGTACCTTTGGCAAGACAAAGGTTATGACCGCTACAAGATAATGAACTAGTTTTGAGCATAAAATGCATGATTTTTTTAGTTGAGGTCGGTTGTTCATGAATGACACTATTCATGGAACATCGCATTCAAAACCGCCACCACCATTCCAAATGAAGCTTTAATCTTTTTTTTGTGTTTCTTGACAATTTCATTAATCTGTTAAAAGAATGTGGTTTCCTCCTATCAAATTTTGTGTTCGGGTTTAAATTTTCAAGGATGCAGGTAGCGGCATTGTTGATGAGGTTGACCTCAATTTATAGAGAAAGACAGGTTGCATGTAGCAGTTTTCCCACTCCTCACTTGCATAGTGGGAAGTTACGCGCACAAACCAACGCACGCACCATCCACGCACCTGATCTGCGCAATAACTACTATGCGCGTGATCCAAACCTCCGCGATCTTGTGCACCAGCCGCCCCTCTTTCTCTGTCCAGCATAGGTGGCCCCGACCACGGTCGGCCTCGTTAGGGCCGACCGCCTCCCTCGACAGCCCAGGCATGGTGGAGTCGGCCTCCCCTAAGCCTCCTGGTGAGGGGCGGCCTCGGCCGTGGCCAATCCCAGTCGCGACCGGCCTCGCCAAGGCCGGTCTCGGCCACGACCAACCCCGCAAGGGGCCGGCCGGCCGCACGCGCTCAGGCGGCCTTGGACGCGGCCTCCCTCAAAGGGTCGACCACCCCTCTGCAACCCATCGCGGGCGGCCTTGGCTGAGGCCGCCGCAGAGGGGGCGGCCGCCCCGCCGCGGACGGCCTCGGCCGCGACCCCCGCAAAGGGGGTTGTCGCCCCTGTCCGCCCTGGCGCGGGGGTCCTCAACTGCGACCCCCGCAAAAGGGGCAGCCGCCCCGGCGCGGGGGGCCTCAGCCGCAGCCCCCTCGCGAGGAGGGGCTGCCAGTTGGCAGTGGACGACCTCGCCCGAGGCCGCCCGGGCCAAGGGGCGCCCTTGGTTGGCCCCGCCGGAAGCGCTCCGACTTGGAAGATTGCCAAATTCACGGAACCTCGATGGAAGCGTTCCGGCTGGGAAAAATCTTCAAGTCTACGGAGTCTCGACGGAAGCGCTACGGCTTGGAAGATTGCTACTGTAACGTCTCCATCCGTTAAATGGAATATAATAGAGGGTCCGACCGGGGCCCCACACCACAGTGCACAAACAGGCGGAAAGGTTACAGGTTAATACCAAAAACTATTTGCATCCTTACTCAGAGCATGCTAACGGAAGCTCTAAGGTTATTTGAACTCAACTCATTTGAATGTCCACAATATATAAAACACAATTTATATATAACAACACATGAATGCCTCTTTACACAAAAGTTATGGCCTCAAGACCTTATAGTTACATTTCATCATTGTGGATTACAAACATTGGCACGCAGGCCGGCCACACATGAAAACAGTAAACTTTTTTTCATTCGGCCTTCGAGGGCCAGTAGCAGCAGCAAGGGCTTCAGCCCGCTATTTACCGCTTGAATCTTCAGCACCTGCATGGGGACAATCCACCGCAACGGTGGTAAACAAGACAACGGTTAGTATTCAGCTGACCAATTTATAACGACCCTACCCCTTTCCTGGGGCAGTGGTATTCCTTCCCTGCAGGCATAACATTTTCACAAGCAGATATATCGCAAGATGTGCAATCAAACACAATCACTATATCACAAACGTCGACCACGCGATCCGACGCTCCGTGCACTCAGGGCACATTATCGGCGTACCAGAAAACCAGGGTCCCACCACCGTTCTTAGGTCTCAAACCCAACTGTAAACTTTGAGCATTCGTGCTCCACGGCCTACGACCGGAGACTTTAGTCTTGATGGCGAACAACCCAAGACTCTCATTATATGATCCTAACGAAGCCAATAACTTAGACACTCAAGTTAGACAACCATAACGCGGATACAGTTCAGCCCTTGCCCGTTGCTTAAAGCGCCAATTCAATGTCTAGACTGACGTGGGTCGGCTTCCCCTTGTCCGTTCGACTCACCGGCCTTTAAGAGCGCATAGCTCACAATAGCCACAACGTCCCCGAAGGACTGACTTCACAATCAAAGCGGGAGTCAATGCCAGCGTTCGTCACGATCGCTCGGTGGGGTCAACAGAAGCTCTCTTTCTGCGCCCAAACTCAACCCAAACCCTGCAACATCCTGCAGTACCAGCATATAACACACAAACTTCGAGGGTATTTTATTGTAACTCCATTCCAGTACTTCATGTTACTCCACTTCACAGGCACAAACCACTGGCTCTTCAAAATACTCGTTTATATGCGGAGTCTTCTCCGGTGCGCAAAATAAAACATCACCAATCCAGACCAATATGTCCAGATGGGCTTCACACAGCATGCCTATTCCGTATTACACATTTCTGGATCTATATGCAAAACTTCTTGGGGATTTCAAGAATCAACCCAACGGAAATCCCTCAACATTCCACCTTTTGATGGTGGAAATCCATGCATATGCCAAAATAAGGACTTCACATGTCCAAGAAGAAAGATCGTTACCCTTGACGTTCTCTTCGAAGCCATGATACAACGTTTTCTACGCGGATGGAAATGAGCGCCTCGCTTTCCCCTTCGCGAATCTAGTTTTAGATCTTGATTCCAGTCACAAGATCCACTCCTGCAACTTCAGCAAGCCCTAGCCGAGTTCTCTACTCCAGAACTGGAACACAAGGAAGAGAGAAAGAGAAAAGGAAATAATGATTTCCAAATTCCAACCCCTCTGCCTAAATGGTCTCTGGTTTCACCCCAGCTACACGATAAACTCATCAAAACGCAGCAACGACTCGGGTTTAGGCTGAAAAGTTACCCACCGCCTACTGGCCGCTCATCAGTCATCTAACACGAGTCACCGCTCGGCCAAAACCTCTTTTTTCAACAGATCTTCGAACGGAGGCCAAAATCATCGAGCTGCGCTCGACGATCTTCGTCGAGCTGCGCTCGACGATGAGCTCGACGATCTTCGTCGAGCTCCCAGTTGACGATTTTCGTCTAGTCCAGGTCGACTAAAATCATGTTCTCTCCAACTCTTTTTGGGGTGTTACAATCCTCCCCTCCTTACAGAAATTTTGTCCCGAAATTTGAATACAACATCCAGAATACAGTAACCAATATGCTATAACATACATTTTCTTCAATAAAAAATGTTACAACATTTTATACAAACAATTCGGGAAATTCAGCACGCATGGTTTGCTCCCGCTCCCATATTAGCTCCTCACGACCACAGTTGTCACACCGGACCTTGACCATCCCGATCGTCTTGTTCTGCAGTTGCTTATCCACTTTATCCTCGATCCGAATGGGCCTAACCTTCGTCGTTAGCCCAGACTCGACCGATACGCGATCAGTCACAATCACTTGAGTTGGATGTTTCACGAGTTTTTGAAGCACTGATATGTGAAACACATCATGCAATCCACTCAATTCTGTCGAAAGAGCTAGCCGATAGGCAACTTCTCCAACTCGCTCCACCACTTCAAACGGACCAAGATACCTCAGACTTAACTTTTTCAAGCGCCGAATCCTGACACGCCTTTGAATGACTTGATTTTTAAATATACTCAATCGTCCACCGCGAATTCCACATTCCAATGCTTGCGCTGTAGTACTTTGTCTGCCTATCTTGGGCTATCAGTAGCCTCTCCCGGATAGAGCGTATCGTCAAATTAGCCTCTTTGACTTCTTATGTTTATATAATTTGGACTCGCCTGTTTCCGCCCAAGCTAACGGTGTACGACACTTCCTACCGTATAATGCTTCAAAGGGCGCCATATATATTCTAGCTTGATAGCTATTATTATAGGCGAACTCAATCATATAGAGATGGTCTTCCCACCTCTTCCCAAAATCCAAGGCGCACATTCAGAGCATGTCCTCCATCATTCTGTTGGTTCTTTCAGTCTGGCCATCCGTTTGTGGATGAAAGGCCGTACTGTACGTTAATTTTGTCCCCAACAACTGATGGATTAGCCTCCGATCATTCGACGTGAAGCGCCTGTCTCGATCACTTACGATGCTATGGGGCACACCGTGCAATCGTACTATTTGCTCAACATAAAGCTTAGTCAAGACTTCCACTGAATCGTCCCTCTTGTTCGGAATGAAGTGAACCACTTTAGTCAATCGGTCTACAATCACCCAAACCGAATCGTTACCGCGTTGAGATCTCGGCAAACCTTGCACGAAATCCATCGAAATATCATCAAACTTCCACTCCGGAATAGGTAGCGATTTCAGGAATCCTCCAGGCTTCTGACATTCTGCTTTCACTAAGGCACAGGTCTGACATTTCTCCACGTAATGCGCAATGTCTTTCTTCATGCCCGACCACCAGAACAACTTTTTCATGTCCTTGTACATCTTTGTGCTCCCTGAGTGAATTGAGTATTTCGTAAAGTGAGCCTCATACATAATTCTTCTCTTAGCTTACCCATAATTGAGACGCACAAACGACCATATTTTCGCAAAAGGTTGTCATCCGAGCAGAATTGGCCTTTTGAATCATCCACTGTATAGCGTTGCAAACTTTCATCAAGTTCCGTTGCTCGCCGAACCCTGTCCGCAAGGTCATACTGTACCTTCGTCCAGATAAGGCACGCACTTGCGGTGGAATCCTTGTCAACACAAGAAAACTCCAATGCTTCCAACTCCTCGATCAGACGCTCATCATGCATTTGCAACCAATTTGCCCTTTTCGGAGTCCTACGACTCAAGGCATCTACGACAACGTTTTCCTTCCCGGGAGTATAATGAATATCAAAGGTGTAGTCCCCGAGGAACTACATTCACCTTCGTTGTCGCATATTGAGATCCTTCTGATCCAATAGGTACTTCAGGCTCTTATGGTCCGTGAATATATCCACTTTCACGTCATACAAATAGTGACGCCATAAGTTAAGTGCAAAAATCACCGCCGCCAACTCCAAGTCATGGACGGGTAATTTTGCTCGTGCACTTTCAACTGTCGCTAGCCATACACTATCTTTTTTTCCAAATTGAAGAAGAACGCAGCCTAAGTCGCTCCCTGATGCATCACTATAAATCTCATAGCTGTCTATACCACATGGTGACGTTAAAACAGGCGTCGTGGTCAAACGACTCTTCAACTCTTCAAAAGCTCGCGCGCACTCCGACGTCCAAATGAACTTCTGATCTTTTTGCGTCAGTGTGGCGAGGGGTAAAGCTATCAGAGAAAAATTCTCTACAAAACGCCTGTAGTAGCCCGCAAGTCCAAGGAAACTCCTGACTTTAGCTACGGCAGACAGAATCGGCCACTCTTGTACTGCAACGACTTTCACCGGATCTACTGTTATACCATCACCACTAACCACATGGCCAAGAAAAGCCACTGATGACAGCCAAAATTAACACTAGGAGAACTTGGCATAGAGTTTATTTCTTCTCAGGGTGTGCAACACCATTTATAAATGGTTCGCTTGGTCTCCTTCAGATTGGGAGTACACCAAGATGTCATCAATGAAGACGATCACAAATAAATCCAAGTACTTTCTAAAAGTGTGGTGCATTAAGTCCATGAACACCGATGACACATTACATAGCCCAAACGACATTACAGTGAACTCGTAATGACCGTAGCGTGTTCCAAACGCTGTCTTGGGATGTCACATTCCCGAATTCGCAACTGGTAGTAGCCAGATTTCAATTCAAGCTTTGAGTATACCATTGACCCAGCCAGTTGACCGAACAAGTCATCTATCCGTGAAATCAGATACTTGTTTTTCTCGTCAGCTTGTTCAATTCACGATAGTCGATACACAACCGCAGACTACCGTCCTTTTTCACAAAGAGAACAAGTGCGCTCCAAGGTGACATACTTGGGCGTATATATCCCTGTTCCAGCAACTCTTGTAGTTGAACTTTCAGTTCTGCCATTTCCTTTGGTGCTACACAATATGACGAGCGGGTCATAAGTTTCGCACCTGGCACCAGCTCAATAGCGAAGTCAATCTCCCGCTGGGGCGGTAACCCAGGAAGATCTTTAGGAAACACATCAGCAAACTCCGATACTATCAGAACGTCACTACACTGGCCTTTGGCTTAACAGCCTGAATAAGCGTGAAGAATAACTCTGTGCCTTCCGATCACATTGACGATTTGGAGAGCAGACATTAAGATCCTGCTCACTCGTCCATACCAACGAATTTAGTCTCAAGCTCGGTATTCTGACCAGTGTGACTTCCTTTGAGTTGCAATCAATACATGCACGCTGCTCCGAAAATCAGTCCATACGAAAGATCACGTCAAACTCATATATCGGCAACAAGGATGCATCCAACCCAAAATCCTGACTTCCTATACGCACCTTCACGTAGCAAGCCCTAACCACACACATTACGCATCCGTTAGGCAACAATACATTCACATTATCTGCTGTCATATGACTAGGTACTCCGATTCGTGCTACGAAGTCCTCAGATATAAATAAATGCGAAGCACCCGTATCAAATAGTTCCCTCGCCGGACAGTCCCGAATCAGGACAAAGCTTAAGACAAACACATCATATACAAGCTACACACAAGGTATGAAGTATGAAAAGTAATAAACCAATATCTTAGTTCGTACCTATGACGACGTCACTTTGCTTTATGGCCTCCTGTTGGCCAAGGTTATACACTCGAGGTTGCTCCTGGGATGCAGATGACTCCACCACTACCTTTCCCTTATCAACATATGACGCTTCTGTCTTCTTTTCAACCTTTGGCGGACCAACCCGACAATCACGGGCTAGATGCCCCACCCTACCACATGTATAGCAGGCACGAGACTCTTGCCTCGAAGTTACTCCTGACATAACTGTAGAAGGAGCCTGTCTAGAAGACTTTGATCTCTTACCCCACTTCCTTCGGTAGTTCGATTTTCCCTGGTACGACGCTTTGAACTCGGACTTTATCACATCCAAGTCCCTTTTGCCATGTACCCGCTTCATATCTTTTTCCAACGCACAAGCCGTATCCACCAACGCTTGAAACCCTTGGTTCACCGAACTCGAGAGCAGGAATCTCAACTCATCCTGCAGCCCTTCGTAGAACCTATTGATTTTACGCTGTTCATCGGCGAAGATAGACCCCGCATAGCGTCCCAACCGTGTAAACTTATGTAAGTAGGTATTGACACTACTTTCTCCCTGAGTTAGACGCTGAAACTTATTCTTCATGGCGATGTGTTGTGCTGATGGCAAATGCTTTGCCAAGAACAGTCTCGAAAACTCCTCTATCGAGACTTCTGTTAGTTATCTGCCTGCTAAGTGGTGTAACTCTATCTCGTCACACCATAGTCGAGCATCTCCTTCCAGCAAGAAGGTGGCCAAGGTGACTTTCTATTCTTCCTCCGTCCTTATCGCCGCCAATATTCGCATGACGCGCGACAACCTATCCTCCGCCTGCGTTGGGATCCCACACCCGTAAATGTAGGAGGATTGAAGCTCATAAACTGCTTCAGCTGCCGTTCAGCTGCTCGAGGATCAACAACAACCTCAACAGGTTCTGGCCTCACACCAACCTGTTCTTGTGCCATTGCAGGCTACGCCAGCCCAGTAGGCTGTGCATGAATCATTGTAAACAACACTTTAGTAACTAAACGTACTGTCTCTGCAGAAGGAGGAGGTGTAGGAACCTCAGCTGGTGCCGCACTCTCATCAGAATGCTGGGGCTCAGACTACCTCACATCACTTTGAGTCACCTATACGTGCAAAAGACACACTTTAGCAACTTTGCAAGAGCGACAACAACTTTATAGGAACACACATGTTCCTCAAACAAGTGTATTTGCATTCCTTAGTGGACATTATTGAGTTCATTTACGCTATAGCGGGTCGCACTTACACGTGCTCGCCACCCCACAAAAGAATTCGACCACGAATTCAAAAGAGGAAGACCAAGACAAGATGATACCAAATTGTAACGTCTTCATCCGTTAAATGGAATATAATAGAGTGTCCGGCCGGGGCTCCACACCATAGTTCACAAACAGGCGGAAATGTTGCAGGTTAATACCAAAATCTATTCGCATCCTAACTCAGAGCATGCTAACGGAAGCTTTAAAGTTATTTGACCTCAACTCATTT
>CM077159.1:194165862-194207656 GCA_039583875.1 Platanthera guangdongensis
TTTTTGTTGTTTTCTTTTTTATTTATTGTAAAACCGATTTTTCAAAATTCTAGAATAAAAACGGGAACTAAATCTTTCAACATACTAGATTAAAAACTCTTAGATAAATACTCGCCAGATAAAATTTATAAGACTAATTAAAAATGCAAACTAAAAATTGGGTTGCCTCCCAAGCAGCGCCTGATTTGAAGTCCCGACAGGACTTTGCCGACTAAATGATTTTCGTCATTTCAGATGAATGAACGACACCAGTCGTTCATTATCGCTGCATCAAAAGATTTTCAAGCGTTCTCCACTAACCTTAAATTCAGAATTATCTTGTTCATTTGCGATGGTGATTGCGCCGTACGGATGGACTTTACTCGGAATGGTCCCGATCAACGACTCTTAAGTTTTTCGGGAAAAATTTTTAGACAAGAGTTAAATAGTAATACCAATTGCCCGGGTTCGAATTGTTTTCCGCTCAAACGTTGGTCGTGCCATTTCTTAGTCCGTTCCTTATAAATTCTCGCACTCTCATACGCATTTATTCTTAATTCTTCTAACTCATTGAGTTGAAGAAGTCTTTTTTCAACTGCATTTAAAAAATCATAATTTAACTTCTTAATAACCCAAAACGCTCGATGTTCTAATTCAAGGGGTAGATGACATGTTTTCCCATATACTAGCCTATAAGGGGTTAGACTAATAGGAGTCTTATATGCGGTCCAGTAGGCCCATAAGACATCATTAAACTTTTGTGACCAATCCTTACAATTAAAACCAACCGTTTTTACAAGAATTGATTTTATTTTCCGGTTAGACACTTCTACTAGACCATTTGTTTTAGGATGATACGCTAATGCTACTTTGTGAGTGATGCCATATTTCCTTAATAATGTAGCGAATGAGTTGTTATAGAAGTGACTACCTTCATCGCTAATGATAGCCCTATGTGTGCCAAAACGATTGAATATATAATTCTTTAAAAAGTGTAAAACCACTTTGACATCATTCTTAGCGGTGGCGATGACTTCGACCCACTTAGAAACGTAGTCTACGGCAAGAAGGATAAACATATTACCGTTCGAGTTCACGAAAGGTCCCATAAAGTCTAATCCTCAAACATCAAAAAGTTCAACTTCTAAGATTGTGTTCAATGACATAGACTCATTCTTCTTACTATTTTCGTTTCTTTGGCACCGGTCACATTGACTTACAAATTCTTTAGCATCTCGGAATAGAGTCGGCCAGTAGAACCCCGCTCCTAAGACCTTCATCGTCGTTCTATCCCCCTTAAAGTGACCTCCATAAGGTGAGTTGTGACATATGTCCAACATGACTCTCATTTCCTCCTACGGGACGCAACGTCTAACAACCCAATCTGCTCTAATTCTGAACAAAAATGGCTCATCCCATAAGTACGAGCGTACCTGATACAAAAACCTCTTCTTTTGTTGATATGATAAATCAGGTGGGAAGACTCTACTGACAACATAGTTCACGTAGTCCGCATACCAAGGTATGCCTTTTTCGGTCATGGCCAACACCCACTCGTCAGGAAATCTTTCATTAATCTCCGATCGCAATAGTTGATTAGAACATTCAATCCTAGAAAGATGATCCGCCACCGGATTATCTACCCCCTTCCGATCCTTAATTTCTAAATCAAACTCCTGCAGCATCAACACCCATCAAATCAATCGAGGCTTAGCATCCTTCTTCTCCATAAGATAACGGATAGCTGCGTGGTCGGTGAATGCTATCACTTTGGTGCAAAAAAGATAAGACCTAAACTTCTCAAATGCAAACACAATAGCTAGTAGTTCCTTTTCGGTTGTGGTATAATTTATTTGTGCCTCTATTAAAGTCTTACTAGCGTATGCTATAGTTTGAAAGACCTTCTCCCGCATTTGCCCCAAAACAGCCCCAACGACATAGTCGCTTGCATCATACATCAATACAAAGGGTTTTTCCCAATCGGGGGCCACTATAATCGGTGTCGTAATCAGTCGTGTCTTTAATTGAGTGAATGCATCCAAACACTCATCATTAAATTCAAATTTCACTTCATTTCCTAATAACTCACTTAAAGGCTTGAAGATTTTGGCAAAGTATTTAACGAACCTTCGGTAGAATCTTGCATGGCCTAAGAAACTTCTTAACGCTTTTACATTTTTGGGAGGAGGTAATTTTTCAATCACGTCAACCTTTGCCCTATCCACTTCCAACCCGTCTCTAGATACACGGTGTCCAAGGACAATGCCTTCTTGTACCATAAAATTACATTGTTCCCAATTCAGCACTAGGTTGGTCTTCACACAACGAGCAAGCACTCTCTCCAAACACACCAAGCAAGCATTGAATGTTTTTCCAAAGATGGAAAAATCATCCATGAAGACCTCTATGTCATAGTCCATAGGATCTATGTCTTGTTCTATAAAATCTGTCATTATTGCAATTATGCAACGTTGGAACGTGGTCGGCGCATTGCATAGCCCAAATGACATCCTCCTAAATGCGAATATACCGAAGGGACATGTGAACGTTGTCTTTTCCTGATCGTCCAGATCAATCGTTATCTAATTGTAGCCGGAATATCCATCTAGGAAACAGTAGAACTCATTTCCGGCTAGTCTATCAAGAATCTGATCTATGAATGGTAACGGGTAGTGATCCTTCCTAGTCGCTTTATTTAATCTACGGTAGTCGATACAGATACACCATCCTGTGATTATTCTTGTGGGGACTAATTCGTTCTTGTCATTCATAACTACGGTCGTCCCTCCTTTCTTAGGTACATAGTGGATGAGTGACACCCATGAACTATCAGATATATGGTAAATGATTCCTGCATCCAACCACTTAATGATCTCTTTTCTCACCACCTCCTTCATAGGAGGGCTGAGACAACGCTGAGGCTCGATGGACCCCTTACAAGATTCCTCTAAAAGAATCTTGTGCATACACAAGGAAGGGCTAATCCCTCGGATGTCAGCTATCGTCCACCCTATACCAATAGTCTGTCATGCTGCTCTGGTAGCAGTCTAACATTCACTATCACCGGAAGTGTATCATTTTCTCCTAGATATACGTAGGATAAATGCTCGGGAAGCGGTTTTAACTCTAATACGGGCAGAAAAACCGTAGAGAATTTGTCCGCTAAAGACCGTTCAGTCATATCTAGGGGTTCCGACCTATGAAATGACACCAAGCGATTCCCACACACTTGAAAGCACTCTTCACTTTCTCCTTTAGTAGATTCTACTTCTTCATGACTAACCTCATTGGATTGAACTTCCTCAACTTCGACCTCATCCATCAAAATTCTTACCTCCTCTTTTATATTTGAATCATGCCACTCACTATTTTGCTCATAGTCATAGAGTGAAATATTGTTTACCACCTCCATCTCGTCTTCCTTCTCTCTAGGGAATTGCATGGCCTTAAGAACGTTAAAAGTTATTTGTTCATCGTTGACTCTCATAGTCAACTCCCCTTTGTGGACGTCTATTAAAGTTTTTCCGGTTGCTAAAAAGGGTCTGCCTACAATTAGTGGGATCTCTTTGTCTTCTTCCATATCCAACAAAGTCCGCCGGAAAGATAAACTTGTCAACCTTGACAATAACATCCTCCACTATACCCTTAGGAAAAGTGAGCGATTTATCAGCTAGCTGTAACGTTAACGAAGTTTTAGAAATGTCCCCCATGCCCAGCTTCCAATAAATTGAAAGTGGCATCAAATTTATACTTGCTTCAAGATCACACAAAGCTTTTCCTTCAAATTGGTATCCGATAGAGCATGGAATCGTGAAACTTCCTAGATCTTTCAGTTTAGGTGGAAGTTTCTTTTGCAGGATTGCACTACACTCATGGGTCAGCGACATAGTTTCATTAGTGCCAAATTTTCTTTTTCTATTTAAAATATCTTTCATGAATTTGACGTAACTGGACATTTGCTCTAAGGCTTCAGCAAATGTGATATTAATTTGAAGTTTCTTAAATATTTCTATGAATTTCTGGAATTGGTGATCTAGTTTACTCTTCCTAAATCTTTGAGGAAATGATGGTGGTGGGTAGGTAATTGTTTTTTTGTCCTTTGCAGACACCTCTATGTTCTTCTCTTCTTTATTCTCTTCCACTTCTTCTAAATCTTCCTCCACACTCTTAGTGGGTACATGAATTTTGTCACTCTTTACTTCATTTTGCACTTTATCAGTTGTCACTGGATTATTATTATAACTGCTCACCAATTCTTTTCCACTCCGCAAAGTAACAGTCTTACAGTGTTGGTTATCACCTTTTGGGTTAGACGTTGTATCAGTTGGTAATGTCCCTAGAGGTCTAGTATTTAATGCAGATGCAATTTGCCCCAATTGTGTTTCAATTAAGCGCATGAATCCTTCTAAACTAGAAAAACGGGCTTCATTGTTGTTCATAGACTCTAACATGACTTCATCGGATAATTTCCGCGAAGGTCCCGTTTGATTAGGATTATGATGTTGGTGAGGGTGACTGGAATTGTGGTTGAATAAGTGCGAAGGAGTAGACCCTGAATTATTCTTCCATGACAAATTGAGATTGTTTCTCCACTCCGGATTATAATTATTCGAGTAGGTATTATGACCTTATTTGTACTACCCTCCTATATAGTTAGCGTCTTTGTTATGTCCTATAAGTTGGTCAATGGTTAAAAGAGGACTAGTGGTGGACGGGGGAGTGACAGTACTATTAACCTGTGGGAGAAATTGACTTTGGTTTAACGTCAATGAGTCTAACCTTTTATTTATTGAATTAAATTGAGAAGTCATTTCAGCCGCAAACGAGGTTAATTGGTCTACTTGGTATAACCCAGCAGTAGAAGAAGATGACCCTTACCGATCTACAAGTTGGTAATTATTAGAGGATAAATCCTCTAATATTGCATAGACATCTTCTGGGTATTTATTCATGAGTGACCCTCCCGCGGCTCCATCAACTTGAATCATGGTGGCCGTTTGCCGACCATTGTAGAAGGTCCAAACTTGTTGGTGGATGGCTAAGCCATGGTGAGGACACTTACACAGTAGCTCTTTAAAACGTTCCCAAGCGTCATAGCGGGTCTCTCCATTTCCTTGCATAAATGTTGATATGTCTCGCTTCAACTTAGCCGTTTTAGATGAGGGAAAGTATTTGGCTAAAAATTTTTCCATCAAGAATGCCCAAGTGGTAATAGATCCATTGGGTAGAGAATTTAGTCAATCCTTTGCCCTCCCCTCTAGTGAAAAAGGAAACAGACGCAGTTTAATGGCTTCTTCTGAAACTCCATTAATCTTGAACGTATCACAAATTTCTATGAACGTTCTCAAATGAGAGTTAGGGTCTTCATGATTAAGACCACCAAATTTACTATTTTGAACGAGTTGCATGACAACATAGTCGATTTTAAAATTGTTGGCCTCTATTGCAGGCCTAGCGATACTAAATTGCAACCCTCCCTATAGAGGCATGTTGTAATCACGACATGTTCTCCTTTGCTCAACAGGGTGCCCATTATGTTCTACCTGACCTCCTAAATCCTGACCTTCCTGATGATTATCGTTTGGATTCATAGTTGAAGATTGAGTTTGTTCTAAACGAAAAGTCTTACGATTTCTCCTACACGTCCTTTCAATCTCCAGGTTTAATGGCAATATCGAAATCTGGACATGCACTAACAGAACAAAAACTAACAATATCGGCAAAACTACAAACACATTTAAAATTCAACAAAATTAAAGTTTGATCTCCAAATACTAGGGTTTACTAATATTGTAAGAAAATAAAAAATAGATTAATAGCACCTCCCCGGCAACGGCGCCAAAAACTTGATACACCCTAAACAAGTTATGCGTACTCTCGCAAGTGCACGTGCCGTAACAAGTAATAAAGTGTGAGTGAGATCGTTCCCTCGGAGAAGTGTGTAACCTAAAGCTTGCAAGTACTAGCTACACCGTTCTTTAAATCCAAACAAGATGATTAAGGTGATTTTGAAAGTAATGAAATTTTTTAATAAATATTTAATCTAAGTTAACTACGAAAATCCTTAGAAATTCTTAAACCACTTGGAGAAGTTAGTCTTGTATTTCGGATTTCCTATGTGCGTCTAAATGATGTGTAAAAATAATATTAGTTAAGAGTGTTGAATGAATCATCATACAACGATTTTTATATAAAAAATCCTCATCTCTCGAATCTCGGAAATCCCAACGTTCTAAATTCTCCTAGTTATCTCTAACTTAGAAAGAATGAAGGATATTGATTATCATAAAAATCGGACTGCTAGCAAAAGGAGGGAGTCACCTCCACCCCTCTAAACTATGGTGAACTAATGAGTGGATGCACTTCTCCTCTCTCGAATCTCGAAGTACAATGCAAAAGTGGAGATCTTTGGTTAAATGTTTTACATCACTCGTCTCTCGATTCTTGTGGTGCAATAAAATAACCTTCAATCTTATATTACGCCACTCATCTCTCGATTCTCGCAACGCATCACAAGACGAAGATCGAAGCCAAAAATCTCATAAATAATATCAAAAGTTCACTAGATAATAAATCATCCATCAAATCTCAACAACCAAGAACATACACCATAAAAACACACATAGTACTCTCCTTAAACAAGACTTGGAGAGTTTAGTTCATGGCGAGAAAAGGAACACACAAAACTATAAAGATTTTACAGTGCATGACTTCAAAAGTTCAGATCTACCCTTTCTCGTGGCCGGATTCCGCTTCTCCACCGTCAAGAACCCTAGAATGGCCTCCTCTTCCTCCAAAAATGACAAAAAGATGCCCAAAAAGATCTAAAAATCCCTTTATATATTCATAGGGTGTCAAAGAATTTCCAGCATTTATGAAAGAAAACATCTTTCATTTTTAAAACTGCCATATTTGAATTATTTTCAGATTTTTAAAATTTAAATTCGCAGGTTTGTTGCAATAAATTGTTATTTGTTGCAACAAATTCTGTTTTCTGCTTCCTGCACTCAAAAACTGCTCCCAATATACTGCAGACTGATTTTAACAAGTTTCTGGATGCTCCTTATGCTTTCTCTTGTTCGTGCAAATGATTTCTTCATACCTCCCTATCATAAAAATAATTTAAAATATTAATAATACATGAACTTTCCTACAAATGATAATTTACTCGTTTGCACATGCTTGTGATCAATATTTTGGAAATAAATCAGTCAAAATGTGGCAGATTGACGCACATGATAATTTCATTTTGTGAAGTTATCAATCTTCGTCGAGATCCGCTCGATGATCTTCGTCGAGATCCGCTCGATGATCTTCGTCGAGATCCGCTCGACGATCTTCGTCGAGCTCCTAGTCAACGATTTTCGTCGAGTCCAGGTCGACTAAAATCATGTTCTCTCCAACTCCTTTTTGGGATGTTACAGCTATGATTTGGGCTGAATCCTGAGAGCGCTCAAGTCCACGGAACCTGGATGGAAGCGTTCCGGCTAGAAAAAATCTCTAAGTCCACGAAACCTCGATGGAAGCGCTCCTGCTAAAGAGGAGCCTTGGTGGGAGCGCTCCTGCGGAGAAGAACGTCGTGCCTTGGAAGCTTGATGTAGTCTTTGCGCTACAAGGGGAGCAGAGCGAATTCCTGAGCGGAGGATCGGTCTTAGTTCACGACCTCGCTGAAAAATCTCAGAGCTCTTTCTAGCCTCTGGAGTTACTTGTTCTCAAATGAAGATCTAATGACCTATTTATAATTTTTTGCAGGGGTACGCTGGTAATTTCTCTGGGGAGGAATTTGTGATGGTGAATGTCGTCGATCTGTTTCGATCATTTGGATCACCAATTTTAGTGAAAAGATAAAAGTGTCCCCCACCCCAGGCGGTTTGGGTAGGTTGTCGGGTGGCTGAGGAGGTCGGCAGTGGCCGGCGGAGGCCAGCGGCGTGCGCGCCAATACGCTACGCACGCGCAAGGCTGCGCCAGCGCGCTGCGCGCGCGAGCTTGTTGTGCCCCCGCAATGCACGCGCACGCTGCGCTCGCCCAAGGCGCCCTGCGCGCGCCTACATGAGGCGCTTGCTCGGGTGCCGCACATGCTTGGGTAATGCGCTAGCGTGCACGTGCCTTGATGGGATTTTGGGCTCCTTCGGGCCAGCGTGGTTTGTGCAATTGGTTGTCCTTCTTGCGTGTTTTCAGTTGAAGTGCTACCGGTTTGGATCAAGAGTTTCAGAGGGAATCTCCTCAAATGCCCCCAAATTTTCGTGGGTCGTGATCCGCGAAGCGACGAGTCCGAAGTTTTTTTGTACTTTAAGCTTTTTGCCTCAAGGTCATGGACTTTAGACTGTTTCTCCAAGTGTGTGCTATATGACACTTTTGTTTTGCGGCGTGGAGTGTCCTTTCGATTTGCACTTTGCGTGCTGCGTTGGTGCGAAAGCACATCGCTTTTCACACTTTCCCTTGTATGAATGTGTGAGCATGTCGTTGCGCACTAGCTTGTGCGGTTGTCGCGGAAAGTTAGCTTTGATGGTCGATTCTTGGACACGACGTGGAGGGATTTTCTGCCCTTCTTGTCTTGGTGTTGCGGAGGGACCAACGGGTCCATTCTTGCTGTAAGATTCAGAAGGACACTGTGTCGGTTCTCGCGCGGAAGCATAGGACTTGGTGTCCGTTATCATCAATTGGTTGAGGCAGAGCCTTTGGAGGCCGTTGATGGCGTATGCGCCTTACGATGCTGGAGCAGCGTGAGCTTTTGCTGTTTCTGATCACAGGGAGTCCTGTGGACTTGGAGTGTAGCGAGGCCGGACGACCAAGGAAGCTCTGAGATGACAGTTACAAGTGTCCGACCGTCATGAGCCTGTCATTTGGACCAATTAAAATTTCCATTTTTCATGCATTCGGTTAGGGGAGCCATAATCGTGCTAAAGTCCCGAATGAAACGTCTATAAAAGGTGGCCAAGCCATGAAAACATCTAACATCCCGAATAGATTGTGGTTCCGGCCAATCAATTATTGCTTGTATTTTTGCGGGGTCCACCTTTATGCCATCCGCACTAACAATATAGCCTAAAAGTGAGACGAAGGAATCCATAAAAATACACTTCTTTAGATTTATAAAAAGTTTTTTTCTTCTGGAGGACCTCAAAGATTTGTCTTAAATGGTGAGTGTGATCATGTACAAACACACTATAGATTAATAAATCATAAAATAGATCAACAAAAATTTTTCCAAATTTTTTTTAAAGAGTTGAGTCATCATACGGGAGAATGTGCTTGGGGCATTGGAGAGCCCAAATGGCATGACAAGCCATTCATACAAGCCCTCTTTAGATTTAAATCCCGTTTTCCACTCATCCCCTTCTCTAATCCGAATTTGATGGTACCCGCTCCTAAGATTAATTTTAGAAAAAATTGTGGCACCACTAAGCATGTCCAACAAATCATCCAAACGAGGAATTAGAAAGCGGTACTTAATAGTTATTTTTTGATGGCCCTACTATCGGCGCACATTCGCCATGAACCATCTTTCTTGGGGGCGAGAAGTGCCGGGACCACACATAGACTTAAACTATGCCGGATGAGACATTTGGAGAGTAGATCTGAAATTTGGGCTTGGAGTTCCGCATGCGCACTAGGATTAAGACGATAGTGAGGGAGGTTGGGAAGAATAGATCCCGGAATGAAATTGACAGTATGTTGGATACTCCGAAGGGGAGGAAATTCGGAGGGAAGTTCATCCGGGTGAATGTCCTTAAATTCCTCAAGTAGGCTCAAGATTTTGGTGGGCAAGGATGTTGTTGGGGGAAGTGCGTCATTAGATTGAAGCAAGACTAACACATATCATACCACAGGAGAAGCTATCCCACTCAAATTCATTGTGGTTGATTAAGCTTAAGGTTTGTTTGACCGCGGGAAGGGAGCTGTCCTTGGTCTTGAGGTCCTTAGGCGTGGTCGGGCGTAAGGTGATTTTTTTATCTTTAAATTTAAATTCATATGTATTTGCGCGAACAAAGTGGATGATGTTGCATTCATAAAACCAAGGGCGGCCAAGGTGGACAAGACAAGCATCCATGGGAATAACATCACACCAAATTTGGTCGACATAGTCCTTAGGGGTAAGGGGAACTAGACATCATTTGGAGACCGGGATAGAGGTCTTATTGACCCATGTGACTTGGTAAGGAGTGTGGTGTGGTTCGGGAGCTAATTTCATGCGGAGAACTGTGGCTTCGGAGACGATGTTCATACAACTTCCACTATCAATAATGAGTTTGCACAATTTTTCACCGCATTTGAAATACAAAGAAAAAAAATACTATAACATTTCCAATCATATGTACTACGTGGTGCAGTCAAGATGCAACGCATGACCGAGAGGTTATGGGGTGCATACTCTTCTTCCATGTCACTAGGAATATCAGACCCCTCAATGTCACTGTGTTCCTCATAGACGAGATCGTCGTCATCAGCCGTGGGTTCAATTAGCGCCACCAACTTTTTGCGGGTATGACATTCAACCACATAGTGCCCGGGTTGGTTACAAGCATAACACGTGGCGTTCGCTTTGTTTGTCTTGCCTATAGGGATGCGTTCGCCCGAAGTGTCGTTTGTTTTCCTAGCGGTAATGATAACCGATTTGGAGGTGTCACCTAAAACATTCTTCCCGCGGAAATAGGAAAGTGCATGAAAGAGGTTTTGGACTGGAAAAAAGTTTTGGAGGAGGATGATCGTGAATTCGTGGTCACCGACAGATGCTTTTCAATGTCAAGGGATGCATTCATGGCAAAACTTAGATCATGGTGATCACATCGCCGAATTTGACTATGAATTTTCGAACGAAGACTCTTACGGAATCATGAGACGGTGAGCTCGAGCATTTCCTGAATATCACAACGGATCATTAATTCGTTGAGCACGCCCACGTACTTACTCCCCGAACGGTTGCCCTGACGCAACGAAGTGAACTCATCTAACATATTTGTGCGATGATATGCGGGGACAAAGTGAATGATGAGTAAATTACGCATTTGTGGCCATGTGTGAGCGACACCACAAACATGACGCTCTTCGTTTAACCAAAAACTTGGGCTCGGCCCTCTAATTTCATTCGATCGACTGCCACCTTTTGGTGGTCGTCCAATTTGTGTCAGTCAAAATAACATTCTATCTTCATTAAACAATCTTTAATCGCTTTCGAATCGCCATAACCGTCAAATTTTGGGGCATCGATTTTAATTTTGCGACTGAGATCATTATGCCACGCGTCATTGCGAGCCCCATCGCCATGATCATTGTGTGGATGTGGCTGGCGGTTTGAACGATTGTGGGGTGGGGGATTTTGGTGGGGGTTCTGCAGTGGAAAACCGTTCTGAATCGTTTGAGTCAAATTTGTAAATGCCGCTGTGAGATGTGCAATTTAATCGGTGAGATCGCGTTGGACGGCCGCGAGTTGGGCGTGCGTGACCTCTTTATTATCCGGATTTCGTCCATGTTATTGGACGCGGATGATTGCGAAAAATACATGTTTCTAGAAAGTGTGTGCATAAAATTAGGAAAGTGACACAGGAGGACCGACAAAGATTAAGAAATCTTTGCGACGAAGTCTAATACCAAATTGATGTCGCACACATCGAATTGTGCACAAGTTACCACACGCACATGAATGACAACTTTACTCGAGCACGTCGCAGACACCCCAGAATTCCACCATGACGCTTCACTAACACAAGACAAATTTAATCCTAACGGTGAGTTTAGCGGACGCGATATTTTGGCGTAGAGATTTCTCTGATTAAGAATGGTCCCGATGAAATTAAGAGGCCAGGCGCATTCCTTCCGACCAATTAGTTGGGGAGAGGCGACAGACCTTACTTGCCTCGATTTGTTCGCTATTCCCGAGCTTACACTAGGACGTTCACACACACAAAATTGAAAAAAAATTAGCGGGCCGACGCAAGTGTCGCGCCAGGAGGGAGAGGGTTCACCGCCGTTGTCGCACCGAGCAGGCTCCGTCGGTGTCATGCCGAGCGGGAAGGAGGCAAGGGAATCAGAAATCCCGCTTTTTCTTTCAGGGGATTAGTGCTAGCCCCACATCCAAAGGAGTTAAATCCTAGCCATCCAAAAGTCCTTGGCCAAAATAAAATGCAGAAAATAAAGATAAAAGCCGGCTCTTGACCGCCTAATAATTTGGTCGAGCCGGACGCACAAAAATGCCAAAAATAGTTAGAAAAAAATGACGGATAAGTTTAAAAGTTGCGCAACATGTCTCAATATGATTTCCTCGTGTTGGGGCGAAAGTCGTAGCCGCGCAGCGCGCCGTCGAGTGGAGCCGGGTCGGCGCCATCAGAGTAGAATGCCGTAAAAATAATTGACCGCACAATGGTCCAGGATGATTTCAGAATATGAGACATAATGTGTATGAAGGTGTTTCCGGAGTGTTGGACATGCCAAATGGCATGACAAGTCATTTGTAGAGATCAAACGGCTTTTTGAAAGTCATCTTTTATTCATCCACACAACAAATGCGGTCCTAATGGTAATGACTATGCAAATCCAACTTGATGAAGACCAAATACCTGGGACACTGCTCAACTGATCTACCATGTTATCCGGCTGCAGAAGCAGAAATCAATATTTGACGTTGCTTTTGTTGACAGTGCGATTGCTCATGTACATACACCAACAACCATCTATTTTTGGAGTCAGCAAGGTCGGTACTGCACAGAGGCACATGCTTTTGCAAATCACGTCATTGGCTAATATGTCTTCGATGTTGAAGCGGAGGGCTGCTCGCTCTCGAGACCCGTATGATAATGCGACAAGTTGGGTAAGTCTATGCCGAGCAGTATGCAAATCTGCTGCCGGATATCTCGCATCGGGGGCAGAAGTCTGTCAACAATTGTAGGACATGTTACTGTTTAAATGTTTGGCGAGACAACAACATAAAAACGTCGGAACCTTCCCTCAATTTCCTTCTTCTAATCATAAAAAAAGGTGATTGTTAACCGCAACCCGTTCTTTTACTAGTCGCACCCCAAAATCTCTCAATTTTTCGCGTCTTTTCGAAATATGCCTTGTACATGCAATATTAGGAAAATTGTTCAACACGAAAGTTGTAGATATCGACGAGATCTACAACTTTCGTGTTGATCGCTTTTCCTAAAAATGCATGTACAAGGCGTACTTTGGAAATATGTCCAGGTTTTGCGCCTTTTCGAAATACGCCTTGTACATGCAATTTCAGGAAACGTGTTCAACACGAAAGTTGTAGATCTCGTCGATTTACAACTTTCGTGTTGAACACTTCTGAAATTGCATGTACAAGGCGTATTTCGTAAAGACGCGAAAAATTGGGAGATTTTGGGGTGCGACTAGCCATTACGGGTTGCGGTTAACAATCACCTAAAAAAATTACAAGGAATATTATTAATAGTCCTGCAACAGCTTTTTCAATGTAGGAGAATCCTTTCCATTTGGAGTAAAATGAATTACACATTTCAAATCTCTCTCTCTCTCTCTGATCGTATCATTTAATATTTTTCTTTTAATAAAAAAATTACCATAAAATGAGATTCATCCGCATCCTACAAATAAACCTCAATTTAAAGCCCTAACAATCCCCCTCGCGAACCGCCCTCCTCCTCCTGCTTGGCGCCTCCCTAACATTTCCAATCGGGCTTCCCTGCGGCGATTCCAGGTGACTTTCCCGTCGACCTCGTCTACCTCTCCACTACTCTGTTTCCGCCTTCAACGCCATAATGCGACCTCCCCAGTCAGCAGAGCCCTTCACACGTTGCCTGCAAATTGCCGAGTTAGCAGGGATTCCGGCGGTGGATGAAGGCTCGAACTTCGTCTTCTCGCCTCTTTCTCTCGTATCCGCGCTTAGCCTGACGGCTTCCGGCGCTAGGGTGGAGACGCTGAGGGAGCTACTCTCCTTCCTCGGCTCTCCCAACCTCGACCATCTCCACTCTGCATCCGTCCACCTCGCCCAAGCCGTACGTGCCGACGACCGCGAGCTGATCCTTTCGTTTGTCAACGGGGCATGGGTCGATCGCTCCATGGCCGTCAATCCCTCCTTTGTGGCCGTCGCCGCTTCAGTTTACGGCACAGCTATTGAGCCCGTCGACTTCATTCACCAGGTAATTCATAATCAAACTGTTCTAAAATCAATTTCAACATCGTTTTTCTTAGATGAAATCATAGAAATTAATATTGTTTCAAATGTAATAATTAATCTTCCATTATGGGAATGTAGGCCTCACTGGAAGAGAAAAAAATAAACAAATGGATTGAGGAAAAAACGAATGGGATCATAAAAAATCTCATTCCGGGTGGCACAATAAACAATTTAACCATATTGATTCTTGCCAATGCGCTCTACTTCAAAGGCAAATGGAAAGATAAATTTGATAATTCCATGACCAAAACAAACAAATTCTATCTCTTGAATGGAAGCACCACACAAACGCCCTTCATGAGCAGTTTAGAGAAACAATTCATTTCATCTTACAACGGATTCCAAGTTCTTAAACTTCCATATAAGAAGGAAGAAGACGACCGAGATTCCAGAAGCTTCTCGATGCTGCTCTTTCTCCCAAATGAGAGGAACGGCCTTCATGATCTTATTAGAAGAGTTGTTTCTACTCCAAATTTTGTCCAAGAACATGTTCCTCACAGGAGAGTTCACGTCGGCCGATTCTTGGTTCCAAAGTTTAATATTTCATTCAACTTTGAAGCATCTGATGTGCTGAAGCAACTCGGATTGAATAGTATATTCAGTTCTTCGAGTGCTGATTTGGGCGGAATGTGTTTGGAGTCGTCGAGAGTTGGGCGGTTGTTTGTGTCCAACATCCTTCATAAGGCTGCCATTGAGGTGGATGAAGAGGGCACGACAGCAGCTGCTGCGACTGTGATAAATATTGTAGAGGTGACAGCAGCTGGTGCTACTACTCCGTGGGTGGATTTTGTTGCCGATCATCCGTTTATCTTTGTTGTCAGAGAAGATAAAACTGAAGCTATTTTATTCTTTGGTCATGTTGTGAATCCATCTGACTCAGGTTCATCGTTTCATCTATAGTTTTCAGATTCATTTTAGTTTCAGTGATGTTTGTGCTCTGTTAGACAGTGATAAAGCTTTACTATATTTGTATTGTTGTTTTTGGATTTTGATCTAAAATTGTTTAAGTTGTTTGTCGAAGGGTTCCTCTCTTGCTTAATCTTCTGTACTTGCATGTAGCATTTAGAGCACGTTTTAAAGTCAAATTTAAACTTAAAAATTTCGAATTGGAGAAGAGAATGAAGACTATTGAAGTGGCAATACTGGCAATTTAAGAAGAGATTCAAATGAAGGAGAATGTATGAGATCTATTGGGGCAGTAAATGCAATACTCAACTGCTTCAGAGCCTCTGGAAGGCCTACATAAAAGGAAACATTTGGGGGCGGCTTTAGAGTGTTCACAGAGGTTTCGAATGGTGTGGATTCAGGTAAGTTATGTTGTTACCGGAAGGAGAAAAAAATGATTGCACTAAACGAAATTACTAAATACAATCTTCTGGAGGCTGATTCCTCCAAGAAGCCCTCTCTTCAAATGAGAGACTCAAAACCCTAATGATCTCCAAAGATGAAAATAAACTCTCTCATACCACATCATTATATAGGGAGGGGGGCTCACATAACATTAACCTTAAGCGACAAATGAAAATATAAGATATAATAATACGTTACGCGCACGTGCGTAACAAAACACCCCGCCAGAAAAAATCGACCTTGTCCTCAAGGACTGAGTGCCGCCCGCCAGCTAGTGCCTAGTAGTGAAATGCCCACAGGTGTGCAGCCGTAGAGGTACCCGGAGCGTCGTCCGCCGGTACATCCGCGATCATAAGAGCGTCAAAATTGTTAACCCAGAAATCAACGATCCCTCCCAAGGTAGCCAGCTCGCAAGTCGCGGCATGCTCCAGGTTCCCCTGGAGGTGGTGGCCTGTCTCAGCCCTCTTCGGGCCAGGCGGATAGACTCCTCTATCCGCGCAGGCCGCGCGGCTAGGACGGTCTCCCCGGTATAACCGCCCAGGTCGCGCAGCAGCCGTTCGTTCTGCAGGGGCTGCGGACTGCTTCCACAGTCCGCCCCTGCAGGCCGCGCGGTTAGGTCGGCTAACCGCGCAATGATTTTTTCTATTCCAACAGGTGCGGACTACCCAACTAAGTGGCGGATTCGCGGCCTTCTTCTTCAGCCCACTCTTGCAGGTTGCACGACAAGCAAGTTAAACCGCCACATTGCCAAGCAACAGGCCTCCAGGTCGCCAACCAGCACGAGCGGCCTCCCCTTCAATCCGCCAGCAGGTGACGGACTCCGTCTCAGTCCGCCTAAGGAAGGACTTGGCAGCAGGACCGTCAACCCGCACCACCTCCAGCGGCCTGCCCCTTCAGTCCGCCAGCAGGTGGCGGACTCCGTCTCAGTCCGCCTGAGGAAGGACTTGGTAGCAGGACCGTCAACCCACACCACCTCCAGCGGCCTGCCCCTTCAGTCCGCCAGCAGGTGGCAGACTCAGTCTCAGTCCACCTGAGGAAGGACTTGGCAGCAGAACCGTCAACCCTTCACCAGACCGCACAACACGACGCGGACTCAACTCCAACCCGCCAGAAGGTGGTGAGCTCTCCTCCAGCAGGGGAGACCTGCTCCTATCCCCCAGAAGGTGGCGGACTCAGCCTCTGTCCGCCTGAGGGAGGTGGAAGCTCCGCTCACCAGCTGACGAACTCGCTTCATCCAACTTCATGCGCGACCTGCTCTATTCAGTCCGCCAGGTCGCCAAGATCTTGTCGCCCAGCAGGGGGGACAAGCCTCCAGCAGCAGAGGCGGACTCATCCTGTCCGGCGCGAGCTAGGCGGACTCATTATGCAGTCCGCCAGAAGCACTTCGACTTCCCCAGCGCCGACTTCTTCTCAGCAGTCGGCGACCTGACTCCTCAGTCCGCAGCATGTCGCGGACTCAATCGTAACTCACCGTCCTACCGAGGTAACGTTACCAGGATCGTCTCCAGCCCGAGCCTATAAATAGGCCCCCATACCTCTCATTTTGGAGACAGGACACGACGGAGCGGACGACAGACGACAGAGCCAAGGCATCAAAACCTGCGGACACAATTTTCCAGCCCGCGCGGCTAGCCCTCGCGGCCTGTTCCCCGGCCTTGGCTCCAGCGACCTCAGTTGTCTTCTCGGCCTGATCGCGCGGTCCGCTCGGCTTGAAGTAGCGAGCTACGTGATCAGCTAACCGCGCGGTCTGCCGACCTCTTTGGTCAAACTGCGCGGTCTCTGGCATCATCTTTCCTCTAGCCGGCAGCTTCCCCTTGTACCATTTATATTCTCATGTAAAGGACTCAACTCAAGCTGTAATACTGGTTCATAATGAAAGGAAAGCTCGTCGCAGTAGTGACATTTAAGCCGCGGCGGACGAACTCTGTTGTTGTCGCTGCCAGCGGCCCCCCTCTCTCTCTTTCACCCTCTCGGTCTGAACCATCAATGTTAACCGTCAAAGTAACCGTCTGCTCGACAGTTCCTGATCAACCTTCCCTGCTATCCCCCGCATCCTCATCAACCTCCTCTCCTCTATCCCCTCAATCTCTTCATCCTCACTCGTGAGACCGAACACCCGTTATCTGCTGGTGCGGCCCATTTCCCGCATCAACAGTTAACACACGGTCTTCAGATCTCGAACAGACGGTGAAAATCAACAGTTACTCATGTCAGACCATCAACCTGCCGAGAACCTTGTACCTTCAAGTCCTAGTGAAGATTATCTCTGGGAAGCTTTGGAGCAATCGCATTGAGAAACTGTCCAACAGTTCCAAGCAATCAACCGTGCTCTAGCTGCTATCACGCAGCGATTAGAAATGCAATCTGCAGCAGCACCAGTTTCTCCAGTCAATCCAATACCAGCATTGGAGACTCCATAAGCTTATCCTCCGGCCTATCCGCCGGTCTATCCTCCTGTTTACCCACCAACCTATCCGCAAGGGCCTGCAGCTCTTTTGTGGTCTCAAAATGATGAGTTCATAGCTCGTCAAAACTTCTTTTGGGGAGCTGTCCGTGGAAGTCCAGCAAGATTTCTAAATTTTCAGGAAAGTCATCCCTATCCTTCAGCTCATGTCTTTGCTCCTCCCGCAGCAGCTTTTCCCTTCTATCCTCCTGCTTCTTTTACAGCTACAGCTTATGCTCCCTTTTTTCCTTATGTTCCAGGAGAGCAGGAAGAGTCGTCACCATTTTCAGAGAATGTTCGGCATGAACCAACTCCAGTTAACTTCAGAGAGCACCGATTGCCAATTTACACTGGAGAGACTGATCCAATGAAACACCTTCAAGCTTTTGAATCAGCCGTAGCTCTCAGGACCCTCTCAGATGCTACCAAATGCAAACTCTTCGTGACATCCTTTGATGGACAAGTGAGAGAGTGGTTCTATGGACTGTGTCCTCAGTCCATCGCTTTCTTTGCTGATTTGCGAAGAGAGTTTCTGCTCAGGTTTTCTACCTCTTCAAAGAGAAAGGGCGGTCCAGAAGCCCTCTTCGAGATCAGACAACGAGAGAATGAGACCTGGTCTCATTTTGTGGATTGTTTCCAAAAAGAGATTTTGGACATTGAGATCGTCGATCAAGAAATGTATCGAGTAGCTCTAATGCATGGTCTGCGAGAAGGACCACTTAAGTTTGAGGCTAATGTCCGAGCGCCAAGGACATATCAAGAGTTGATTGGCTTAGCCAACTCATACATTCGAGGTGAGAAGAGCAATCCCAGCTTCATCTCCAGACTTGTAGCAGAGAAAGATTCATTTTCCTCTTACAAGCAACCTCCGAGGTCTCCTCGGAAAGATTTCTCATCCCACGCAAGGGAGGGAAGAAAATTTCAACGTCATCGACACCCCTTCCCGGGACAGGATCGTGCCCGAGATCAATTATGAATATTGCCAGCCCCAGTTCCGCAAGCATCTTCGGTTCATCAGCAGCAAGATGATGACTTGCTAGAGTCCGAACTGGATGAGGCCATGCAGGAAGTAAGCCAAGTCATGAAGGGTAAGTCTAATTACAAGAGGCCTTACCAACTAGCAGATCAAAGATCAAGAGATTCAGATCTGTTCTGTGAGTTTCACAAAGAAGGGGGGCATTCAACTGAAAATCGCTGAGCTCTTCGCCAGTTGATAGAAAGAATGCTGAAGCTAGGCAAATTCCGTGAATTCTTCCCAAAGTTTGATCATTCTGATCCATCTACTTCAAAGGGCAAAGCAGTAGAGAACCCCTCTCTGGGCTCAAAAAGAACAAACCAAATCAACAATACCGAGTTCAATGATTGGCAATGCATCGACGCCAATGACTAGGGCCCCCTTGGAAGAATACAAATCTGAGCTGAAGAAGGACATCAAAGTCCCCACAATTCCTCGCAACCATGCCCGGTTGCTTTTACTTTTCATTCTTCGAACATTTTTCTCTAAAAACATTTCTAAGTGTTCTTTCATTCATTTTAATAAATTTTACGTCAGAGATCTCGTACTGACACATTTCCCTTTTTGGAGTGTCTCCTCCTCTATTTTCTCTTTGCCAAAGGGATCACTGAACCACCGAGATATCGCCGAGTCTTGCTTAGGGCCCCTCGAGGTTGGACTCTGGCGTAAGACCATAATGACCACATATAGTGGGGAGTGTTCGCGTATATGTAGTGGGAGCCGTCCAACTCTCGTGCGGTGGATTACGGGACTTCGGATCCTAGCCGGTATCTAACACACAATGTGCATCAAGGGAGGTCCCAGTGTGTTAGCTTTACTGTGCTTCGCTAGAGATACATTACAGTTAAGATGATCTTTGCTTGACAAGCAATGACGATCAAGTGTAGCCTTGTCTCTTCGATCATCTCATGACTGTAATAGTCGAATACTCTATGGTACTCTCAATCCGTGCTTTCGCGGGGCCCACAACGTTGCTGATCTTTCCAAAGACAAGCAATGCTATAGACCACTTGCTGCACCTAGTCTAACTGATTAGCACTGTTTGTAACCCGAGGCATGAGAGCGGTGTATCTACCGTTCCTTCTCAGGATTTTGTGCATTTTTCTCTTTTGTGCCCTTCTAAGGGAATGCGACTAGTCCGCTCTAGGTAGGACTACACTCTTGATGACCTTTCGTGGGCAGGTGATGCATAAGGCCCCCGGGGAACACCTGGGGCGCATCCGGCCTTTTTTTGGTCATCTTCGGGTGTAGACCTCCTTTTATCAACTGCCTTTTTTAGGTTAACATGTTAAATCCGACCTATCCAAAGGATTTACAACATCTTTTTTGCTTATGCCCATCTTATATACTCGGCTTGCATGAAGCTCTATCAGATGATGGTTAACAAGCTCTCTGTTACCCTTATTGAATTTTTCTGACACTAATTGATAGTCAGAGAATCTGGTTCTCTTTATTGACAAACTATTCAGCTGAAGTCTAGTCAGTGCTTTCATCTTACTGATTAGGATTTCATATTGAGATATTATATCTGACCAAGCAAGAAGCTTATTGCTGCTTACTCTTCTTTTTGCAGAGATTAGCAGATATTTGCAAGTTCCTTTCAGGTACTTGCAACTTTCTCTTCTTTCATATCTGCTACTCACTCTTTTTTTGCAGAGATTAGCAGATATTTGCAAGTTCCCTTCAGGTACTTGCAGCTTAGTTTTCTTTCATATTTGGTACTCACTCTTCTTTTGCAGAGATTAGCAGATATTTGCAAGTCTCATTCAGGTACTTGCAACTTATTTTCCTTTCATATCTGCTACTCACTCTTCTTTTGCAGAGATTAGCAGATATTTGCAAGCCCCTTCAGGTACTTGTAACTTATTTTCCTTTTATATCTGCTGCTTACTCTTTTCTTGCAGAGATTAACAGATATTTGCAAGTCCTGTTCAGATACTTGCAACTTATTTTCCTTTCATATCTGTTGCTTACTCTTTTTTCTTGCAGAGATTAACAGATATTTGCAAGTTCCTTACAGGTACTTGCAACTTACTTTTCTCTCATATCTACTACTTACCCTTCATTTTGCAGATGTTAACAGGTGCTTGCAAGTTTCCTTCAGGTACTTGCAAGTTATTATTCTTTTATGCCTTCCTTTCACCTTTGTTTTGCAGAGCTCAATGGAAGACATTCACGTCTTCTTCGTTTTGCAAAAGCAATTCTGATACACACAAGATGTGCCTCTTTTCGCCTGCATTAACTTTTCCTTTGCAGGAAAAAAGGTAGGCATTGACAAACCTTTTTTGAGGAGAGATATCAGGTTCTATCTCTCCCTTCCTCTTATTTTTTTCGAGGGGAGAATCACGATTTTCGTGGGTCTCCTACTTTTTCGAAGTTCCCTTCGGGACTTAAAAAATGCGAGGATTATGTTAACCCAGAAATCGGCGATCCCTCCCAAGTTAGCCAGCTCGCAAGTCGCGGCCTGCTCCAGGTCCCCCCTGGAGGTCGCGGCCTGTCTCAGCCCTCTTCGGGCCAGGCGGATAGACTACTCTATCCGTGCAGGCCGCGCGGCTAAGGCGGTCTCCCCGGTCTAACCGCCCAGGTCGCGCAACAGCCGTTCGTTCTGCAGGGGCTGCAGACTGCTTCCACAGTCCGCCCCTGCAGGCCGCGCGGTTAGGTCGGCTAACCGCGCAATGGTTTTTTCGATTCCAACAGGTGCGGACTACCCAACTAAGTGGCGTACTCGCATTGCTATCCGCCCAGACCGCCAAGTAGCCGCATGCTCGGCACGAGTCGCGGCCTTCTTCTTCAGCCCACTCTTGCAGGTCGCACAGCAAGCAAGTCAAACCGCCACATCGCCAAGCAACAGGCCTCCAGGTCGCCAACCAGCACGAGCGGCCTGCCCCTTCAGTCTGCCAGCAGGGGGCGGACTTCGTCTCAGTCCGACTGAGGAAGGACATGGCAGCAGGACCGTCAACCCGCACCACCTCCAGCGGCCTGCCCCTTCAGTCCGCCAGCAGGTGGCGGACTCCGTCTCAGTCCGCCTGAGGAAGGACTTGGCAGCAGGACCGTCAACCCTTCACCAGACCGCACAACACGACGCAGACTCAACTCCAGCCCGCCAGAAGGTGGCGAGCTCTCCTCCAGCAGGGGAGACCTGCTCCTATCCGCCAGAAGGTGGCGGACTCAACCTCTGTCCACCTGAGGGAGGTGGACGCTCCGCTCACCTGCTGACGAACTCGCTTCATCCAACATCATGCGCGACCTGCTCTATTCAGTCTGCCAGGTCGCCAAGCTCTTGTCGCCCAGCAAGGGGGACAAGTCTCCAGCAGCAGAGGCGGACTCATCCTGTCCGCCGCGAGCTAGGCGGACTCATTATGCAGTCCGCCAGAAGCACTTCGACTTCCCCAGCGCCAACTTCTTCTCAGCAGTCGGCGACCTGACTCCTCAGTCCGCAGCATGTCGCGGACTCAATCGTAACTCATCGCCCTACCGGGGGTAACGTTACCAGGACCGTCTCCAGCCCGAGCCTATAAATAAGCCCCCATACCACTTATTTTGGAGACAGGACACGACGGAGCGGACGACAGACGACAGAGCCAAGACATCAAAACCGGAGGACACAATTTTCCAGTCCGCGCGGCTAGCCCTTGCGGCCTGTTCCCCGTCCTTGGCTCCAGCGACCTCAGCTGTCTTCTCGGCCTGATCGCGCGGTCTGCTCGACTTGAAGTAGCGAGCTGCGTGATCAGCTAACCGTGCGGTCTGCCCACCTCTTTGGTCAAACCGCGCGGACTCTGCCATTATCTTTCCTTTAGCCGCCAACTTCCCCTTGTACCCTTTATATTCTCATGTAAAGGACTCAACTCAAGCTGTAATACTAGTTCATAATGAAAGGAAAGCCCGTCGCAGGAGTGACATTTAAGCCGTGGCGGACGAACTCTGTTGTTGCCGCTGCCAGCGGCCCCCCTCTCTCTCTATTTCACCCTCTCGGTCTCAACCATCAAAGCTAACCGTCAAAGTAACCGTCTGCTCAACAGTTTCTTATCAACCTTCTCTGCTATCCCCCGCATCCTCATCAACCTCCTCTCCTCTATCTCCGCAATCTCTTCATCCTCACTCGTGAGACCGAACACCCGTTATCTGCTGGTGCGGCCCATTTCCCGCATCAACAAAAATTATCCGTGTTGATCTCGTTCACGTCCTCTCCAATGATAAGGCGGAATTCCTTCACCGGACAAGTATGATTAGGCGAGTAGGGTTGTTTGCAACAGAAGCACAGACCCCTGCTCCGTAAGTCATTATACTCTTGGTTGGACAGGTGCTGAGTAGGGACATGATGGTTGTTGCATGGGCCCATAATGGGTGGGCGAGGTTGATGAGGCAGTTGTTTAGACGTGGGGGGGATGGTTAGTAGGGAGGTTTGGCGGGAGGCCATGAGGAAGGAGAGTCCCCGGACGTTGCCAGGAAGTCGGCTTCCACCAGTGGGGAGTGGTCCATGGCTTGCTGGACAGTTAGCGGTAGCAGGGTGTGGATGCAGACTCGGATGTGGGGTTGTAAGCCATTCATGAAGTAGGCCAAGTAATGGTCTGGTGGGAGACCGGGAACATGCGTCGCGAGGGCCAGAAACTTATCGATGTACTCGTCGAGGGAGCCTGTCTAACAGACGCTACAGAGTCGCTCCACCACGCAGCTGGTGTCGTAAGGACGAATGAGCTCCTGCTGAAGGTCCGACCAAGACATGGCCGGTTGGGATTGACGTAGCCAGCGCACCCAGTGGAGAGCGGAGCCCTCCATGCTGATCAATGCTGTGCTGACTTTCTGTGCCTCGATGATCTGCTGAATGTCGAAGAACTGTTCCGCCCGGGCAATCCAACCCATAGGATCAGTATCGTTGAGTGAGGTAACATCAAGGGAACGAGGCCCCTGTGAGAACCCTCGGTCTGGGGGATGTGGTTTGGTGCGGATCCTGGGAAACTCCTGGAAGGGACGACGAATCTGAGTGGGACATCGCGGACGTGGTAAGGTGGCTGGCCAAGAGGGCGTCGATCTTGGCATCCATACGGAGTATGAGGGCTTGCAACTAGGCGATGACGCTGTCGTGTTCATTCAAACGACAAAGGATGGCAGAATCTGTTGAAGGGGGCGACGTCGGGACGTCGGAATGGGTCATCGAGCCGATTCGCGGTGGCATGCACTCAGGAATGAGTGACAAAAATATTCTGGACAGCGGAGAGCCACGTTGGGTTCGCGCTGAAGTTCGCGCTGTAGAACGCCCAACGGATTTGGAGGCGCGTCAGTTCCTGCAACAGAGCCGGCGGACGAGGCAGCTGTGCGACAGGAACGAGGCGCTAGAGGGTCGATCTGGCGGAAGCGGCGCTGATATGGTGGAGGAATCGTAGGTGCTTACGGGAACGACGAGCCTGTTTGTGATAGAAACGTCGATGTGAGCGACGCGTCGATCTGGCGTAAGAGACGCCTGGCGCTGGCGGAAATGACGCGATGACTGATGCGAGTGGAGAAGACCGACGGCTGGCGGAAGCTTCAACGCGGCGACGGTTGGCAGAATCGGAAGTCGCAGGATGCAGGCTGGGAGCGCAACGCGGCCTGAGGCGAGACCTTCGATGGATGATGCAACGGACCAGGAGCACGAAGCAAAAACATGGACACAAACACCGGCAGGTCTTAGGCGGGCGGAACGGCAGGCCGGACCAATGTTACTGGAAGGGGAAAGAAACGATTGCACTAAACGAAATTACTAGATACAATCTTCTGGAGGTTGGTTCCTCCAAGAAGCCCTCTCTTCAAATGAGAGACTCAAAACCCTAATGATCTCCAATGATCAAAATAACATTAACCATAATCGACAAATGAAAAATACAAGATATAATAATACGTTGCGCGCACATGCGTAACATCTTGCATGTTAACAATGTAAACATAGAAGGGGGTTTTGGTAATTTTGAAAGATACAGAGGAGGTCACCTATATTCAAAGTTAAAAGGGAATGATTCATAATTATTCCTCAATATATATAATAAAGTAAACAAACTAATGCATAAGATAATGTGTTACTCATCTTCATGCTTTCATGTAGCCCACAAAGAAGAGTTCTTCCATCGGGATTGAAAGTCATAGCACAGATACCTGGCGTCTGAAATTGTAGTTAAAACGTGAATATTGGATGTTTGTGATAGAGACGTCGATGTGAGCAGAAGACAGATATTTTGGGTTGCAATGCCTATTGGTGAGCAGAAGACAAATATTGGATGTTATTGCAATGCCTATTGGATAATCTATACATTTGCAAGGAGAATAACAATACAACATACAAAAAGCAGAAGACAGATATTTTGGGTTGCAATGCCTATTGGATGTTATTTGTGTAACTGAATAAGTTAAATTTGCAAGGATAAAACTTTTTGCGGGTCGCTCGAGGCTCTCGGTAGATCGGACTAAATTTGATCGTCTTAGTCCGTGGAGCGGTTGAGCGCGAAAACAGCCACAGAAAAAGTAGGAAATGGACAAGAAGGTTTTTGACGTGGAAAACCCGTGAATAGGGTAAAAAACCATGTAGCCGGTTCGGTGCCGACCAAACTTCACTATTTGTTGGTTATTGTACAAGACCTTTAAGTGAATCGAGGGCGACATGCCTCCTCTCCTTACATTTACTGGAGAAAGAGAGAAAGAAGGGCTCGGTGTGTGACAGGATACCGCTCACGGAGTTGAGTATTTCTTCGTATGTTGTGGGGAGAGATATGTTCGCTGTACTCTGGAGCTCTCTATTAGTGCTTGGAGGTGGGAGCGACGTCCCTTGCGTGTTCTGGTATCTGCGGCTTAAATGCATGTGCGATGTGCTCTGAACGTCTTATCCTCTGTGGTTTGTCTCCTGTTGCATTTAGAAGAGTCTAGAGTGGTTGACTTGTTGTCGACTGGTAGACTTGTCGTTGAGTTGAGAGTGCTGGGAACATTGTGCGCTCAACTCATCTTAGTGTAGTTGAGCGGTACCTCGTGGGCTCTGAAGTTGATCTTGCGGACTGCTGACTTGTCTCTTGTTTCGCACGAGAACAATACAAGCGAAAACGAGAGGAGGAGGCGGCGGTTTCAATTCGTAAAACAACGACGATCCCTCCTCACGAGCGACGGTGGTTTCACGTGAGAACGAAAGACGACGATCTCTTTCGCGCGGTTACAGGAGAAAACGAGAGAGAGCGAGCGGAAAACCTAAACGACTACTTTGAGAATGTTGGGGCTCTCCTCTCAAAGTATTCTAAAATACACTATATGTTTGGAATATGTATTTATATTACCTTTGGCGTAAAGCCCTGCCCAAGATAGACACGAAACTCACATGTCACTATCGAGTCATTCTCGACAAGCGTAGACATACTACGAATTATTCAACAATTATTGCGGGATTCAATTACTCATCTATTGCAAACAAAATATCATGGGCGTGAACACAATTTGGACCATCTTTGTCTACATTTAAAATTGTGATAGTGATAGAGAGCTTAGTAAATTGACTCTAGTAAATTGACTCTGCATTGAGAACAAAGTAAAATGTATATAAATTAAGAGAGAGATTCACTTTTGAGAAGAAATAAAATTGAAGCCAAATCACAACACTCCGCTAAGGTTCCGTTTAGGGGGACTTATTTTCACCGGTCAAGTGGTTACGACCGCATGAACCGGACCTTAAGGTTTATGCGGTCGTAACCGCTTGACCGGTGAAAATAAGTCTCCCCAAACGGAGCCTAAGGCTCCTTTTGGCTCATGGTTTTGCTCCGGTGAGTTTGGACAAAAAAGGCACGGTCGTAGAATGTATGTTTGGCATAAACCGTTATAACCGCAATCAAGAAAAGAAAATTAGTTATGAACTTTGTTAGAGTTAATATATGCAATATTTTAATATTAGTGAGTTTAGTCCCACACCGCCTATCGGTGTTGGGTGTCATGTTGTAGTTTCTATTTATAGTCCCTTTGAGGAAGAATATATTGCACCAATTATTTCCTTATACATGGTATCAGAGCAGGTTCTGAAACCTAAATAATTTTTTTTTCTCCCGTTTTTCTTTTCGCTTCCGCATTGTTTCCCCTCTTCCCCGTCCCGACCCGTGCTTCCATTTCCACTCCCTGCTAGGGCTCGACGGGTGATTCGCCCCCCCAGCTCCCGTCTACGGGATCGGCCCTTGATTCCATGACGGGAGCGGGCCTCTCTTCTGCGACATCGACGTCCTCTTCGTCTCCCAACGACTTCTCCGTTTCTTCTTCCTCCCGACGGATGCTTCTCCCGACGTCGACATCGGCTGCTTCCGCCGCTACTGTGCGCTGCCTGCGACATCTCTGCTTCTCCCGACGGCTTCGGCTCTGCTCCTCTGCGCGACTGCTTCTCCCGCCGGCTCTCCTTCTCCCGGTGTTGCGCCGCCGCTACTTCATCTTCTCCGGCCTGGCTTCCGGCATCATTTTACTTCTCATTTTTCTTCTCCTCCGGCGGCTGCCTCTTCTCCGGCCTGCGGCTCTGCCGCTGCTTCTTCTCCGGCCTGCTGCAGCTGCAGCTGCTTCTTCTCCAGCTGCCAGGCGCTGCTTCCTCTCCGTGCCGCTGCGGCTCTGCCGCTGCTCTCCTTCACCGGCGGCTACTCTCTCCGACTACTTCTTCTTCTCCGGCCTGCTGCTGCAGCTGCTACTTCTCCGGCTTCTGTCTGCACCCGCTGCAGCTCTCTTCTTCTCCGACATGGATGCTGCTCTGCCGCTGCTTCTCCGGCCAGCTGCTGCTGCTGCAGCTGCTTCTTCTCCGTCTGCCGCTGCTGCTCTGCGCTGCTTCGTCTCCGACCCCGTTTAGGGTTTAATGTTACTGTTTTTTTTTCTTTAAGTTTTCTTGTTGTTGTGGTGTGTTAGTGTGGTCTCTTTACGATTTCGGCCCCTTCTTTCACGTGATCTGGGTTCATGTACCCGACGAGGGTCCCACACGTGCACATGGTCTACGTGAGGGGGAGTGTACGTCACGGCCTCCAGGCATAGTCAATGCCTTCATGCACGTATTCCACGTGAGGGGGAGTGTTTGTGATAACGGCGACTCGGATGCCTCTTTCCCGACTCCTGCCTCAATCACACATGGCCCCCAGGTCGATCTCGTATGTTGTTTGTGTCTCCTCGTTGTTTTCTCTGGATTTGGTAGGGTTGGTTTGGTCTTTCGTGGTTGACCTAGTTTCTGCTCCGAGTGTATCCAGCGTGGTCATGGTCGGTTTTGTGGACCAACGTCGTGTGGCTCTTGCCCGGTTGAAGTATCCCCGGTGACACGCGGTTGGGCCTCGGTGGCTGTTGTTTTGTCACACGTTGTCAACCTTCTTGTACCTTCCGTTTTATGTTGGGTTCAAGCTGTAGGGTCCCCCTTCAGCTTGAGGGGGAGTGTTAGAGTTAATATATACAATATTTTAATATTAGTGAGTTTAGTCCCACACCGCCTATTGGTGTTGGGTGTCATGTTGTAGTTCCTATTTATAGCCCCTTTGAGGAAGAATATATTGCACCAATTATTTCCTTCTACAAACTTAAAAGTGAACGAAGATCCTTAGGGTTTGTTTGGGAGAGTGGTGACGATTGGAAAGAAGTGGCAGCAAAAGGAGGATAGGAAAAGCAGTTATTGAAAAAGGTCTATTGCAAATGATGATCTGTTTGGATGAACTCATTTTGCAGAGTTTTTCAGAACTTAGAAGCATCTTATAAACTGTTTGACAAATCTCCGTTGTGATAACTGCTTTAGGAAAACTTCAAATATGTACAAATATGTTTAAGTATACTTTAGTTTTAATTATTTGAAGTAATGCACAAATCTGTTTTCTTGACATTTTTGCTATTTCTTCGTGTGTATGTGTATATGGTCTGTTTGCTACTTGTTTGCTGCAGTTCAAGCTAATCTGTTTTCGGTTCGGTTTGGAGGGACTTATTTTCACCAGTCAAACGGTTACGACCGCATGAACCGGACCTTGATTACGACCGCATGAACCGGACCTTAAGGACCGGTTCATGCGGTCGTAACCACTTGACCGGTGAAAATAAGTCCCCCAAACAGAGCCTTCATAGGAGCAATTTTGCTGCAGTTGCAGTTCAAGCAAATCAGTTTTCATAGGAGCATTTTTGCTGTAGTTTCATAGCAAATATGTTTACTTTTAATTATTTGGGAACAAACAAGTTATTAGATTATCCATCTGCATCAGCATGTGTTTGGATGATCCATCTGCATTAACATGTATTTCGCGTGCGACCCAGAGTGAAGAAGAGGAAAAAGGCAAAAGACATGGCTGAGGAAGACACGTCTTCGTCCTCACTGGTGACGAGGGAGGGAAGAGCCAGCACTGGCAGTCAGATGGTGAATAAGATGAAGTACAGTCTGGCTTTCTGAAACCCCGAGGTGAGGAAACGAAGAGGGCGACCGGGAAAAAAGAGGGTGGTGAGAAAACGACTGGCAGTTTGCGAAATAGAAAAGCAGAAGGCGGCGAACGGGAGAAAAGATGGCGGTGTTTGTCTTTTTATCCTCTCTTCTGGGGACAATAATGAACCGTGCAGTTGGGCTAGAAAATAAGTTTGACAACTCTCTTACCTCTTCAATTGCTGTAACTGCCGGATCAAATGAAGGTGGCGGCAAACTTAATATTTTAAGTATGATTTTTCAATCATCTATCGTCTCTCCCAAATTGTGCATTTTGTTTACAAGTAGGTTTACTCGATCGAAAAAATCATTTACAGTGTCATTGGACTTCATTTGAAGGTTTCAAACTTCTTCCACATTGTTTGTAGCTTAACGTGGATTACCAGATCGGAGCCATAAAAAGCTTCACGCAGGGTATCTCATGCCTCCTTTGCTGACTTTGCCCCCATGATCCTTGGAAAAATGTTCTGTGATGCATTGTTGAAGTAGTAATAAGGCTTGTGAATCTTTTGTCTTCTTCTCTTTGGTAGCTTGCGGGGCTGTTCCATCTGCAGCTGTTGCAAGAGTTTTCATGCCCAGATTCACTATGTCCCATAACTCCTGTGAGTTGAACAGGGTTATCATCTTGAACAGGGTTACGGATCTTCGTTGGGGGATCACCTACAAGCATCGCGAGTTACGGGCAACGCACGCTTGATCTATTATTTCCTATTTCAATATTTTATGCATGTACTTTTCTTATGTTTTAACCTCATAGTGTCAAGCCTATTTGATGCGGCATTTTGGTCTTTATCTTGGAGGACTATATGTGGTTGTGTGGGGAACGAAAATGGAAGCAAAAGTTATTTCAAAATTATATATCTCTCTCTCTCTCTCTCTCTCTCTCTCTCTCAATTTTCCTTCTCTCTCTCTATCTTAGGTTCCCTAAGCCCGCACCGTCGAAACCCTAACCGCACCCGTTCCGCAGCACGCCACCGCCGATCCAGCTCCACCATGAGGACTGCTCCCCTCTCTTCTTCACCATTGCTCCCAATAGTTCGAAGAAGGGATCCTCCTCCCTCCTCTTGGACTTCCCCCTCCAACGGTCGGTCACTCGCTCGCAATCCCGGGAACGTAACAACTTGGTATCAAAACCACCGGTCCTTTTCCCCACCAACGTCTTCGTTTTCCACCACCGTTTCAACCCGATACCGCTGACTGCTTCGATCCGTGCAACACCCGCCCTAGCCGCACAGTTCCGGCTCCCATGCACCCGATCCAGCCGAATTCCGCCCCGATCTACCCACCCTGGGCCGATCCTCTCTGTCTGCCACCTATTCTCATTGGCTCCTCGCTCAACGGGGGTTCACTACTCGACTCCTCCACCGGATTGCTTCCTCGCCCAGATTTTCCTCCACTACGTCCTTCTTCCCTCATGACCGACAACACTCAAGGCGGCCAAACGCTAGCTCAGATTTTGGAATCGTTCAATACCATGATGGCTAACAACCACCAACCTCTCCTCGTCGGACTCCGGCCCAACGACATGCCCTTGCCTGCACGGACAGCCTCCACCTCCTCCCCCTCCGTCCCCGATTAGCCACATCACCCTCCGCCGACCGATCTGTCGGCTCGCTCTGCCTATTCATCAGTACCACGATTTGTTAAGTTGGACTTTCCGATCTTTGAAGGCCGCGAGGATCCCCTTACATGGTTGACCCTTTGCGAGCATTTCTTTGCTACACAACGCACATCGTGGGAAGTTTGGATGGACGTTGCATCCTTCCACTTGATGGGGTCGGCCCAACTGTGGTTCTCCCAACTTCAATGGGAGAAGCCCCGCCTCACATGGGATGACTTCAAGATTCAGTGTAACTTGCATTTTGGGCCTCCCCTCCGCACCAATCTCATTGGCGATTTGATCTCCCTGAAGCAGTTGGGTTCTATTGACGATTACTTGAAGTAGTTCCAGGTGGTCCTTGTCTGTGCACCGCTGGTCCCAGAAGCCCCCCAGGTGGTTTTTTTTACTGCGGGATTGCATGAGCGACTCCGCATGGACGTGGAGTTACAGAAGCGCCAGACCTCGCTACGGCCAGGAGTGTTGCGCGTATCTGCGAGAGACGTATCTTATTGGACCGCCCCCACATGGGACGTCGTGGCAACGATGGTTCTTTCCGGCACCATAGTCATCCTTCGCCGCCGCGGGGGTGGGGGGGGGGGTGGGGGGGTGTGGGGGGGGGGGGGGGGGGCACGACCAGAACAAAAGATTGGGAGCGACCGACATATATCCGACGTTTGTCCTATCAGGAAATGGTCGAACGCCGCGCCAAGGGCCTTAGTTTCAATTGTGATGAGGCTTACACTCGGGGACACATGTGTAACCGTCTCTTTTGGCTTGAGGTCAACGACCCATCTGATGGGGAAGAAGGGGATGATGAGCAAGGGGATCCCACAATCTCCATCCATGCCATGTCGGGACCACATTCTGGGGATACAGTGCAGATGCCCATTTTTGTGGCTGGCCATCAGTTACTTGCCCTCATGGATACGAGCAGTACACACAATTTCATCAGCGATATCACCGCTCAACGACTCGGCTACCCATTACCACCCGCAGTAGTTTGTGTGTCGCCGTGCCAAATGGCGTCGCGATGGTCTGCACCGGGGTTTGCCGAGACATTTCGATTATTGTGGTGGACCATCACTCTTAGGTGGACTTCTTTGTCATTGCCCTGTGGGGCTTCGAGGCTGTCTTAGGTACGCGCTGGTTACGCACCCTCAGACTGATTTTGTGCGATTTGGACGCCCTGACGATGTCCTGGGTACATGGGCCTTCTTTGATGGGATGGCACGGCCATCCTAAGGCGAAGGTTGGTCACGCCTTTTCTCTCCAGTCTGATTCTACCGAGCAGTTGGACCTTGCAGATCTTCTTCACAAGCACAACGACACCGTGGCCGCACTTACTGGGCTTCCCCCCTCACGCCGCCAAGATCACCGTATATGCCTCCTTCCGAATACGTCCCCGGTGGTCGTCTGCCCCTACCGCTATCCCTTCCTGCAAAGGATGAGATTGAGTGGCAGTGCACCGAGATGCTTCAACAAGGCATCATCCACCACAACGTCTCACCCTTTTCCTCGTCCATCCTCTAAGTCAACAAGAAGGACGGCTCTTGATGCTTCTGCGTGAATTATCGCGCCCTGAATGCACATACCGTCAAGGACAAGTTTTCCATTCCAGTTATTGAGGAGTTGTTGGATGGGTTGCATGGGGCACACTATTTCTCCAAGCTGGATCTTCGCTCGGGGTACCACCAGGTTCGTATGTTCCCAGGGGACATGGAGATTGGAGAAGATCGCTTTCCGAACACACCATGGCCATTTCGAGTTTCTTGTGATGCCTTTCGGGCTCACCAACGCCCCGTCCACATTTCAGACCCTCATTAATGATGTATTCCATACTCTTCTTCGTCGTTGTGTCCTTGTTTTCTTCGATGATATTTTGGTGTACATCAAAATGTGGGAGGGGCACCTCGACCAACTCAGACAGGTTCTTCAGCTCGTATGCTCTCATCGACTCTACTTGAAGGGCTCCAAGTGCTCCTTCGGCACTGACAGAGTCGCCTACTTGGGGCACATTGTTGACCACACCAGCGTCTCTGCAGATCCAGCCAAGATCCAAGGGGTGCTCGACTGGCCCGTTCCTCAGTCGCAGCGGGAGCTGCGTGGGTTCCTTGGCCTGACCGCTACTACCGACGCTTCATCCAGGGCTACACAGACATTGTTGCTCCCTTGCTATCTCTCTTGCGTCACCAATGCTTTACATGAGACGACTCCGCCATGGAAGCTTTTCGAGCATTACAACAAGCTCTAGTCTCAGCCCCGATTCTTCAGCTACCGAATTTCCTGAAGGAATTTCAGGTAGAATGTGATGCTTCAGAACATGGCTGTGGCGCAGTACTTCTACAGGACGGACACCCGATTGCTTATTTTAGCCGCAAGACGGCTCTCCACCATCAGAAGCCTCCCTCCTACGAGCAGGAGCTCATCGGCCTGGTGAAGGCCGTACACCACCGGCGGCCCTAGTTGTGGGGGCATCCCTTTCTTATCCGTACCGACCACTTTAGCCTCAAATACTTGTTCGAGTAGCGGCTGACGACGGTGCCCCAACAACGTTGGGTGAGCCGCCTTCTGGGCTATGATTTCCGGGTGGAATATAAGGTCGGCCACTTGAACCGCGCGACTGACTCTCTCTCTCGCCGCGACTCCCATAATGCACTTCTTTATGCTGTGTTCGAGCCCTCCTCCTTGGTTCTTTCATGCCTCCGTCAGGAGATTGACGACTCACACGATCTCAGTGAATTGCGGCTCCGCATTCAAGAGGGGCGCCTACCGCCGATTTGGAAGGTCCGTGAGGGCCTCATTCTCTACAAGGATCGTTTCTATTTGTCGGCCACTTCTCCTTTGATCCCGGACATTCTCGCCGCCGTCCACGACCGCACCCACGAAGGAGTCCACAAGACCCTTCAACGCTTGCGCGCTAAGTTCTTCTGGCCAAGGCTCAAGCGGAGTGTTCAGTCTCATATTGCGGCTTGTCTTAGCTGCCAGTGCAACAAGACGGAGGCTCTCTCCCCAGCCGATTTACTACAACCTCTTCCAGTGCCGACACAGATATGGGTCGATATCTCCTTGGATTTCATTGAGGGATTGCCTTATTCTCGGGATATTGTGTCATTTTTATGGTGATGGACCGTTTTTTCAAGGGGGCCCATTTCATCGCCATGAGCTGCCCCATCACAGGACCTATTGTGGCCTGTATTTTCTTTGATCGAGTATTTCTTTGAGAGCATCGTGTCTGACCGAGACAAGTTTTCACTTTTGAGTTCTGGTAGGAACTGTTTGCCCTTTGTGGCACAAAGCTGGCCCACTCCTCCGCCTGCCACCAACAGTCAGATGGTCAGACTGAATTGGTCAATAGGACACTCGAGATGTACTTGTGCTTGCCTTACGGGGGACCAACCCAAGGACTGGGACCGCTGGCTACCCTGGGTGGAGTATTGTTACAATACTTCCTACCACACCGCCCTCCAGACCACTCCCTTCCGCCTCATTTACGGCCGGGAGCCGCCCCGCCTTCTCACTTATGTTGTTGCCTCTGCTCGCTCCACCGTCGTCGACGCCGAGCCCCTCACGCGTGACGAGATTCTGCGCCTCGCACGGGACCGGCTCATTCAGGCCCAAGCACGGATGGAGACCACCTACAGTAGCATTCACCTAGCATTCACCTAGCATTCACCGCGAGTTATTCTTTGCTCCCGGGGATTGGGTTTGGCTCAAACGTCGGCCCTACCGTCAAGCATCCGTCTCCAAGGGGGCATACCAGAAGCTGGGGCCCAAATTCTTTGGACCCTTCAAGATCCTACACCGCATCGGGGACGTGGCTTCCGTCTCCGCCTCGACGATGACGCGCGGATTTACGACGTCTTTCATGTGTCACAGCTGAAGTTGTTTGTCGGCGCACCTCCCGCAACACCCTTGGTTCCCTTGCCGGCGCCACCACAAGACAAGCTTGAGGACAAGCTTGATGTCGAGCAAGGCAGAGATGTTACATATCCTCATTGGGGGATCACCTACAAGCGTCGCGAGTCACGGGCAACGCGCACTTGATCTATAATTTCCTATTTCAATATTTTATGCATGCACTTTTCTTATGTTTACCTCTTAGTGTTGAGCCTATTTGACGGGACATTTTGGTCTTTATCTTGGAGGACCATATGTGGTGTGGGGAATGAAAATAGAAGCAAGAAGTTATTTCAAAACTCTCTCTCTCTTAATTTTCCTTCTCTCTCTATCTCATGTTCCCTATGCCCGCACCGCCGAAACCCTACCCGCACCTGTTCCGCAGCATGCCGCTGCGGCTCCAACTCCGCCGTGAGGACCGCTCCCCTCTCTTCTTCACCATTGCTCCCAAGAGTTCGAAGAAGGGATCCTCCTCCCTCCTCCTGAACTTCCCCCTCCAACGGCCGGTCACCACTCGCAATCCCGGGAACGCATAAAATCATGTCTCCTAAAAAAACAGGGACTGCGCCTGGGTTATGAAAAGAGGGATTTGAGGGATTGGTAGGGATGAAGCAATGATTGAAGACTTCAATGAGAAGATCTGCAGGCTATAACTATGCCTTGCAATGGCTCTGATACCAATGTAAGACATTAACACAGAAGAAAGAAAATATAGATCAACTCATTGCTTAGAAGAAAATATAGATCAACTCATTGCTTAGATTTCCATATCTCATCAAGGGGAATACATGGCTTTAAATAGGACTATTCCTGCTGTTTATAGGTTACAGCAGTTACACAAAAATTTTAATAACAAAAGTTACAGACATTTATTGATTTAAATGATATCCACCGGCTCCATTGATTTAGACTTCATTTGTTTCGGCGGTGGCGGGTCAATCCGGCGGATGGAAATGGAGTGTTCGAAACGGAGGGGGGAGGTGGCTGCTCCAAACGGAGCTTTTTGGGGGCGTTTCTCAAGGCAGGCGGGCAGGTGGAAACAGAGCAAACGCCGCCGGAGGTTCATTTGTTTACCCGCCTTCCGGCGGCGTTTGCCCAAAACGGAGCACCGAAACGCTCAAACAAATAGAGCCTAAGGCTTCATTTGTTTCGGCGGTGGCGGGTCGATCCGGCGGGTGAAAACGGAATGTTCGAAACGGAGGGGGGAGGTGGCTGCTCCAAACGGAGCTTTTTCGGGGCGTTTCTCAAGACAGGCGGGCGGGTGGAAACGGAGCAAACGCCGCCGGAGGTTCATTTGTTTACCCGTCTTCCGGCGGAGTTTGCCCAAAACGGAGCACCGAAACGCTCACACAAATAGAGCTTTAATAGTCCATTCATCCTCATGTACAGATTTGAGGATCCGGATCCTCTGGAGTTCGTGCGGGAACTTCAGGGTGGAGTTCAATCCAACGGCGCAAAAACCCCCAATCCATCAATCCAGCGGCTGAACTTCTTGCGCGCTAAAAGACAAAAAAAGTTAAAATATTAAAAAAATATAAAATACTCGCCCGTTGGATTTCAATTGGACGAGCGAGATTGCGAGAACTCCACCCTGGAGTTCCCGCATGAACTCCAGAGGATCCGGATTCTAGATTTGAACGGTCAAGATTAGCAGTTATGCCAACAGTACAATCTGGCTTTCTGAAACCCTAGAAGAGAGAAAAGTGAGGTGAGAGAAACGCGAAAAAAAAAACAAAGGCGGCGAACCGAATGGAAAAAAAGAGGGCGGTGAGCGGGGAAACGAGCTGGGCAAGGGGATGAGTTTGTGAAATAGAAAAGCAGAAGGCAAAACGCACCCGACTAGAGGTCCCGGATGACTAGAAACGCAAGGGAGCTCAAAAGCCCTCCCAAATGGAGCCTTAAAGAAGATTGGGTGCTTAACACCCATGTGCTGAAAAAATCTTGTTTTCAAAACGACATGAATTCTTAATATGCGGAGGTTTCACACAGTAGTGTGGCCAAACATCAAGCCTATACATAAAACTCAATACAGAAAACATTTATGAACATTCATATTCATTGCACAAGGAAAACTTCACACGGGTGGCTCAATCAATATATAGCCGTTATTGCAAACCAAAGCTACCGCAATATCAAACAAGCAAAAAAGACAGTGAAGGGAAATTTGATCTGCTAATTCGTGTTCCTTTACGGAGCCTTCTCTTGGCTCAGCACTTCTGGCGTTCTGCCCATAAAATCCTTACTCCCATCTGCCGCCAGAGATTCGCGGAGACTTCCGCCGCCGCCAAGGAACGAAGTGACCGTCTCTTTTATTCTCCCGACGACACCGATCCCACCTCCACTCCTGCGGGAGCCTGACGTCTCCGGAGATACCGGCGCCGCCGCCTCCACCGCGTCGCCCTTCCGTGGGGTCAACGCTTCCGTTATCACTTCCGACAACGCCTTATCCTCCTCCCCCGGGGCCAGCTTTCGGGAGACGTAGTCTTTAACAGAGCCCCCTTTATCCTGCTTCCCGGCCGCTAAATCTCTGTCTTCCTTCACAATCTCAGGCTTCACGCCGTCATTTCCGGTCTCCGGTTTCACCGTTGCCATCACCGCCGTTCCTGCCCCAGCCGCCTTCTGATACACCATGGAAGCTACCTTCTTCCCCAACACGGCCGACTCCGACGCTGCGGAAAAGGCAGCGTCTTTCGCCGCCGAGATCTTGTCGGCGTAGCTGCTGTTCTTGTTTTGAGGGACCTCGGCTTCTCCCACTCCGTTTGGGTCCGAAACGGACATCGCATTGAAAGAGCGATGGAGCTCCGGCGAGATCGCACGCCCTTCTCCACCCGTTTCATTTGCTCCCGGGATCACGGAGGCGTTGCTGCGATTAGTATCATCAGAAAGATCTTTACTTCCGCTGCCATTTTGGCCGGAAGTGCCTATCGCCTCCAAAGAGCTGAGGAGGTCGGGCGAGATCGCCGCCTCTTCACCACCTGTTCATGGCCCATAAATTAGTCAAAATATACATTATATGGCAAGCTTCTCGTTTATTGAGCAAGTATTAGGCGTAATCATAGCTTATTATTTTTACGAGCTTCTCGTTAATTAACAACATTCAAAAGTATACCTCGACTCTGTTCCATCTCCGTCCGAGTTGAAGAGTTGGGTGCGTCGGGATCCTCCTTCAACCCCTGCTTAATTCCACTTAAGCCAACGCTATTTACCTCAGTTCCTCCTCCTCCTCTACCCACTTCACTCGCACCAGTTCTCTTGCCGGCCGTTGAACTCCCGGCTTCATTGATTCTACTCCTCTCACCGGGAGTTGAACTCCCGTATACTGCTGTTGTCAAACAAAATGTATTAAAACAGAGCAAGTGGAAGGAAGAGCTTTATGTAATGAGAACGCACCTCCGGCAGTTCCTCCGCCGCTCTGCGTTCCAATGGATTCACTCCTCCCACCGGTCCGTGAACTCCCGTATACTGTCATCACCACGGTAATGAGTTTAAACCAGATCATCAAGTAGCAGATAAGAGTACAGAGTACACACCTTCCTCAGTTCCTCTTCTTCTCCCAGCTCCATATTCTCTTGTCTTCGCGGCATCAGTTGAGCTCTCAAATACTGAAATCGCAACGAAAACCAGGTTTTTTTTAAAAAAAATGAGTTTTTAGTGAAGTATACTAATAAGAGATTTATGCATCTGAATACGCACCTTCCTCATTTCCCACTCCTCTGCCTCCTTCCTTGTCCCCAATCCTCGCATCAACTGCTGAACTCCCGTAATCTGCAACCATCATGACAATTAGTCTAAAACAGATGAAAGATTCGAGATTAATTATGCACAAAGTCCGGCCACACTTTGAGCGCCATGGATTGCGGTATCTTCCGGCAGCTCCTCATCCTCCCCGTCCCCTTCGTCCAAGTCGCCGTGCTGATGCTGATCACCATCATCAATGTTACCGTTGTCCCCGTGACTCCGAGCTTTATTGGCTATGGTGTTCTTAATCTTCTTCACCTTGTCTTTCACCTTCTTCAAAACCGGCTTCTTCTCGAAATTCTCCTCTCCTTTCCCTGCTTCAACGCGGCTAAAAATTATGGCAAGAGTTGCAGAGATGTTAAGCTTACCGGGGTTTGGATTGTTTGTCTTCTCACCTGGGGAGCGGGGCGGGTGGTCGCCGTGGATGAGGGGGTTTGACGGTGCTGGGAGGGTCTCCATTGTAACTCGTAAGCGTCAAATGATTTGTAATGAGACTATAAAGCAGATGGAGCTTCTTTTGGTAAGAATTAGGATGAAAGAAGCAGAGGAGGGCAGGATTATAAAGGCTGGGTCTTTGTCTCGAGTTTGAATTTCTAATTTGGGCAGTGGAGTTCATATGCCACGTCGGTGTGTACGTGGATGTCTAGGGTTGGTTGTCTTAGCGCATGCTTGCCACGTCTCAGCCAGGGGATAAACTCGTTCTTCTATTGTTTTAGGCTATTTTTATTGCCCTTCCCCTGACATTTGTCAACAGTTTTGGAAATTATCACTATATTTTATGTATTTTTTTCTTCACAAATTTAGATAATTATAAAGTATTTTTGACTATCCGCAAACTATTGATCGATTTCATTTATTATAAAAATTTTCACTCGCTCCATGAGATTAAAATTTCATGTAAAGACATGCTATTAATTTCTTGTAGAAAAACTTCATTGAAACAAAGTGTAAAATATATTTCGGTTGCCGAAATTTACTAATTATTTGAGACACAATATTTAATTATATGTTTTTATTAACATATATGTTTACTTTACAGGTTTAAAAATTTAATATTTTTTTATAAACTATTTTCAGATTTAAAGATTTAAGTGAAAAGAGAAAATTGATATATTTTGATTGTTAAATTTTATTATTTTATTTTATGTTCTCTAAAAATTTTCAGTTTTGTCAACTTTAGTTGATATTATGTACTCTTGAAATATTTTAGAATAAATTTTTTTTATAAAATTTTAATTTGTGGATATCAAAATTTTTATTTTTCGATAATAATATGATTTACGGATATAAATTTAACAAAAATTATTTTGCGGGTATCAAAAAATTACGGATAGCAAAAATAATAGTGCGGATAACAATCTCCTTATTTTTGCGGGCTAGTCATTTTACAAGTTGCACCATTCAAGTAAGATATTTGAATTTTGTATCCTAATTATTTAGTTTTACATTTTGCACCCTAAAAATATAATCTTTGGCATAGTGCACCCTGTAGCTCTAAAATTACATTTTAAAGAAAAATGGAGAAGGGCACTTCAGTCCGATTCATTTCATGGAATTAAAATTTTTTATTATCTTCAATGAAATGCAAGAACACAGAGTTGAGCATCACCATACCACATTCCTCTGCATTCTCAACTCTCAAGGCCTGCGGCCATGGCGTTTTGCTTACAAAATCTCAACACTTAAGTAATCGTCGATTTTGACTTGTGTTACTTCTCGACGCATGCGCTCGAACACACCGATGTCACCATTTTCGTATTTGTTCACATTCGTGCGGGGACGGCTACTGGTGATTTTAATCAGTTTTTTAGAAGCATATTTGATTTCTATGACCACGGACTAATTTGCAGACAGATACATTCTGAGCAATATTAGCGTCTTTCTATTCATTGATCAGGCTCAGTATAATGTAAAGAGGTAAATAACAGTCTGTTTTGCACAACTGTTGTTTCGGGTCGCCTGGTCTTTTTCGGTCCGGAAAAATCGGATCGCCTTAACTCGGAATCAGACCGAGTGCGCAAACAATCAAAATGAACCGCAGCACATGACATGAGGCGTTTTTTACGTGGAAACCCCGGAAATGGTGAAAATCATGTGGCTGGAACTGTGTCGAACCAAAATTCACTAGTTTCCTGACGTTTTACAGCGTTTTATTTGATCTCGGAGGGCGACAGACTGCTTTCTTGCAAGTCCAGAGAACCCGAAGCTTCAAGCAGACTGTGTGGTCTCACCAACCAGTCTGCCAAAGCGGCGGTTAGAGAAGTCTAACCGCCCGGTTTCAACTCATGGTGCTTGATGAGTCAGACCGTAAGAGAGACAGGCAATCTGCCAGACCGGAGGCGGACTCTGCGGTCTGCCCAATCATACCATCTGCACTCCACTGCACTCCCACTTCAACAATTTTAACACTCCCCCTTGAAATGGGAAGTGGATACCAACTCTCGCAACCCTCACAACTGAATAAATGGTCCCTTCGACAGTGGTTTCGTGAAGATGTCTGCGACATTGTCCTCGCTACGCACATGCTCAACTATCAGAGATCCCTCTAGCATCTTCTCTCGAACGAAGTGATGCTTGATCTCGAAGTGCTTTCGTCCGCGCGTGACAAACTGGATTGTTGACCAGTTTAAGAGCACTCTCATTATCATCGCGAAGCAAAGTATGATTTCGCACCTCCTTATGGATATTGTAAATGTTTGTTTTAGGATATAGTGATCTAGAGGGGGAGGGGTGAATAGGTCCAATTTAAATTTTATGCTACTTTTAGATGATGAAAATTACTTTTCTATCTTTATTACCCCAGTCAGATGAAACAGGAATACTAAACAGCAATTAAAGATCATCACAACACATCAAACACAACACATCAATCACAGCACAGTACACAAGATTTATAGTGGTTCCTCAATTGATGGGTACATCCACTTTCCCCCTTTGCCATCTACAAATGAACTAGATTCGTCAAACTCCTTCTTTCTTTACTCAGATCCTCAGATCTTACAGCTCAGAGCCCAGCTAGCTCCTACAACTCAGACTATACCATTCTTACCACTCAGATCACCAAGATCTTACACCTCGAGTTCTTCCCAAGAACTCTACCTCAGAGTGAATTCACACTCCTACACCTCAAGCAACTCATGTCCTACCACAGCCTTTATAACACAGGCTTACAACTCAGAGAAATTGATTCCCTTACACTCAGATCTACC
>CM077159.1:194208156-194349205 GCA_039583875.1 Platanthera guangdongensis
AGATTGTTAGACATTTTAGTTAACGACGAGGGTGAAGAAGATAAGTAATGGAAGAAGTTGTTCACATACTCATACATGTGAAGGGTTACCACCATATAAGAGTTTGAAGTGATAACTAACAAGTGAACAAAGAATGATAAAACCTTCTATCATTGAACCACCTAAGTTAGAATTAAAACCACTACCTGAACACCTTAAGTATGTATTTCTAGAGAAAGATAACACTCTTCCGGTCATAATCAATGCATCATTAAGAATGGAAGAGAGTTTAAATTAATTGAGTTACTAAGGGAGTTTAAGGAAGCGATTGGGTTGGACTCTTGCCGACATCAAGGGGATTAGCCCATCCATCTGTATGCACAAAATTCTATTGGAAGATGGGAGAAGGGATCCATCGAACATCAACGAAGGCTTAGTCCTCCAATGAAGGAGGTGGTGATAAAGGAAATCATTAAGTGGCTGGACGCGGGCATTATATATCCTATTTCAGATAGCAAGTGGGTAAGCCCGGTGCATTGCGTACCAAAGAAGGGAGGGATAACACTTATTAAGAATGAAAATAATGAACTTATACCTACTAGGGCTGTCACGGGATGGAGGATATGTATTGATTATAGAAAATTGAACAAGGTGACTAGGAAAAGATCATTTTCCGTTACCATTCCTTGACCAGTCTTAGATAGATTGGCAGGTGGCCAGTATTTTTGCTTCTTGGACGGATATTCAGGATACAACCAGCTTATGGTTGCACCAGAAGATCAAGAGAAGACGACATTTACATGCCCCTTTGGTACATTTGCATTAGGAGACTACCATTTGGATTATGCAACGCTCCCGCCACATTTCAGCCTTGTATTCTGGCAATACTATCCGACTTCATCGCTCGAGGCATTGATCCGATAGAGTATGGAATCGAGGTATTCATGGACGATTTTTCCATCTTTGGTAAATCGTTCGATGGATGTTTGGCATGTCTGGGGAGGGTATTGGCCCGCTGTGTTGAGACTAACTTAGTACTGAACTGGGAAAAGTGCCATTTATGGTACGTGAGGGCATTGTATTAGGACATAAGGTATCGAGTCAAGGACTAGAAGTGGATCGAGCAAAGATTGAAGTAATAGAAAAACTCTCTCCGCCAACGAATGTCAAGGGCATTCGTAGTTTCCTCGGTCATGCCGGATTCTATAGGCGGTTTATTAGAGATTTTTCAAAAATCACAAAACCATTATGCAATTTACTCGAGAAAGATACACCTTTTATTTTCAATAATGAGTGCTTAGAAGCATTTCAAACGTTAAAAAAAAAATTAATCTCGGCACCCATTGTCAAGGCACCTGATTTCTCACTACCCTTCGTTCTCATGTGCGATGCGAGCAACTATGCGGTGGGAGCCGTGTTGGGGCAAATGCACGACAAGGTTTTTCACACCATTCATTATGCTAGTAAGACCTTATTAATGCCCAGGTGAACTACACAACTACAGAAAAAGAACTCCTAGCGGTGGTTTTGCGTTCGATAAATTCCGCGCTTATCTGATTAGTTCTACAGTCACAGTTTACACGGACCACGCGGCAATCCGATATCTAGTAGAGAAAAAGGAGGCTAAACCTAGGCTTATTAGATGGGTTCTACTCCTCCAAGAGTTTGATTTTGAGATCAAGGATCGTAAGGGGGCAGACAACCCAATTGTCGACCACTTATCGAGATTAGAGAATGGATGTGAGAAAGACGTACACGTTGAGATTAAGGAAAGTTTCCCAGATGAGAGTTTACTTGCAGTCACAGAAGGGAGTATCCCATGGTATGCTGATTTCGTTAACTATATAGTTAGCAAGGTTTTTCCACCGGATTTTAGCTACCAACAAAGGAAGCGATTCCTTCATCAGGTGAAGTTTTACCTATGGGATGACCGTATCTATTTAAAATTTGTGCTGATCAAATTATTCGTAGGTGTGTGCCCGAGATGGAGGTTCATAGTATTTTAGAAAAGTGTCATGCATCACCTATGGAGGACACCATAAGGGAGACCGGACAGCGAGGAAGGTTTTAGAGTCAGGATTCTATTGGCCAACCTTATTCAAGGACTCTCATCATTTTGTAGGACAGTGTGACCGTTGTCAACGGGTTGGAAATCTTCAGCGGGGAGCAAGCATGCCCATGAATGGAATCCTTGAAGTAGAAGTCTTTGATGTATGGGGGATTGATTTCATGGCCCCTTTGTTAACTCCGATGGAAATTTATATATTTTGCTAGTAGTAGACTATGCGTCGAAGTGGATAGAGGCGATAGCTACGCAAAGGAATGATGCCAAGGTGGTGCTAAAATTTCTAAGGACTAACATCTTCACTAGATTTGGTACACCGAGGGCAATAATTAGTGATGGAGGGGCGCACTTTTGTAATTCACAATTTAAAACTTTACTAAAGAAATATGGTGTAACACATAAAGTAGCTCTTGCCTACCATCCGCAAACCAATGGCTTAGCCGAGGTGTCAAATCGTGAGATCAAGACATCTTAGAGAAAACGGTGAATGCAACGCGCAAGGATTGGTCACAAAAGCTATGTGATGCATTATGGGCCTATAGAACGGTTTTTAAAACTCCGATCGGATTAACACCCTATAAAATGATCTATGGGAAGGCGTTGTCACCTACCGGTGGAGTTGGAACATAAGGCGTATTGGGCAATTAAGAATTAAATTTTGACTTCCAAGAGGCGGGCAATAAAAGGCTATTGCAAATTAATGAATTGGAAGAAATTCGGTCCAACGCATACGAGAGCGCCAAACTTTATAAAGAGCGAACAAAAAAATGGCACGACGCAAGATTAACGGTGAAAGAGTTCAAGACCGGGCAATTGGTATTGTTATTTAACTCAAGACTTAAATATTCCCGGGAAACTAAAATCGAGATGGTCGGGACCATTTATAGTGACGCAGGTGCACCCGAATGGGGTAGTCACGATTTGCAACGAGAAGGATGACTCTGAATTCAAGGTAAATGGCCAAAGACTAAAGGAATATCATATAGATATTGATCGTCGGGAGTCGACGATCGTGAAATTGCAATGACGGGTGACAAAGAGATACGTCTGGCCGAGACGTTTTAAAGGAGGCGCTTGGTGGGAGGCAACCCATCGTATGTATCGTATAATATATATATAAAATAATAATAATGATAATTATATATTTTCGTTTATTTTCATTAAGTAAAAAAAAAGATGTGTGTGAAGGAAGCAAGACCATATGAACTTAGTTGCCTTTGCTCACTAATTTTTAGGAGTGAAAATGCTGGAGGAGCGAAAAAATTAGACAAAAATCTGTAGGAATTTAGAGTAAAATAGATTCTGTAAAACAGAAGGCAGTTGTTACAACGCTACAAAAACATGCGTAGCGGAATTTTAATTTCTGACTGCTTCTTCATGGATGCCGCAGAAGACCTCCAGCCGCGGTTCAACTGAACCGGCACGCGTGAATCGCCACACCGGCGGTTGGGGCTAAATTAAATTACGTTAATTCATGATTTGAAATAGAAACGCAATTATTTAAATATTAACCGGTTTTATGTTTAATCTAATTACTTTAATCCATTAATTATTGCACGTAATAAATATAAAATTTTTTAATTTCTCCCTCATTCCCACCGGGTTCTAGGGCAAGATTGCGAGCGGGCGAGGGTGCGACATCGGCGAGGAGCTAGCGGCGGCCTGGCGGCGATCTCCACCCGGGCGGCGGCGGCCCACCCCTGGCTAGTAGATTTCGAACCAGGCGGCGCCTTCCTGGGCTGTTGCGATCACGAGAGAATCGCCACGGGGTGAGTTTCTGAGCAAGTCTCCGAGGTTGTTGAAGGTAAATCCTTTAATCCCCAACACGTTGTAGAATCCGATCCACACTTTAGTTCCTCCCTTTTCTGGTTAGGTCACTGTCGAAGTGGGAGGCAACCTGCGAACGGCGTTGACGTACAAGGGATTTGGAAGCATAATACAATACGTTAACGGAGTTCTGGACGTGTGAGGCTAACGGCGAGCACATTACCTCCATCTGAGTTCAACGAGAGCAGTGCCAGGGCTTCAAATCACATTCCCTAAAAGATTTGAGGTATAAACTCTAACCTTGCAACTCATGGATAAGAGTAGTTAGTAGAAAATTTATATATTCTCTCATGTTATGTGCTGTGTTAGTTAGGACTATGTCTTCTAAACGAAGGTCTAATAAGAAAAAGGGGAAGGAAGTTGTTGGAGAGAAAGCCGTGAAGTTTTCAAGTGAGGCCGCGGAGTATTGGTTTCGCTCATTGAAAACGCTCCCTTTCATCTTTGAAAGAGGATTTAAAATGGAAAAGAGGGCTTGGAGTCTAACCTATGCTGAGCAGATCAAGGCACTCCAGTGGGAGGTCGTCTGCCATCCGAGGACTGAGGCTATACTCCCCATGGTCTACGAATTTTATGCAAATGCTAAAAGCATAGAGGGGCAAGTAGTGACTGTTAGAGGGAAGACGGTTGAGTTTTCTGCAGAAATGATTAGTGATCTGTTCAGTTTGGAGGATCATGGTATGACGACTATGCTGAAATTCTTAATAAGGTATCTCTTCAGGAAATGACGGATACAGTGTGTTGCACACCGACACCAGAGTGGGCTAGTAAGACACATAGAGTACTGAAGACGTCTTGTCTAACTAGGGAAGCTAAAGTGTGGCTGCTGTTTATTAATGCTAGTATCATGCCCACTCGGCACCCGAACACTATTACATTGGATAAGGTGGCGTTGATCTACGGTATTATTAAAGGCCTATACTTTGATTTGGGGAAAGATTATTTCATTGCAACTTCGGCAGAAAATTAGAGAGGAGAACCCTAAGCAGCTATGGTTTCCTACCCTCATAACTGAGCTATGTCTGCATGCTGGTGTGGAAAAGGGTGTGGAGGACATGGTTACACCTGTAAAGAGACATATTACAGAAACAGTTGTCGAAGTCAACATCAAGGTTGCTGCGGAAACACAAGAAAGGGGACGTAGTTGGAAGAAAGGGGGTGCAGCTCAGACTTCGCAGGCTCCAATAGTGAAACCCATGCGAATTGATATTCCAGTGGTCGACCATGGCACTGATCCCGACCTGTTGATGGAGCATATTGAGTACATCAAAGCCTATCAGAGATGTCACCATTTGTTTGCAAGGGAGCAATTTGATGATATTCGTACCAACATCCGTAAACTCATGGAGAAAAGGAAGATTCCGGTGTCTGAGCCGAATTTTAGGATGATGGGGCAGTTTGACGATAAAGGCTTCCTCTTGACTTGTGACAAGACTCGAGTTGATCCAGCGTGAAAGCAAACGCGGACGATGATGATGAGGACGATGACGACGAGGAAGACGACGAGGAGGCAGAAAATGATGATGCCGACGATGACGATGAAGCGGATGATGACGAGGACGAGGACGACGACAAGGAGGAATAGGCATACCCCTTTACTTTTGCACGAGCTGATTTCATTTTGCTGCAGTTTTTTTTTACATTGGGCTATGTTTTGGGCTGTCACTTTAGACTGTATTTTGGACTATATTTTTGTATATGTTGTTGGGCTATGTTAGTTGATTATATGTTGGGTGCTTAATATGTTGTGGAATGGTAACTGTGCTCGATTTTGGATGAACAATACATGACATTATATATGTTGCTTTGAATGTTAATCGTTAATAATTGCCTTGTGTGCCATGTTTTGAAAACCATGCCCCAACTTTTGATAAATGATTCTACCGGGCAGTTGTGCTGTTACATGCTGATCATATCTTACGTCGTCGTTTCTCGCCTGTCGTAAGGTGTGAGTATTATGGTCGGCCCAAACAACATAGAACAAGTATTATGATTGCAGTATGTGCCTCGTTGTGTTTGTTTTACTCTCGTTATTTAATGCAATGTTTCTAATTCTCATACTTGAAAACACCTTCCGATTACACCTACATTTTAGTTTATTACTTGGACAGTTACTTTGGGAAATTGTGTAGAATGAATTGTCTCCAGGTTTTGGTACACATGTTAAGCGTGCAGATCATTAGGACAATCTGATGTGAATCTCTATGCACTTCGCTCCTGCTACGACCATTGGCCAAAGTATCTTTGCGGGCACTCCTACTTCAGGGAAGTTTTTTTTTTACAGTTCATTTCCGTTCTTTTATATGATTCTGTACTTATTATTACAACGATTTTACAATATCATCATCCCACGGTAGTTTTGCTCGGGACTAGCAAAACATTTAAGTGTGGAGGTGAGGGTATTACAACCCCTACCATTTGGATGATTCGTTAAACCACGTTTTGAATGATCTTAGTTCTTGTTTCATTTAATCAATAGATTATTCTAGATATATTCAATCATAATTGATTGGTATGGCTGAACAGTCCAAAGAGTTCAATCACTGAATTTGAAATTAGTAAGATTTTTTGGGATAAAGCTCACTTAAGCATTTTGGTTTTTATGCACAAAATTTTTGTTTACTTCCATGACAATCTTTTGATATTGACCTCTACAAATAACGGGAGGGGCGAGCAAGAACTAAGTCAACGATGTAAGCCAGACATGAGCTTAAAGTAGTTATTCCATTTTGATCTTCACTTGAATAGTTGAGCTTGAACTTTTTCATACATATTATTTCATGCCTAAATTCCCTATATTTCGATTAGTTCTATCTTAGTACGTTAGCCATTTATGGGTGTTTAATTTGTATAAACAAATGATTGAACTTTATAGTGATATGCGACCTAAGTATATGCCCACATACTTGGAATGATCCCAATTATGATGATATAAAAAATATAGAGAAATTTATGTCATAGTGATATGCGGCCTAGGTATGTGAAAACGTACTTGGAATGATCCCAACTATGAGTAAAAAAAAGAAAGAAAAATGTGGTTGAGCATCATCGTGATATGGGCCCGGGTATGTGCACTTATACTTGGAATGATCCCTACTATGAAGAAAATATGTTAAAGGATATATGTTGTTAGACCCCATAATACGGTGAAGTACTAAGACTATTAAACTAGGGAATGCTATTTCATTATCAAGGTTATCCATAAATTTTTAACCAAGCCAAGTTATCCTATTTTCAATTGAACTACTAACTCATGTGTATGCTAAATCGAATCTTAGCCTATTCTTATCCTTTCCAATAAATGCTGAGGTTCAATGAGAAAAATTGCATGAGAGTAAATTACTTTTAAGAAAAGCACGCACCGCACTAAGATACTTATTTGAGCATTATCTTCTATCTAACTAATGAATTTGTGAATTTGAGCTCTTGTTGATTTCTAAGCCTATCAGTTAAGTAAATTGAATTTCTGGAGTAAGCTTTGATTAAGTTATTTTACAAGAAGGATCATTTGAATTTGCATCTTGATAATATATCTTCATCCAATCCATGATCTGAATTATCCTTGCTAGGGACTAGCAAAAGTTCAAGTGTGGAGGTGTGATAACTTCTCAATTGAAGTTATCTAGTCCCCTAGTTTTCATAATCGTTGTGATAAATGAGAAGAAATGACTTAAATTAGTATAATGTCCATAAATTAATAGTCATGTTATTCACGCTTGATTAACATATTTTGATTATGTTTTTCTTATTAGAAATGACGTAGAAATCGAACCGGCAAAGTAAGTGCAGGAATGGTATTCTGGCTGTGCAGTTGTTACAGAAACCTGAAGCAGTTGTTGTAACAAGTCTGGGCGTTTTTAAAAATTCGAATTTCGAATTTGCGCCAAAACTAAATATGGAAGGAGGCATCTATTGGAAAGTGGCTGCTCGTTTTTAAGAGGGGATTTTCAGTCCTAAAGGGCACGAAATTAGAGAGGAAAAAAAGAGACATTGGAGGCCATCATCTTGGAGAAGAAGAAGAGAAGAACGGCTAGGGTTTGGACGCACTTGCGAGAAGGAAGAAGGGTCTAAGCGAGATCTACACGCATATTCCTGCAGCATTAAAAACTCATTAAGCATGTTTAGTAAGACTTTCTTTGTTGTGTGGTTTCATTCCTCTAGCATGAACTAATTCATAAGTCTTGTATGTGAGAGTAACTTGTGTTGTTGTATGTTTTGATGTTAACCTTCCCTCTATGAATGGTTGAAAACTATTTTCTTGGATCTATATTTATTTCATGGAATGTTTGGATAAGTGTTCTTCTTCTAGATTGCGTAACAAGATTCGAGAGAGGAGTTACGTTGTTTAAAGTTGAATCCTCTATTTTGTGCGGCGAGATTCGAGAGAGGAGTCGTACAAATCTTTAACCAAAATTCCACTATCATACTTCGTCGCGAGATTCGAGAGAGGAGTGACGAAAGTGCAATATAGATTATGAGATAGTGTTGGAAAGAAAGAGATTTCATTTCTCGCTAGCGAGCCTGAGTTGTGTGTGTATGTTATTCTCAATTCATCTAAGTTAGAGATAACTAGGGAAATTAGGGTAACTGGATTTCGGAGATCGAGAGATAAAGAAATCTACCTTCAACTCGTCGCAGGATAGTAATTAAGCATTCATGAGGGTTTATTCTTAGAACTCATCACAACAACAAGTGAAATCACATACGAGACTATTTCTCCACTTTGATAAAGGTCTCTTAAGTAAGTGTTAATTAGTTTTAATTTTGTTAGTTTAAGTTTCTTATTATAAAATTAACCCACTAAGAAAAAGTATCCCACTTGGATTCACGGAACGGGTAAGGCTAGTAATTACGAGCACTAACGTTACACTTCCTCTAGGAACGATTAACTCAACTCATCATTTTATTACTTGATTCGACACGTGCACTTGCGTGATTACGTAGATCCATTTTGGCCGTATCAGTAACCTACTATCGCCGAGCTATAACTGGCACGTCTCGTGACCAAGACAGAAACGATAAAATCCCTACTACCGCCAGCGCTGACCCTATCGCTGGGCGGTAGCTCACCGAGAGCCTTGCCAAATTAATCGCCCTTCTACCACCAGCACGCGCTAACACTACCGTCACGCGGTAACTGACCGAGAACTCTGTTATTGAATTTATCCACGCTACCGCGTCGCGATAGCCTGCTACCGTCACGCGAAAACATCTCAGAGGTTCATCCCAGCGGCTCCATCGAGAAACCCGACCTACAGCAGGGCCGTAGCCCACATAAGAGTTTTCTTGCTATAGGGAAAACTTGGGGCGTTACAGATCTCTCACACTTAAAGAAATTTAGTCCCGAAATTACACATCGCTGAAAAACAAAGAAGTATTAACATTACAAGTGTATACCTCAAAGAAACAGCTCGGGGAACTCCTCCCCCATGGTTTACTCGCACTCCCATAACAGCTCTTCACAACCATAATTGTCCCAATGGACCTTGACCATTCTAATCGACTTGTTTTGCAGCTGCTTGACTTCCATGTCTTTAATGCAAATGAGTTTGACCTTCGTTGTCAACCTTATAAGTTCAGCTGAAATATTCAGCCGATAGCCAGCTTTTCCAACTCTCTCATCGATCTCAAACGGCCTAAGGTATCTCGGACTCGGCTTTTTCAAGCGTCGAATCCTGGATACGCCCCTGAACGGTTTTATCTTGAGATACAACCAATCACCACTACACACTCCATGTTTCGGTGTTTGGCGTTGTAGTACTTTGTTTGCCTATCCTGAGTCATGAACAGACGCTCTCGAAACAACCGTATCGTTGAGGTTGCATCTTCAATGTCCTTACGCTTGCACAACTTCAATTCACCGTTTCTACCCAAGCCAAAGAAGTACGACACTTCCAACCGTATAAGGCCTCGAAAGGCGTCATCTGAATACTGCCTTGGTAGCCATTATTGTAAGCGAACTCGACCATGTAGAGATGGTCCTCCCGCCATTTTCCTAAATCCAAGGTACACATGCGAAAAATATCCTCCATCGTTCTGTTTACCCTCTCAATTTGACCATCCATCTGCGGATGAAAGACCGTGCTGAAATTCAGCTTGGTACCCAACAGTTAATGAATGTACCTCCAATCATTTGACGTGAACCGCTCATCCCGGTCATTAATGATGCTATGGGGCACCCTGTGCAATCGTACGATATTATCCACATAAATCTTCGTCAGCTTTTCCACTGAATCGTCCTTCCTATTCGGAATGAAATGTGACACCTTCGTTAATCGGTCAACGATCACTCAAATGACATCGTTTCCTTTTGCGATCACGACAACCTATGTACGAAATCCATATATATGTCATCAAAATTCCACTCTGGTATAGGTAATGACTTCAGAAATCCACCAGGCTTCTGACATTTGGCTTTTACTATGGCACATGTTTGACACTTCGCCACATAAAGTGCTATGTCCTTCAATCCTGGCCACCATAACAACTTTTTATGTCTTTGTACATCTTGGTGTTCCCAGGTGGATTAAGTACTTAGTGAAATTTGTCTCGTACAACAATTCCTCCTATATTTTACCCATATTTAGGATGCACAATCAATTGTTCTTCCACAAAAGAACATCAGAAACAACAAACTGGGCACTCGACCCATCCAAAGACTCTGCCAAGTAACGTTTCATGCTGTCATCCAGCTCAAATGCTTGACAAATTTGGTCTGCGAGGTCATATTGCACCTCCGTCTAGTTTAAACACGTATTTGCACTAGATCCTCCATCAACACAAGAGATCTCCAAGGCCTCCAAATCTCGAATAAGACGCTCATCGTACATCTGTATCCAGTTGGCATGTGTTGAAGTCCGACGACTCAATGCATCTGCAATGACATTTCCTTTTCCGGGAATGTAATGTATCTTGAAGGTGTAGTCTCTAAGAAACTCCATCCACCACCACTGACGCATGCTCATGTCTTTCTGATCTATCAGATATTTCAAGATCTTATGGTCTGTAAAGATGTCGACCTTTACGCATACACGTAGTGCCTTCAAAGCTTTAGAGTGAATATCATGGCCGCCAACTACAAGTCATGGACCAGATAATTTCTCTCATGCACTTTCAACTAGCGCGAGCCATATGCTATCACCTTCCCATGCTAAAGTAGAACACAGCCTAAGTCGCTCCTTGAGGCGTCAATGTATATTTTGAAGTCTTCTGCACCACATGACGAGCACAAGATAGGCGTCGTGGTCAGACGACGCTTTAGTTCCGTAAAAGCTTGTGCGCACTCCAACGACCAAACAAACTTCTGATCTTTCCTCGTCAGGGAAGTGAGGGTAACGCTATCCGCTAGAAGTTCACTACAAAGCGCCTGTAATAGCTGGAAAGCCCTAAAAACTTTGAGCTTCCGTCACAGAAGACAACACAGGTCACTCTCATATCACAACTATCTTTGCCAGATCCACCACAATTCACTCTCCACTAACTACATGACCAAGGAAAGCTACTGAAGAAAGCCAAAACTCACACTTAGAGAACTTGACATACAACTAACTCCTCCTTAGTGTTTCTAAAACAGTGCGTAAATATTCCACATGATCTTCTTCAGACTGCGAGTACACCCGTATATCATCAATGAAGACTATAACAAACTTGTCCAAATACTCTCTAAACATTCTGTTCATCAAATCCATAAACATGGATGGAGCATTTATCAGCCCAAACGGCATGATAGTAAACTCAAAATGCCCATAACGCGTACTGAACACTATCTTGGGAATGTCACTTTCCCTTATTTTCAACTGATAATATCCAGACTTTAGATCCAACTTCAAGTATCCAGTTGATCCAACTAGCTGATCGAACATATCATCAATTCTCGGAACCGAATACTTGTTCTTCTCCATCATCTTATTCAACTCCCGGTAATCTATACACAACCGTAAGATTCCATCCTTTTTCTTTATGAAAAGAACTGTGCGCTCCAAGGTGATGAACTTGGACGCACATAACCTTGATTTAGCAGTTCCTGATGCTGAACTTTCAGTTATGCCATCTCCTTCAGCGCTACACAGTATGGTGAGCATGACACAGGTTTCGTACCTAGTACCAACTCAAAGTGAAGTCGATCTCTCACTGAGGTAGAATCCCAGGGAGATTTTTAGGAAACACATCCGCAAACTTCGACACAATAGGAACGCCACTCAAGCTGGGTTTCAGCTCTACAACCTCCAATAGCGTGAAGAATAACTTTGTGCCCCTCCGAACCGCCTTAACCACTTGGAGAGCAGATATCAGTATCTTGCTCGATCCTTGCATAATAGTGAACATAGTCTCGAGTTCGGTGTTCTGCCCCAGCGTGACTTTCTTTGAGTTGCAATCAATACAGACATGTTGATCTAAGATACAGTCCATGCCAAAGATCACATCAAACTCAGATATCAGCAACATAGATGCTTCCAGTCCAAAATCGTGACTTCTTATTCACACCTTAACACAAATCTCTCTACCCACGTTCACCCTCTACTCATAAGGCAACATTATCCCAATCTCATAATTAGTATTAATAAAAGCACTATGATAAATAACACAAGTCCATGAATAAAAATGGATATGATGCGCCCAGACAAAAAGAGTTCTTACCGGATAAGAGGACATCAGGTTCAAACCTAATAAGCAATATGCCAAGCATGCATACATACACAAGGTGTAAAGTACCTAACGTACTGAATGCTATATACTAACTCATACATGCCATAACATTGTTAGGGTAACAGACCCTTGGTTGAGCTGGAGTGCTCGGGGATGCAATTATCTCAACTTCTTTCCCTTCCTTGGCATAATATGTTCCCGCCTTATTCTCCCTCCTTTGAGCACTACTGAAACAATGTTTAACATAGTGTCCCACCTTTCCACAATTTTAACAAGTGAGCGGGCCTCGCTCAGTAGTTGCTCTAATGACTGTAGAAGGAGATGGACCAAAATACCTGGACTTCTGGTTCCCCCACAGAAGAAGCACTTGCCTTTAAAACCGTTGCTGGAGAGACACGACGACAGTCTCGAGCCAGATGGCCTAACTTGCCACAAGTATAGCAAATATAAGGACCTTACCTTTTCTTTGTTGCTATAACCATACAAGAAGAAGACACCAACATACTAAACTTCTTCTTCCACTTGCGACGGTTAGACTTAGAAAAGTTTGGCACCTTGAACTCTGGCTTTGATCTGACTTTCTCCAAGTCCATTTCCAATGATCTGGCTGTCATTACCAAGGCATAGAATCCAATTATCTTTGGACTCACCAGTAATAGTCGTAAATCGTTGCGCAAGCCATCATAAAACTTGTTGGTCTTAGACTCCTCACTTTCAAAAATAAACTCTGCATTTTGCCTCAGTCTAATGAATTCACGCAGGTATTCATCAACCATGTGCTCTCCCTATTCCAAACACGGGAACAGGTTGTGCCCGATAGAAGGTATAAGCTGTTGATCGAAAGTTCGCCTCGCTACTCTTGGTTCAGCTATGCCAATCTGCACCGGGCCAGCCGCAAGGGTAGGAGGTTGTACATGTCCTCCTGGTCGCACATTGATCAGCGTGAACACGGCTTCAACAACCAACTTTATTGTCTCAGCTGAAGGAGGCGGTGTAGGCACACCAATAGGTTCTCCACTCGGCACAAAGAGTCGGGATTGTGATTAGCCTGCTCCCCAACTAGTCACCTATAATTGTGAAACACACAATTAAGCGACTAGTAAAATTGTAAAACAACAATCACAAGAACACCCAGGTTCCACAAACATGTGTATTTTCATTACTAAGTGGACATTCATGGGTTCTTTAATGTTATAACGGTAACGCACATACATGTTCTCACCACCCATTAAAAGAATTTGTCAACGAATTCAAATAAGAAAGATCAAAACCTGCCTCTGATACCAAATTGTAACACCTCATCCGTCACGTAGGATATAACAGAAGGTCTGGTCGGGGCCCCATGCTATATTCCAAAGACAGTCGGTGGAGTGACGTATTGATCCCAAAACTATTTACGCATCCTAACTCAGAGCATTCTAGCGGAAGATTTTTAGAGTAACAAGAACTCAAACACATGAATGTACACTAACTCAAAAAGTAGGAATGATAACCATAAATACACAAATAGTCTTTGGCCTTAAGGCCTTACATCATTGTTTCTCAAATATAAATGTTTTACAAACTTCGGCACGCATGCCGACCACACATAAATTAGTAAAACATGTTTCGCTTGGCCTTCGAGGGCCGACATAGCACCAAAAACTTCAGCCCGCTACTTCGCGCTAGGCTCAGCAGCACTTGCATAAGAGCAGTCTACCAAAAGTGGCAAACAAAGCAACGGTCAACTAAAGCTGACCAAATTATAACGACCTCACCCCTAAACTCGGAGTGACGGTTCTCCTTCCCTATAGCAATTGGCATAATCACAATATACGCGAAAGTGCACTTAAACACCACAAATCACAAATGATGGCTCGACCGACCAAACGTTCTATGCACACAGGGCACATTATTAGTGTACCGGGTTTCCCAGGGTCCCACCACCATCCTCAGTCCCAGACTGATGGTAACATTGAGCATTCGCTAGTCGGGCATGTAGCCACGAATTTTCCTATGCCCCTAGCGATTCCACGTACTTTAGGATTCTAGCCCGAAAGACATAGTGCGTGTGCGGTTTAGCCACATCTCGTTGCTCAAATCATCGTTTGTACTACGCACGATGCGGGTCATCTTTCCCCTTCCCTATAAGCATACATAACTGATGCTATGTAACAAGGTTGGCACTCACGGCCACCAAAGCTGGGCCTTCAAGATCTCAACTCAACACAATGGTCCCCAAGTCTCCGAGAGACAGGCCTCACAAACAATGCTCGCTGGGAGCTACCGCCGACGGTAACGCAACCGCCACACGTTAGGGGACAAACTATCATTTCTTCCCCAAATCAGGTGTTTTCCTGATGACCAACTCCAGTACTCTCACTACAGTAACATGTACACCCCGCGACTTCGAAAATTACATGATTACCACGGAGTCTTCTTCAGCACACAAAACAACCATCACCAATCCAGACCAACTTGTCCGGATGGACTTCACACAACATGCATATCCCATACTTCGATTCCAGGTTCTAAATGCAAAGATAACGGGGATAAAACCGATCACCCGACGGTAGTCTCGCCTCCACGTACTAGTGGAGCGTCTACCCTCAAATGACAAAAGGAAGGACTTCACATGTCCAAAAAAGAGGATCGTTACCCTAGTAGTTCATTTCGGCGCCATGAAAAGTTAGTCGGATGGAAATGACCGCAATTGACTCGCCTCTGTGGATCTGTAAACGGCTCGCGATTCGGACCTTCGAAGCTCCAACAATGGAGAAAACTCATTCTTCTTCCTCCTCCAAACCTCTCCCTTCTCTCTAACGCTTAAAAAGAGAATCTGAGAGTAGAAATGAGGTTTAAACCCCCAATACTCGGCTTTAAACGGACAGGTACCACTCCCTTTCGTTGGATCTCAATCAAAAGCAACGAACGACCAAGATTCGCACTAGGGATTCAATTACGAAGGTTACCGCCACGAGGTACCTAGCTACCGCCGCACGGTACCCCAAGCATTGGCTTATTCGGGAAGCTAATTGTTCAAAATCTCCAATCACACGCCGACATGTGTTCGCACCATAACTGCTCTGCTACCGCCCCGCGGTAGCCTACTATTACTGAGCGATAACTGGCACGTCTCGCGACCACGACAGAAACGACAAAAGCCCTACTATCGCCAGCGCTAACCCAACCATTGGCGGTAGCTCACCGAGAGCCTTGCCAAATAAATCGCTGTGCTACCGCCTGCGCGCGCTAACACTACCGATGCGCGGTAACTGACCGAGAACTCTGTTATTGAATTTGTCCACGCTACCGCGGCGCGATAGCCCTCTATCGCCACATGATAACATCTCAACGGTTCATCCCAGCAGCTCCGTCGAGAAACACGACCTACCGCCTGCAGTAGCTACTACCACCGGGCGGTAGCCCACAGAAGAATTTTCCTTGCTACGGGGAAAACTTGGGGTGTTGCATACAAATCCTTACCTCGCTCACTGGGAGCAAACTAACAATATGATAATCTCATGGTTGCTCAATTCCGTTTCCAAAGAAATCGGTCAATCGATCCTTCATGGTAATACAGCCGAAATCATTTGGACCAATTTGTCTCGGCTGTTCTCTAATACTAACAGTTCCAGGATTTACACACTTCGTAAAACAATCTCTACTTGCATACAAGATAATCTTCCCATTGAAACATACTTTACAAAACTGAAACAATTATGGGATGAACTTGATGCAATCACTTCTATCCAGGTTTGTAAATCGGATTCTTTGTGTATAGTCGCAAAAGCTTGGATTACCCAATTGGAAGAACAAAAGCTTATGCAATTGTTGATGGGCTTAAATGATAGTTACAAACTCCTTCGTGGACAAATCCTATTGATGAAAGATTCACTATCCATTGATGATGCTTATTCGATGATTCAGCAAGAGGAGCGTCAGATGTCAATCTCTCATAATGTACCCCTGGAAAATATGGCCACTGCTTTCTATTTCAGAAATACTTCCAATTTTCCCAATCAACAATCAAATTGGAACTCTACTGCTGATGCAAAGCGGCCTTTATGGTGTGATCACTGTCAAATGTCGGGACATGTAAAAGCATTTAGATCAGATCACCAAGCTTCTGGCATTGGATAATCAACCAAAGCACCCTCATGATGATCCTGTTCAGCGCTTAGCAGGTATCACTTACTGTTTTTCTTCTTCTCAACATAACAACAACTAGATTCTTGATAGCGGTGCCACGGATCACATCACACAAGATTTTACTCTTCTTCATAAACCCAAACGCTTAAGTTTGCCGTCTCCAGTTTATCTGTCGGATGGTTCATCCGCATATGTTACACACCGGAATTTCTACTTTACCAAATGGAATTATTTTACAGGATGTTCAATTTGTTCCAAATTTCCATCACAATTTGATATCCATAAGCAAGCTCGCCTCTAATTCCTATGTATCAATCACCTTTAATCCTGATCATTGTATAATTCAGGACCATTTGAAGAGGAACACTGAAAAGCTTGGACTGCAGCAAAGGGGCTTATACTATCTACATCATTCTACGACCACTACTTCTGGAATTACCACAACAGCGGCCAATAAAGCCAGTTTGGATAAAACAGTTCTTTGGCATCACAGATTGGGGCATATCTCACACCCCAACCTTAAGCATTTGTCTACTTTTATTCCTGATTTACAAAACACTTATGTACTATGGTTGCCATATTTGTCCACTGGCAAAACATTCTCGGTTCCCTTTTAATAAACTTGACAGTTCTTCTTCACATGTTTTTGATTTAATCCACTGTGATACATGGGGGCCGTATAAAGTTGCCGCTCATTATGGTTATAAATAATTTTTTTACAATTGTTGATTACTATTCACTCAACACATGGAGGTATTTGATGCATTCCAAAGAGGAGGTTCCTACCTTGATGTTAACATTCTTGTAGATGATTCAAAATCAGTTCAATGCTTTCGTCAAAATCTGCCGCACAGATAATGGTACCGAAATTTTTATACAGGTTTAAAACTGTTTTCTTAAACAAAGGTATAATACACCAGAGCAGCTGTGTCTACACGCCGCAGCAGAATGGCGTTGCCAACACCGATACGTTCTTGAAGTTGCGAGAGCTCTACGCTTCCAAGCTCATTTACCTCTTCGTTTTTGGGGAGAATGTATTCTTACTACAACATACCTGATCAATAAAACTCCATCAAGTGTTCTACAACACAAGTCGTCATTTGAAGTTTTATTCAGCAAACCCCCTAATTATGACAATCTCGGATTTTTTGGATGCCTTTGTTTTGCCTCCACCAACTCTCATGATAGAGATAAATTTGCTCCTCGTGCACGACAATGTGTTTTCATCGGCTACCCACATGGTCGAAAGGGTTATAAACTCTATGACATCTTCACTCATCAGATTTTCATTACCAGAGAAGTCAAATTTTATGAACAAGTCTTTCCTTTTCACACCAACAACTCAACTGATATATGTTTACCTTTTCCTTCAGATTACTGAATTTGAGCATGATTTCTCCGTTCCAGATACTAATGTTACTGTTGTCAATAATAATGTTACTTTGGTAAAATGCTTTGAATCCTCCTGAACAACATTCAACCAAAACTCCTGATATTTAGTTACGGAAAATCTTCTAGATCAACTAAATCCCACTGCTGGCAGAAGGATTATGTATGCTCTTTCAATTCATCAGTCTTTGAAACACATAATGCTAAACCAGAAATTTATAATCAAGCCTATCAAGATTTTCGTTTGAGGGAAGCCATGTCTAGGGAAATTGTAGCATTGGAAGACAATAAAACCTGGTATGTACCGAATTACCAGCTGGAAAACAAGCTATTAGCTGTAAGTGAGTTTACAAAATAAAATTCAAATCTGATAGATCTATCGAACGATGTAAAGCTCGTCTCGTTGCAAGAGGTTTCACTCAAAAAGAAGGACTGGATTATCAAGATACTTTCGCTCCCATTGTGAAAATGACCACTATGCGCTGTTTAATGGCTGTTGTTGCTTCCAAGGGCTGGTCTACCATATAACTTGATGTTGACAATGCTTTTCTTCATGGAGATTTGATGTAGGAAGTTTATATGACATTGCCACCAGGTTTTCAAATCTCAGGGAACATCAAAACACCGGTATGCTGTTTAGCTAAATCTCTCTATAGTTCAAAGCAGACATCTCATCAATAGTTTGCAAAATTTTCATCCACCATAGAAGAGATTGGCTTCATCTCATCTAAATGTGATCATTCTCTTTTTATTAGAAAGAATGAGAATTAATTTACCGTTTTGTTGGTATATGTGGATGATGTGTTACTCACCGGCAACAATCCTCAGACGCTTATCGATATCAAATCGTTTCTACACTCCAAATTTAAGATCAAGGACCTTGACAATCTGATTTTTTTTAGGAATTAAGGCTTTCAGGAATGAGGAAGGCATCCTTTTGAATCAGCAAAATTATGCTCATGAAATCCTAAAGGATGCAGAAATGACCATTTGTCGATCCAGCGATGTACCTATAGAACAAAACCATAAACTCAACAATTATGATGTGAATATTGTTGAAGATCCAGTGTTGTATCAATGGATCATAGAAAAGCTTATTACCTAACAGTTACTAGACCTAACTTACAATATTCGACGGATCAAAACAGAAAGTATGAACCAAAATCATATGCTTCTAAGAGAATAAGTGTCACGTACATGATTTCAAAACATTCAAATTAAATCAAAGAGAGAATTGGAATCGGTTTCATGCTACAACCCCAATATTCTGAATATTCTATTCGAATTGTTAGCTACTACAAAACCAGAAAAATACATGCACAAGAAAAATCAGAGGGCCGATCAGCTTCATAGATGAACAATAAAAGGTTTGCTCACAACAAATGGGGATTTATAAATATTTTTTCACCATTCTCACCTCCAAGAACATGGTCAGTTTTTTGACATGAGCACATATAGATCCTGTAATCCACACACAAAAATTATACACACAAGTTCACTAAGATGTACGGTAGATTAGGGTTTCCAAGAGAGAAAAAAAAAGGAGATTTAAACAGAGGTCGCCGGCCAAGGTTTATGGTTAGGAAAATATCTTGTTGCCATGACCAAAAGAGGAAACACTGAAAGGGGAGAGGTCACCGGCCATAGCTTCACCGTCGGCCATGAAGATGAGAGGCGGCGGCGGCAACTTCGTTTTCGCCGGCGAGGAAGGTGGAGATTGATGCAACTATTCTAGAACAATCAAACAATTCCAACTCAATACCAAGGATTCGTTGAAGAATTAACAGTCACAATCAAGAACAACTTTATTACAGAAGCAAGAGTAAATATCTAATAGGAAAAGAATTGAAAATGAAAGTAAAATATCTAATAACGGTCATATTGTTTCTCTCTATTTTGTAATAATAATAAATATATAAATTAATTTGTGTGGCCTGCTCCCCTCTTAAATTATTGTTTCCAGCTTATCTATTCATCACCTACCTGTCTAAATTTATCTTATTTTATTAATAGATTATAAAATAATTAAATATCCAGCGGAGGTCGGCTTCTCCGCCTTTACTCGCGCTTTATATCCTGCAAGTAGGTTTTTCTTCTCCGAGTCTATCTTCTTTCTCGGAGCTTGAATTGAAGTGGTGAAGCAGCCGGCGTAAAGGATGGGCGTAGAAGATGCGAAGAAGGTAGAGGCCGGTGAACAGTTAGATCCCGCCACCGCTGCGGAGGTTCCGCCACCGTCGCCTGCGCCGGTGTCAACTCCTCCCGTGAAGGATGTGCTGGAGGAGAAAGCGGTGACACCACCGGAGCCGGAGGAAAAGGTGGATGACAGCAAAGCTCTCGCTATTGTGGAGAGTAAGCGCCGGCTTGAACTGTTTTTACTGCTTCGATAAATAATCTTCATATAAAATGATTTTTTATGGCATTTTGATGAATTAAACTAAATTTAATTCATCAATGGATTCTTTTTTTCGTGTGTGTTTTCTGTTCTTTTCGATATGTCTATAAAATGAACAAATTTGGTTCTAAATATACCTAAATCCCTGTGTATGTTTGATTGCGGACTGGAAATTTGGAGGTTTAAAAGAGATTTAGAGGGTTCTGTTAGTTGCAATTAGCCTAATCACTTCCATTCTACAGACCGCATACACCACCATGGATCTGAAACCAAAATTATACCTCAGATCTAGGATTTTATTGAAGAAGGAGAGGATTAACTCAAGCAAAAAGTAATGTTACTGTCAAGTAGCTTCTTAGATCTGCAATTCAAATATGTATCTGTTCTCTATATTCTGAAATAGGAAATCGATAAATAAGTTAGACCGTCCAAAAAGTCTTTTATTAAAACGAATCCAAGGCATTAGATAGTGATTCTAAGCACAGACATCACTTTTTTTTCAAAGTTTTATGTTGCGGACGCGGAGGATGGAGATGGATGTTCTCCGGTGCGGCGAGTTTGCAAGCATCGTGAAAGGCCTGCCAGTGATACGCCGGCGGAAAGCAATTAAGACCTTGTATCTTTCCTTATTTGTAATTGGACTAGGGGTGTTATATAAACCCACAGTACAATGTAATTTGGTATCTTGGATGGTATTATGAAAATTAGGAATCATAGTGGTTATTTCTCTTCCTCTTCCTTTCTCTCTTCTCCTCCTTCTCCTCTTAGATTTAGGGTTGCTGCTGGCCTCACCTACGAGTGGTAACAATTTAGTGGTTATTTCTCTTCCTCTTCCTTTCCTTTCTCTCTTCGCCTCATCTATTTTTTAATTTCCCGGGCATTTGTTGGATTTCAATTTGTATTTTTAGTAGTATCTTCATGATTTAATGATTATGCGTTGGAGCGTATAGTTGGAGAGTTTGAATTTTGTCTCTTCTGTTCAGAGAGTTTGGGTAATCTAGTGTTAGTGACTGAATTTCTTTTTGAATCATTATTATTGTTTGTTGCCAATAATAGTGAATGGAATGTGATTAAAGAAAGGGTTGAAAAATGATCTTGGATGAGTTGGTTAGTCTCATTAAGGAGATTGACATAAATATTGTAGGAGTGTTCAAAAATATATCATTTGTTGGTAAGGAGATTTGGTAGTTGTGAAAATGTATAAAAAAATTTATTGCAGAGAAAAATGTGCTGAAGAGTTGAAGAAATCAAATTTCAACAACACATATATGAATTATAAGAAAGCTAGCAATACTGCTATGAGTGTAGAAAGCAAATAAAAAAACATCTTTTGATGATTTGTACAATAGTCTTGTGACTAAGAATGAAGAAAATTAGGTAAGGCTGGAGACAAGAGAGCAATTTACTTCGATAAAGTTGGATACATTAAATTTAAAAGTGAAAGATAGTAAGATCTTAATATAAAATGAAGTCAAAAGTGAGAGATCATAATGTTATTCAATAAGCTATTATTTAATAAGCTATTAATATTTTGTTGATCACAATGAACGGAAAATTAAGGTATATATCAGTGTATTGTATATTGATCTCAAAAAATCAAATGAAATTACATTGAAGAAGTTGCATAAAGGTGAACTTTAGGTAAAGGGATAGCTATTGAAATTTGGAAAGTCATGAGGGATATCTCAGTGGTGTGCTTGATAGATTTTTTTCAATAGAATTTTGCACCTTACTGCATCACTCACTTCCCCATACGCCCAACTCCAGGCATTATCTCCTTGTCTCATGCCCCCCTACACAACACTGCATAGCTCCCTTGCTCACATTGAAGAAGTTGCTCACATCCTAACACTACCAACAACTTCTCTTTCAGTTAATTATTAATTTATAATAATTAATTATTTGCTGTAATTTTAGGGGACCGTTCTTGCACTATATCGCATTTAGGGCTGCATTTAGAGGGTCCACCCCGTGTCAGCCTTACCACTGCATCACCTACCGATTTTAATGAAAAATGTGTACACTAGAATCTTATTAGAAGATATAGAAATTTGAATTACCAGAACAAAGATCAGAGTACACGATTTACAGTGTAGGGGCTGATATTACCAATCATTAGTCTATCTTATGGGAAGGTAAAGAGATACCCTGGTGTTATTGGGGGTTAAAATACATTGGATCAATTATTCAAAAAAGAAAAGAAATAATTTTGAGGATATTGGTCAGAATGAAGAAGCTTCTCAATCAATAGTGCTATCCGACAAGAGGATACCTTGGAGGTTTAAATTAAATATTGTATAAAATTACAGTTCGGTTGATGATATTTCATATATCTAAATATTTGGGCAGACATTCATTGATATTTAAGTTAAGTGTGATATAAATGAGAAGGTTGCTAAAATGGATGTGTGGAAAAGTTAGATAAAAATATGTTTAGGAATTATTATATATTATAGAATCGGTGGGAGTGACATCTATTGAAAATAGACTTAAAGTGGTTTGGACGTGTCAAAATAGATAAAGTTAGTATCAAAGGATTTACTCATCCGACCTAGTTGATGTAATGCTATTGATGCTTCCAAATAATAATAGATTCATATTAAGCCAACAAATAGCTGGAATTTCATTTTATTTCCTTCACTTTCTTTCAATATTAAAAAGAGCTAAAATTTCTCTAGCTTATAATTCTTTCTCATGTATATTTTTATTAAAATGGCTAAATATCCCTGGCAACTCAAAACCAAATTAAAGGTTCTGGTTTTCTTTGTTTTATGTTTAAGGACTCAAATATTATAGAAATGTTTATCGGTTTATCCATTTGGGCTTATAATTACTTACTTGGTATCGTGTCCTACATTCATGTATTTGCTAGATAGTGTTTATGTTTGTTGAATGTTTTTGTCGTTTACTTTCCCATTCATTGTATTTTTTTTATTTTGTGATTAAATATAACAAGTGGTTTTTTACCCTTGTTCCATTTATTCATGTGTTTTCAATGTATATTTTCTTTATCACTCGGGCTTCATTTGGCACGACATTTTTGCTCCGGTGAATTTGGAAAAAAAACTTAAATACCATAGAATGTATGTTTGACATGACAACAGTTATGACCGCTACCCATAAAGAAACTAGTTTTAAACATAAAAGTGGATGAAATTCCTTAGGTGTGGTCGGGCATTCACGAACGACGGTTCATAACCACCGTGTTCACGACCACCATCGTCATGCCAAACGGAGCCTTATACTAGCATCTCATGTGTTTTCATTCTTATGAGTCTATTTCAATATATGATCGTCATACATGTCAATCACACATGCTTAATATAATAGGCTTCAAAGAGTCGTAAGTAATAACTACTACAACATATAGCTTACTAGGGATAAAGTAAATAATAACTTGTCTAAATGATAAAGTAAATAAACAAGTATATCATTCAAACAATTTCCCTGATTTTTTTAGATACTATGTTATTTGATATTCATACTTGCGTAGTGGTGCATGTTCCATTCTTGAGTTTACATTCCCATTCTGAGGACATTGCTTACAGATGATTTTTTTTGTTACGAATGTGCATTGTGGGGCCGCACATTTAAGAGCTAGAAGAAAGGTGTGTCCGTGTGGGAGCCTAAGTTAGTTTTGTTGCATTAGCATTTCAATTTTTTATATTTTAAGTATTTATGCAATTGAAAGGTGTGTCCGTGTGGGAGCCTGAGTTAGTATTTTTTAATTTTCATCCAGTATTTTCATGTTGTTTGTTTGCAAGTATTTTTTGCAATTAGTGAGCCTCAGGGAGTTTTAATTTTTATGTTGCATTTGCATTTCAAATTTTTCTAGTTCTAGTATTTGAGAAGATTTATGATAGAGTTCCAAGAGAGATCTTATGGAGTCTTAGAAAAGAAAGATATAAATGTATCATACATTGACATAATCAAAGATATGTATACAAATTCAGTGACATGGGTTAGGACATCTGGAGGATTAACACGGGATTTCACTATCACCGTTGACCTACATCAAGATTCAGCTTTAACCTCTTATCTCTTTACCCTTATCTTAGATGAGCTCACCAGACATATCCAACAAACAATACCTTATTGTTTATTGTTGAACCCGGAAATCACGGCTCAACGAGGAGTTCAGATCGATGGGGTAGCTACACCTATTTCTCCCAAGTAAGAACGCTTAACCAAATACTCTGAACTAAGAAACAGACCCCTGAGCTGCAGCGTGGAGGTCCCGCCACACACTCAGAAGATCAAAGAGAGTTTCCCCTCCCTAGACAATGCTGAGCTAGGCACCCTTGGGGGGCAATGAGGGGCACCGAACTGTCCACCCAGAAACCATGACAAACGGTATGGCATCTCCAGCCAACCAGGATTAACCAGAGGAAAAGCCAAAAGGGAGCCCCCTCCAAAGGTGCCCTTGGGGGTCTATTTATAGTTTTTTGAGACTGGTCTGGAACTAGCGGAATCCCGTCTTTTGGACTTACTAATCGCAACCCAAATTGGTCTGCCAACAACGAAATTCCGCTGTTTGGAGGAGCTACTAGCAGACCAAAAAGAAATTCCTGACAGGGAAACCAGGTGAGCCGACCGGGATAACCTAGCTCGCCTGGGGGCGGCGAGTGCCCATATAAGTTGGGACTCGCTTAGCCCCCTAGCCCTGGGGTGAGTGTGGACTGGACTGCCTGACTCACCCCTTGCCACTCGCCCTAGGCGAGTCGGCGGCCCGACTGACTCGCCTTGGGCCCATTTGACCCTTCTGACCTCTGCCCACTCTAAAGGACCCACTCGACAAATACGAGGTTGTACATTTATTGTTTATGGATGATATCATTTTGGTCAATGAGACGCGTGAGAGTGTAAATGCAAAACTTGAATCTTGGCGAGACATTTTAGAAAAGAAGGGTCTTTGGTTGAGCAAGACAAAGACAAAGTATATGGAGCTTAAATTTAACAGTACAAGAAGGACGAATGATTTTGTTATTAAGTTGGGTGATCAAGATATTGCCCGTAGTGAGTGTTTTAAATATCTTGGATCAATAGTTCAAAAAGATGGAGGTATTGATAAAGATGTGACACAGAATCCAAACGGGTTGGTTGAAGTGGAGAGGCGTGGTAGGGATCTTATATGATCGTAAAGTACCATTAAAACTTAAAGGCAAGTTTTATCGTACTGCAATTAGACCAGCGATGCTCTATGGTTATGAGTGTTGGGTAGTGAATTGTGTACATGAGCAAAAAATGGGAGTTGCGGAGATGAGAATGCTTAAGTGGATGTGTGGATACATGAGACTGGATAAAATTAGAAATGAATGTATCAGAGATAAGACAAGAGTAGCACCAATTGCAGAGAAGATGTGAGAAGCTCGACTAAGATAGTTTGGCCACGTACAAAGGAGACCATTAGAGGCACTTGTTAGGCGTTGTGAGAGTCTAGTCATTAGACATGTTAAACGAGGGAGGGGTAGACCAATAAAGACTTGGAATGAAACTATAAGGAAAGACATGATGTACTTAGGCTTTAGTGAGATTATGACTAAAGATAGGACACAATGACGACAAACGATCCATATAGCCGACCCCATTATAGTGGTACAATGGCTTGAATTTGTTGTTGTTTGTATGTATGTTGCGAACACGGAGGACGACACAGAGGAAGGGGCACCAACAACATGAGATGTTTACTTGTTCGTATTTTCGCTTTTACCATGATGGGTTATATAACCCGACTCTCTCATCTTGTATCTTGGATTTGAAAGTTAAGTGGAGCCTAGGGCTGGCCAAAAGGGTTTTCTCCCCTTGGATTTTGTTTCTCAATTCCTGTATTGTTGGGTACATTGGTTCAAATGTACCTGATTTGAAGAAGCCTCACCCAACTCAATGATATACATCAAAATGTATTTGATGTGCTTTTGAGTTACCTTGTGCAGGTTAAGTATTTGCAGGAAAGAAGAAAAGTTTCTAAGTCCATGTGTCGACACCCAAGCAAGCAGTGTCGACACTAAGAGTCATTGTGTCGACACCAGGGATGCTGAGTCGACACCAGACAGAAAGTGTCGACACAAGGAGCTGTGTCGACACTCAATGAAGAAAGTACAGTGAAAAAGTGTCGACACTTAACAGTTGTGTCGACACCCAGTGAAGCTGTGTCTACATCAGAAAGTGTCGACACTTGGAGCTGTGTCGACACTCAACAAAAGTTAGCAGTGACTAAGTGTAAGTGTCGACACCCAGAACAATGTGTCGACACTCAACAGAAGAGTCAACACTTAAAGAAAGTGTCGACACCCAGAACAATGTGTCGACACACAACAAAAGAGTCAATACTTGAAGAAAGTGTCGACACAAGAAAGTATGTGTCGACACTCAGCTGAAGACTCAACACTTGAAGAAAATGTCGACACCTAGAGCTGTGTCGACACTTAGCAAAGATCAGCAAGTTCAACAAATTATTTTAAGTACAAGTGTCGGCACTAAGGGGATGTGTCGACACACAGCTGAAGTCTCAACAGAAGTAGAATGTGTCGACACAAGGAGTTGTGTCGACACTCAGCAAGTATCAACACTGAAGACATGTGTCGACACCAAGAAGCAGTGTCGACACTTATCAAGTACAACACATGAAGATGTGTCGACACAAAGATGTTGTGTCGACACTTAGAAGAATTCAGCAAAATACTGAACTACAAGGACTTGTGTCGACACACATTATCAGTGTCGACACATGCAGAAGAAGCTGTGTCGAGACATAAAATCTACAACACAAGAAGTTGTGTCGACACCTTGTAGACTAGTGTCGACACTTCGACAACATGTGTCGACACTTGGTCTATAAGTGTCGACACTTAAAGACAGAAAGTCTCGACACTTTCAGACAGTTATAGAATTTTCAAGAACTGACTGGATGACTTGACAGCTGCCATTCCAGCCGGTCTACAGCACCTGTCAGAGTTGTCAGAATTCTGTTATGGACCGGACCAGCCGGTTATCATGAAGAAGACCTATAAATAGGCATATACAGTCTACAGAAGGAAGAGTTGAAGTTGTGGAAAAACATCAAGTTGTTCAAATTATTGATCAAGTATTTAACAAAGAAGATCTAGCTATTACTTGAAGAATCAAGTGCGGATCTAAGAAGTTGGAGAGAGAGAGCTCCATCCAAGAAATCAGTTGTTGGAACCAGACTGAGAAGAAGGGTTCAGATTTATTCTGAATCTTAAGTAGCAGAGATCAATGATCAACTGCAAAGGAGTCAATCTTATTGAGTTCTACTTTTAAGAAGCTTTGAAGAAAGCTAAGTCAGATTGATTTCAGCTGAGTTCTTCCAAGAACTCATCAAGAAACTCACATCTCATCTCTCTATTCTCTGAGTTGTCGAGTTAACATTATTGTATTCATTTTTATCTTGTATGATCCTTTGGATCTGAGTCTTGTAAGCCTGTAATTATAAAGGCTGAGGGTAGGAGAGTTTTATCTCTGAGTGTAGGCCTTGGTGACTGAGTGTAGGCCTTAGTGGCTGAGTGTAGGCCTTTGTGGCTGAGTGTAGGATTTGTGGAAAAGCTGAGTTGTAGGGCCTTGGGCCTGAGGTGTAGGAGCCTGTTTTGGGTTCTAAGTTAGTGGAGAAGTTTGGCCGAATCTAGTACACTGCTAGATAGGCGAAGGGGAAAAGTGGATGTACCCAAAGCTTGGGGAACCACTATAAAACTCTGTGTCTTCTGTGTGCTGTGGTTTGCTGTGAATGCTGTGTGATTGCTGTGAAATAGTAGATAAAAATCTGTGTTAAATACTGATTGCTGACATAAAAAGTTAAAAAAAATTTGGTCACCTATTCACCCCCCCTCTAGGTGTTTAGGTACTATATCTTTCAAGTGCTATCAGAGGAAGGTTACTCAAAAAGAGACATAACTGTCTGAGTAGATCCTGATTGGCTTGGCAGATTCAGTCTAAGTGAAGTACAGAATCAAGAAAATCAAGAACCATGGGTTCCACTGAAAATCACAAGGAATTAGGATCCATGAAGCTACCTATATGTAGGAAGGAAATCTTTGGCATATGGAAGGAAATGGTGAGACTCTTTATGGAAGCCTCAGACCCTAGGATTTATATCACAGTAAAGGAAGGGCCATATGTGCCCATGAAGGTGTCAGTATTAGATGCAAATCAGAGAACACCAAAGGATTTCTCTGAAATGACAAAGGATGAGATTGTTCTAGCCACCATGGACAAAAGGGCTCAAAACATTATAGTGAGTGTCATAGATGATGTAACTTTTCAGAATCTAATACACTGTAAGACAGCCAAAGAGATGTGAGATACTCTTATTGTGTATATGTAAGGTTCTGAAGAAGTAAGGTTAGACAAAAAATCCTTGCTAAATCAAGAGTATGAAAGTTTTAGACAAGTAAAGGATGATAGCATAACTGAGTGCTATAAGAAGTTCTACAGGATTGTGAATGAACTCATGTCCTATGACAGAGAGTTCAGTAATTATGAACTCAATGACAAGTTTCTAAGATCTCTAACAAAAGATTGAGACACCAAGATCTGTGCCATTAGAGAAATGACTAAGTTTGCAGAAATTCCTCCACCTACACTGTTTGGCAAAACTGTTGTCTTATGAAATGCAGTTGACAGTGAGAAAAGAAGAGGAGAAATCCACAAGAAATGAACACAAGGAAAGGACAGTGGCCTTTAAATCAGAAGCCCCCAGAAAGTACAGAGGTAAGTCACCTACTCCACCTCCAAAGGTTGCTGAATCTGAGTCAGATGAGTCAGTCAGCACAAAATCTGAAAGCAGTGAAAGTGATGAGAACTTTGCTGCCTTCACAAGACATTTTCAGAAATTCTTAAAGAAGAAACAGTGGAGGACAAAGCCTTCTACTTCACAGGGAAAGGAAGACTTTTATCAAAATAAAAAGGCTTCAAAGAAGGACAGGAAAAAGATTAAGTCTAGCAAGCAAACTCTTTCAAAAATAGTTTGCTATTGCTGTAATAGACAAGGTCATGTTGTTGCTGATTGTCCAGAAAAAAGAAAGGAGTCTAGTGACAAGAAGAAGACTCATTTCAAAGGCAAGAAAGAAAAGTCATTTGTTGCCAAAAAGGAGAAGACCCTGTCAGATATCTCTTCATCAGAAACTGAGTCAGATGCTGAGGCATATATATGGCTGTTTGCTGAGGAAGAAGAAGAAGAGTTCATGCAGATTATGAATTCTATATATGAACAAGAAGACTGTCAGTGCCAAGGACTGATGACATTGACTGAAAATGACAAAATCCTGGAGCAGCCAGGACCCAGTAAGGTACAAAGTTCAACTTTAAGTTCAGTTTCTTGTGCCAGTACAGAATCAGATTCATCATCATCAAATGATGAGAGTGCATCTGAGTCTGAAGAAGATATTTATCAGCTGATAGATGAATATAAAGTACTGTTGCAAGCTTATAAGAAGAGCAAGTCCCTAGCCAAAAGTCAGGCAAAGGAAATTGCTGATCTCAAAGCTGTGACAACTGATTCTGAGAAATTGTTTGATCAAAAGCTAAATGAGATAGCCAGACTGAAGCACATAACTGTGATTCAGATGGGGACTATCACATATAAGAATGATCAAATCAAGAGTCTGGAGATTAATCTTCAGAAGGAGAAAGATCTAGTTGCTAGGTTTTCTAAACCTAAGTCAGTTCTACCTTTAATTGATGAATTTGTTCATCACAAAGGCAAGACTGGACTGGGTTTTATTAAACCTGCAAGGACTATTCAGTCCAAGTCCAAGGGCAAAGCCCCAACACTCAACAAGCCAGCTGTGGATAAAACAGCTAAGACTATACCTAAGCAAAGGTACAATAAGTTTGAGTGTTGGTGTTGTGGCAAGATAGGCCACTTTGCAATGGACTGTTGGCACAATACTAGTGCCAAAGTGAGTAGTAATCTGCCTGTTGGAAAACCAGCAGGTAGCCATGTCAGGATGCAAACTAACAAGTACCAAGGACCCAAGAATTCTTTGGGTTCTAAGGTTCATTAATCTGTTTTGCAGGTTAGTCCAAGTGGTCATGCCCCTATATGGTACTTGGACAGTGGATGTTCCAGACATATGACTGGAACAAGGAAATTGCTAAAGGACTACACTCCAATCAAAGATGGTCCTAAAGTCACCTTTGGTGGTTCTGAAAAAGGAATCATCAAAGGATTTGGTAACATTTCTAGTAACTTAGTTATCATTACTCAAGTGGCTTATGTTAAAGGTTTGAAACACAACCTAATTAGTATAAGTCAATTAAGTGATGTAGGATATGACATCTCATTTGTTAAGGATGGTTGTCATATCAAGAGATCAAATGATCAAGAGATCATTTTGACTGGCTATAGAAAAAGAAATGTCTACTGCTTAGACATTATGTGTGAGATCAATGGTTCTCAAGTGTGTCTTGTAGCTGATGAGACAGTCTCTCATTGTGTCAAATGGCACAAGAGGCTTGCCCATCTTAACTACAAGACAATTGACAAACTCTTTAGCAAAGAGTTAGTGAGGAATGATCCTCAAGTTAAGTGTGTTAAAGATGGTATTTGTTCAGCTTGTCAAAAGGGCAAGCAGACTAGATCCACCTTTAGAAGCATAGAAAACAAAGATGCTGTGAGGTGTTTATACCTCTTGCATATGGATCTCTTTGGTCCAATGTCAGTTCACAGCCTAGGTAGGAAGGTCTATACCTTTGTAGTTGTAGATGACTACTCAAGGTTCTCCTGGGTGTTCTTTCTAAGACAGAAATCTGAAACACTCAATGTCTTCTATAGCTTTGTTAGACAAATTCAGAATCAACTAAATAGTACAGTGGTCAAAATAAGAAGTGACTATGGTACTGAGTTTCAGTCTGATAGCATGACAAAACTATGTGAATACTTTGGGATATTCCAAGAGTTTTCTTCACCAAGAACATCTCAGCAAAATGACATTGCTGAGAGGAAGAATAGAACCTTGATTGAGGTTGGTAGGACCCTATTAAATGATACAACACTACCAGAATACTTCTGGGCTGAGGCAGTGAATACTGCATGCCATGTTATTAATAGGGCTACCATAACTAAAAGCCTCAACAAGACCCCCTATGAGGTTGTGAAAGGCAGGAAACCAAACCTATCCTACTTCAGGATCTTTGGTTGTAAGTGCTTCATACTTAACAATGGAAAGTCTTACTTGACTAAGTTTGTTGTCAAGTCACAAGAGAGAATTTTTGTTGGGTACAACAACAACAGTAAGGCTTATAGAGTGTACAACTTGTCAACTCAAGTTGTAGAAGAAACTGTACATGTAGTATTTGATGAAACTAGACTTATTAACAATGAGTTGTCTAGTAGTGTATGCAGCCCCACAGGTTTAACAAAGAAGATGAACAAGCTTACTATAGAAGAAGTACCTACTGCAAGACAGCAAGTAGAAGACAGTGGCTGTTGTCCAGGGGGAGAACTACATGTACCAATTGCTGAAGAAGTTCAAGGAGTACAGCATGATGAAGATGCTGATGAAGCTCAACCTGTAGTCAGGATGCCTCCAGCCAATAGACATCTAAGAGATCATCCAGCTGAGCAGAAACCTGAATGCAGCAATCTACTCCAGTTTCTTATCCCAAGTTGAACCTAAGAAGTTTGAAGAAGTCATCAAAGACCCTCTTTGGATTGAGGCAATGCAAGAAGAACTCAATCAGTTCAAGAGGTGCAAGGTCTGGGAGCTTGTTCCTAAACCAAAAGACCACAATATAATTGGAACCAAGTGGATCTATAGGAACAAGATGGATGAACAAGGAGTCATCATTAAGAACAAAGCAAGACTGATTGCTAAAGGATATAGGCAGGAAGAAGGTATTGATTTTGATCAAATCTTTGCTCCAGTAGCCAGACTGGAAGCCATAAGAATGTTCCTGGCTTATGCAACCTTTCAAGGATTTAAAGTTTACCAAATGGATGTCAAGTCAGCATTTCTGAATGGTAATCTAAAAGAGGAAGTCTATGTGGAACAACCATCAGGTTTTGTTGATTCAACTCTACCTAATCATGTCTATAGACTTAGGAAAGCTTTATATGGGTTAAAGCAAGCCCCTAGGGCTTGGTATGAAACCCTGTGTAGTTTCCTCATTGAGAATAAGTTCACAAGGGGGAAAATAGACAAGACTCTATTCCTTAGGGAATCTAGAGACAAAGTAATACTTGTCCAAATATATATATATGACATTATATTTGGGTCTACTGAAAGTAGACTTTGCAAAAAGTTTGCAAAACTAATGTAAGGTCAATTTGAGATGAGTAGTATGAGAGAGCTAAAGTTATTCTTGGGTCTCCAAGTAAGACAGACTGAGAATGGATTATCCATATGCCAGTCCAAGTTCACCCTAGAACTCATAAGGAAGTATGGTATGGATTCATCCAGTACCATGAAGACTCCTATGAGGTCAAGTATGTCTCTTAGCAAGGATGATGCAGAGAAACCAGTAGATGAAACCTGTATAGAGGGATAGTTGGCTCCCTATTATACTTGACTGCTAGTAGACCAGATATCATGTATGCTACATGTGTCTGTGCAAGGTATCAAGCCTGTCCTAAAGAGTCTCATTTGACAGCAGTCAAAAGGATTTTGAGATATCTAAAGGGCACTCCTATCTAGGCCTCTGGTACCCTAGGAATGGGGATTTTGAACTAACAGGTTATTCAGATGCAGACTTTGCAGGATGCAAAGAAGATAGAAAAAACACAACTGGAACCTGTCAATTCCTAGGTGCGAGACTAATTTCATGGAGTAGCAAAAAGCAAACAAGTGTGACTATCTCCACTACAGAGTCAGAATATGTGGCTGCTGGAAGTTGCTGTGCTCAACTTCTATGGATACAGCATCAGCTTGAGGACTATGGAATTCAGGTAAGTAGAACTCCACTCTTTTGTGATTCTACTAGTGCTATTTCAATAGCCAATAATCCTGTATCCCATAGTAGAACAAAACATATTGAAATTAAATATCATTTTCTTAGGGAGCATGTAGAAAAAGAAGATATTTTACTTGAATATGTTAGAACAGATAATCAACTAGCTGATATGTATACTAAGCCCCTAGAAGAAGCTAAGTTCAATAGGTTTAAAATTGAAATAGGAATGATAAGTTTATAGTATTGGCTAAGTAAAATAGTGTCGATGTTGAAACCGGAAACCGGCCTCTTGTGGAGTTCGACCCTTGGGGAAGGGGTGGTCTCGTGCCTACTTCGCACCTGCAAGAAAAACAACGAGAGAGACAAGAAGAGACAGACCCAAGGGCTCGGCAGGGAGGTCCCACCACAAACCCGGAAGATCTCTGAGCGCTTCCCCTCCTTAGCCAAGAGCCGAGCTAAGGTACTCTCAGAGAACACTTGAAAATGAGAGCAAGGAGGCACTGAAAAGCGTGTCCTCTGAGGTACCCCTTGGGTCTTATTTATAGATTTTTAGAATCTGAACTGCCAATAACCAAAAGAACTGACCTGAAAATACCAAAGAGCCCCTGGTTGGGTCTGCTAACAGCCAAACTCCGCTGTTTTGAATAGCTATGCGCAGTCCAACCTGGTCTGCCAACAGCGAGGCTCCGCTGTCCTGAGTGGTTATTCGCACCCCTGGGCGGTCAGCTCGCCTTCAGTTCCTCTGCAGGAGGCGGGCGCGACCTGGCTCCGGGGCTCGCCCGTTCTCCTTGGGCGAGCGCGTGCCGATATGGGCGAGCTGCCGACCTCTTGCCGGGCGGATCGGCGGAAAGGTCGCATGCGGGGGGTCAGCCGGCGGGTCGCCATCCTAGGGTCCAGCTCGCTCGCCGCGGGTTGCCAGCCCGCCCGGCTCGCGGCTGCGGGTCGCCAGCTCGGGTCCGGCCTGCTTGCTGTGGGTCGCCAGTCGCGGGTCCGGCTCGCTTGCGGCGGGTCGCCAGCTCGCTCGCCTGAGATGGGCAGGAGCGGGCCAGCCCTTTAGTCGTTCAGCCCGTCCTGCCGCTTGGGTGCGAGTCGCGGGGCAGGCCTGTTCGACCTCCCTGGTGGGACCCGCTCGCCGGACACAGGGTTGTACACAATCCCCGCTCTTTTTGAGCTTGAACCAAGCTCGGAAAGAACCATCCAACCCGCGTGTTCGGCGAGCCCCTGTGCTGAGCTGGCAGGGAATCTTCTGGTGGGGGCCCACTGTTCTGCTATAAATACATACCGCTGACCCCTGTAGGAGGCTCCCCACATCCCTTTGTTTTCTCTGAGCAGTCTCTTGTTCCTCGATGCCGGTTAGCGAAGAAGTGCGAGCTCGCCTGGCGGCAGCGGTCCTGCAGACTCAGGAGGAGGCCCTCGAGGCCGCCCCATGGCTAGCTCGCGGATCCTCCGGCCCCCTCTTCAGGCCGGCGAAGGGGAAGATCGTTAAGCGTTCTCTGGCGGGTGACTGCCCGGCCTCCAGCTCGGCGGCGGGTGCTGAGGTCGTCCCCGGGGTGCGTGGCCTTCCGCCGATTATCGCTATTCGTCTGACTCCCTGTTTTGCAGGTAATTCCCTGTGAGGAGGTGGAGAACCGGGGAGAGGATCGTCCTCCGCCTCCATCGCCTGAGAAGATCGCGAGTTCCCCAGGTCCGGATCGCCCACCTCCGGAAACTCCCCGTCCAGCGGTCTCCCATGGGCTGGGGAAATCTCTTGAGACCCTCGAGGGAGGGGATTTTCGGGATCGGCCGGGCTCTTCCCGCCCATCTGTCGGTGCGGGCGATGTGCCCACCCCTGGTGAGCTGGTTTTTATCGTTGACTTTGCCTCTTGCTCGCTCATTCTGACCCCTCCCCGCTCGCAGGCTTTCGCAGGGCCTCGCCTGAGACCGAGATGAGCGAAGGGTACTCGCCCCCGCCTGACGTGGACAGTGTATCTGACTATCTGGGCGACCCGAACGATGCGGCGGGGATGAAGAGGCAGGTGACGCGGCTATTCCAGAAACACACAATGCTGCTGCAGGAGGCCATAAGGAGGATCGAAGGCGACAAGGCCGAGACCGATGCCCGGCTCGCGGCCTTGGAGGGCCCTCGGCGTGAAGCGGAAGACGACGACGTCACCTCGCCGGGCGTGCATATAACGCGAGCCGAGGGGCATCTTAAGAGCGCCGTGGAGCAGGTCGGCCGGGCTCAGCGGGAGCTGGTGGCGGTTCGCGATTACCACGATCCCCGCGTGCCGCCTCGGGCGGGAACGAAGAGGCGGCACAGGTGGAAGTGGGTCGAGTACTGACCCAGTTGTTTGCCCCTCGCTCGCGTGATACCGCGGGGTTACCGTCATCTCGAATTTATCTTGTATTTGTATTTGTAATTGCTTGCGACTCTTTTAGCCTGCCTATGGGCCTGACTATTTTGTTGCTGAGATGTATTGAAATTGTTGCGCTGCTCTTCTTTGGTCTTCTGTGTGCGGGTTAGGGGGAAAGGTCCATTCTTCTCTTCGCGCTGATCGGGGCGGGGGCGAGCCGAGGAGCTCGCTAGACGGGAAATCCCCCGTCTCGCGCGGCATGCCGTGCGGGTGCGGGTTGGGGTTGGTTCGCCCGCACCGGTCTCCCGCGGCTGCAGCCGGGCGAGAACCGTGCCGGCTCGACCTTTGAGGTGTGCTCGCGCGCGGGAAGTCGAACCGTCGGATTAATTTTTGCTATCCGCACCCCATCTTTTGGCGGGAAGTTTCCCGCCCCTTCTTTTTTCCTATAAATAGGTCCTGCCGGCCCTTATTTCTTCACCGACTCCAAAACGTCTTCTCGCTTCCCCTTTTCTCGCGAAGTGCGATTCTAGCTCGCCTCCCGGCTTTTTGTCTCGCGTTCGGCGGCGAATCAACGGGGATGGGCGGAGGCGGCGGCGACGCGGACGGCCGAAGCAAATGCGCTTGGACCTTCTCCGAGCACGATTTCCCTCGCGCCGTCATCACAGAGCGCGAATACTTGGAAGCTCTAGGCGACCACATCCCGGCCGGGTTTTCTGCGAGGCGACCTGATGAGAGGGAGAAGATCAACGACCTATTTGGGGATGAGCTCGCCATCCCTCTCGCTCACTTCGAGGTGGGCCTGCGACTTCCCCTGTGACCCGAGGTGCGCCAGGTGCTCAAATACTTCGGGGTCGTCCTGGGCCAGATGACCCCGAACTCCATCGCCGTCATGATGGGGTTCGCCTGCTTCTTGCGAGGGGAGCGGGTGGAGTTCAGCCTCGCGGTATTCCGGAAGCTGTTCTCCTTCAGGGCGAACCGAGACGGGACGACCTACTTCTCCAGCGCCCACCTCAAGGTGCGGGAGACCGTCAACAAGAGCCACAACTGGCTGAAGAAGTTCCTGTTCGTCAAGGGGGACTTCGGCAACGTGCCCTTCTCGCCGGTGCAGCTCAGTGAGGCGAGCTACCGGCCACCCAACCTAGGCGGCCATGAAGCCGACCTGTTCGCGTTCTTCGTCGGGAAGAACTTCGAGGTCGCGTTCCTGCGCCGCCACCTTGACGATCTCGCGGTTGTCCCGCCGGGGGGAGGTTTGCTACTCGTCTCCATTAGTCCTTACTTTCCCACTCTTCTTTCATCTCACCTTCCCTTCTTCGCAGGCGAACGCGACATTCCCCTTCATCCTCCTTACGAAAGCGCCCGGATCCCCCCCGGGGTTCTCGCCCGCGCCCAGGCCGCGGATGCCGCTCAGCGCGACATCTCATCGGTCCCGGCCAAGAAGCGACCGGGCGGCGGGCAGTCAGCGCCTCCGCCGAAGTCGGCGAAGACCGCGGATCAGCAACCATCCGCAGGCCAAAGAAAGGGCAAGGCCCCCGCGGTCTTGCCGACTGAGGCCCCCTCGCCCCCGCTGGTTGTTTCGACCAGCGATTCCCCGGTCGGGGCGGCGGGCACCTCCGCGCCGCCAGGCGGGTCTGGAGCCGCTGCGGAGCCGGTGCCGAGAGGGCATCGGAACTTCGGCTACGGCGAGAGGTACTTGGACGAGCTCGGCGTCCCGCTCCTGGCTTGGGACAAGGAGTCGAATCGCGCAACGATCTCGACCCTGCTGCCGAGCTGGATGGAACAGGACACAATCGGCGGGGAGGCGTACAGCTTCTCCTTTGGGTTGTACTCGCGCGAAGACGCCGCCATATTCGACAAGGAGGAGACACGGGTGCTGATCCACGAGAGCGCGCGGGCCCAGCTGCGCGGCCTGGAGCTGGCTCATATGGTGGGGCGGCGCTGTACCCAGGTGGAGCGGAACGCCGCGTCCATCCAAAAGATGGCGGAGGAGAAAGAAGAGGCCCGGAAGCTCGCTCGGGAGGACGCGGATCTTCAGAGAGGGCGAGCCGCCGCCGCCGAGGAGACCCTCGCGCAATATCTGGGCGGGGTGGTACGCTCTCAACCGGAGCTAATCTCTTCTTCCTGCGAACGCAGCTCATGATAATTCCTATTCCGTTTTTCAGGACGCGGCGACTGCGAGCCAGATGGGCGCCGAGATTGCCACCCTTCGCCAGGAGAAGGCGGCGCTGGAGGCCCGGGTACGCGAGCTGGAGGCCGCTGCCGCTGTCCCTCCTCCGGCCAGCGGGGTCTGCCCGCGCGAGCACCTCTCCGACTACGACCTGGAAGTGCTAATGCAGAAGAACGCGGCCAGTGCAGCGAGATACACGATGCAGACGCTGAGGCGCGCGGATCTGCTTACGAGCGAGGCAGCGGGACTCTCGGCAAAAGACGTGGTGCCGGCGCTGTTCCTCCCCGTGCCGGAGCCCGGCGACAGAAGCTTCCAGCCGCTTTAGGGTTTGTAGGTCTCGTGTTTTTTTTTGTAATCTGCCTTGTAGATGAACATTATGTGTAAAGATCTGGTCTGAGTTATATGCGCGAGTTGCGCTTATGCTTTATATTTCTGTCTACTGTTCCTTTTACACACTGTTCTTTTTACATTTCTCGCCTGTCTTGTTTTTCCAATGATGTCACTGCCGGATGGCGCGACCCGTCCCAGCGGCCCGGCTCTGACGAGGCGAGCTGGCTCGTCCGACAAGCGAGACGAGCTGGTTCGTCCGCCGAGCGAGACGAGCTGGTTCGTCCGCCGAGCGAGGCGAGCTGGTTCGTCTGCCGAGCGAGGTGAGCTGGCTCGCCTGCCGAGCGAGGTGAGCTGGCTCGCCTGCCGAGCGAGGCGAGCTGGCTCGTCTACCGAGCGAGGTGAGCTGGCTCGCCCCTCGGCCGCATGCTTAACTCTCTGTGGACCCTCGCCCAGGCCCTTGTGTTTACTCGGCCACTTTTCCCGGGGCTTGAGGATGGGGCTATGCTAGACCCTTTCCTTCTTTTCTGGCTAACTCTTGCGATTCCGTCCTGCTGCGCACGCTTTTCGGGCAGTTTCCGACCATGCCGGCTAGGTGGGAGTCTGACCATGCAATTTGCTCTAGATCGCAGGCCATTGCTTTCTGGATCATTCCATCGAGTGACTTCCGGCCCTGCCAGCTAGGTGGGAGCCTGGCAGCGGGATCTTCTCGAGGCTAGGGATGACACCGAGTGACTTCCGGCCCTGCCAGCTAGGTGGGAGCCTGGCAGCGGGATCTTCTCGGGGTCCAAGTTCATTCCGTCGAGTGACTTCCGGCCCTGCCAGCTAGGTGGGAGCCTGGCAGCGGGATCTTCTCGAGGCTAGGGATGACACCGAGTGACTTCCGGCCCTGCCAGCTAGGTGGGAGCCTGGCAGCGGGATCTTCTCGGGGTCCAAGTTCATTCCATCGAGTGACTTCCGGCCCTGCCAGCTAGGTGGGAGCCTGGCAGCGGGATCTTCTCGAGGCTAGGGATGACACCGAGTGACTTCCGGCCCTGCCAGCTAGGTGGGAGCCTGGCAGCGGGATCTTCTCGGGGTCCAAGTTCATTCCATCGAGTGACTTCCGGCCCTGCCAGCTAGGTGGGAGCCTGGCAGCGGGATCTTCTCGAGGCTAGGGATGACACCGAGTGACTTCCGGCCCTGCCAGCTAGGTGGGAGCCTGGCAGCGGGATCTTCTCGGGGTCCAAGTTCATTCCATCGAGTGACTTCCGGCCCTGCCAGCTAGGTGGGAGCCCGGCAGCGGGATCTTCTCGAGGCTAGGGATGACACCGAGTGACTTCCGGCCCTGCCAGCTAGGTGGGAGCCTGGCAGCGGGATCTTCTCGGGGTCCAAGTTCATTCCAACTCTCTGAGCAAGCTTAGATATGACATTCCTGGGGGGGAGGAGAAGAAAATCTTCATTATGAAAAATCGGGTTGTTTACAGAAAATCAGGGAAAAAATCTCTTCAAGTCGTCTCCACTCCAGGTGAGACTCAGGGCCTCGCCTTCCACATTTTGGAGCCGATAGCCCCCCGACCTCAAAGCTTCCTTCACAATGAATGGCCCCTCCCAGCTGGGGTTGAGCTTCCCTACGGACGCTGACCGCCCTGCCGCGTCCACCTTCTTCAGTACTAGGTCCCCTTCCGTGAACTGCTTGACCCTGACATGCTTGTCAAAGTATTTCGCCATCCTCCTTTTGACCTCCTCCTGTCGGACGGCCGAAAGATCCCTCAACTCTTCTACCATGTCGAGGGAAAGTCTCAGCTCTTCCCCATTCTCGGCTTGCCATTCCTCTCGGCCTTCCCTGGCCGTTCCAACCCGCGGCGTTTGAACTTCAAATTCTATGGGGAGCACCGCCTCGCACCCATGGGAGAGCTTGAAGGGGGTCTCCCCCGTGGCCGTGTTGGGAGTGGTTCTAAGGGCCCAAAGGACGGCGGGGAGCTGCTCCACCCAACTCCCCCTCAAGTTTTCCACCTTCTTTTTTAGGAGATTGACGATGATTTTGTTCGCCGCCTCCACCTGCCCGTTGCTCCTGGGGTGGTGGACCGAGGCGAATCTGAGGTCGATCCCAAGCTGCTCGCAAAAACTGGTGAACTCGGCGCTGGCGAACTGAGGCCCGTTGTCTGTGACGATGGCCTGGGGAAGCCCATGGCGACAGATGATCTCCCCCCAGACGAAGTTCCTGATTACCTGGGAGGTCACCTTTGCCAACGCCTTCACCTCCATCCACTTTGAGAAGTAGTCGATCATCACCAGGAGGAACCTTCTCTGGCCGCTAGCCTGGGGGAACGGCCCAACCAAATCCATCCCCCAGATTGCAAAGGGCCAGGGGGCCGTGATGCTCTTGAGTTGCTGGGCCGGCTGTAGCTGGAGGGGGGCAAATAGCTGGCACTTATGACATCTTCTTGCGAACTCCGCGGCGTCCCGGCCCAGGGTGGGCCAGAAATATCCCTGCCGGACTATCCTCCCCTCTAAAGTCCGACTCCCGGAATGACTCCCGCACTCCCCTGAGTGGACTTCTTCCAAGATCCTCTGTGCCTCGCCCTCGGATACGCAGCGAGCCAGCATCCCGGAAAGGGTTTTTCTGTATAGTTGCCCGTCTTTGAGGAGGTAGTAGGCGGACTTGTGCCTCAGCTTCTTCTTGTCTACTCCTTCCGGATACTCTCCCGTGGAGAGGAAAACTACTACTGGGTCCATCCACGAGGGCTGCTGATCGATCTCCATGAGCTCCCCCTCTTCGATGGAGGGGCGGAACAGGTCGGTGATGGTGCCCCCCATCCGGGGGCCATGCTTCGCCAGTTGATCGGCCTGTTCATTCTTTCCCCTTGGCACGTGTTGGATGGAGAAGGTCTGGAAGGTCCCTATGACCCCCTTCACTTTGGCCAAGTATAACTTCAAAGCGGGCTCCCTTGCTTCGAACTCCCCGTTGATCTGGGAAGCCACCACCATGGAGTCGGTCAGAACTTCCACATCCAGCACCCCCAATTCTCTGGCCAGGCGTAGTCCCGCTATCACTGCTTCGTACTCGGCCTGGTTGTTAGTAATGGGGAAATGTACCACCACCGTCTGCTCAATCTGAGTCCCTTGGGGGCTCTCCAGGACCACTCCTACTCCGAGAGAATGCCTTCCTGATGCTCCGTCCACCCTCACCTTCCAAGGAGTCGGGCGGGTGAGTTCCTCCTCCGCTACTTCCACCGCGTAGTCGGCCAAGAAGTCGGCCATCGCCTGAGCTTTGATCGAGAGCCGCGGAACGAAGGAGACGTCGAACTCGCTCAGCTCCACCGACCACTTGGCCAGCCGGCCCGAATGCTCCACCCCCTCGAAGACGTTGCGGAGGGGATGGTCGGTCACCACTCGGATCGAGTGTGCCTGGAAGTATGGTCGTAGCCTCCGAGCCGAGATGATCAGTGCGAACGCAAGCTTCTCCAAGATTGGATATCGGAGCTCGGCCTTCCTCAGGACTCGGCTGACATAATAAATAGGGAGCTGCCTCTTCCCCTCTTCTCGCACCAAGACGGAGCTCAGGGCCTCTGCCCCGACCCCGAGGTATAAGAACAAATCTTCACCCTCTTTCGGCCCCTGGAGCGGCGGGGCCTGTGTCAGCTGCGCCTTGAGGGCCTGGAACGCCTCCTCGCATTCCTTAGTCCACTCGAACCTCTGGCCCCCCCTCAGTGTTTTGAAGAAGGGGGAACACTTCTCCCCTGCCCGAGAGAGGAAGCGGCTCAGTCCTGCTAGCTTCCCGGTCAACCGTTGGACCTCCTTCGCATTCCGCGGGGACCCCAGCCCTAAGATAGCCTTGACCTTGTCGGGATTCGGCTCGACCCCCGCGGGGGTGAGGAGATGCCCCAAGAATTTCCCCCGGCTAGCCCCGAAAACACACTTAAGGGGGTTCAGCCGCATCTTGTATCGGCGCAGGGTGGCGAACGTCTCCTGCAGGTCCCGGAGGTGGGAGTCCACGTCTCGGCTCTTGATCATGAGGTCGTCCACGTAGACCTCCAAGTTTCTCCCCTTTGCTCCTTGAAGACCCTGTCCATCATTTTTTGATAGGTGGCACCAGCGTTCTTCAACCCGAACGGCATCATCTTGTAGCAATAGCAGTCGTCCCCTGTGATGAATGAGACATCCTTTATGTCCGGGGGGTGCATCCTGATCTGATGGTAACCTGAAAATGCATCTAAAAAACTCATTACAGAAAAACCGACGGCTGAGTCAACCAGCGCGTCGATCCGAGGCAAGGGGTAACAATCCTTAGGACAAGCTTTATTAAGAAGGGAAAAATCGATACACAGGCGCCAGCGGCCGTCTCCCTTTTTGACCATCACAACGTTCGAGACCCAGCCGGGGTATTGAATTTCGGACACGAAGCCCGCTTTGAGAAGTTTTGCCACCTCCTCCCTGATGGGCTCCGCTAGCTTGTCCGCCGTGGATCTCTTCTTCTGCTGGACGGGGCGTGTTCCCGGGTCCAGGTTGAGGCGGTGGCAAGCCACATCCGCGTCAACCCCCGGCATCTCCGCGGCGCTCCAGGCGAAGATGTCCACGTTCTTCTGGATGCACTCCAGCATCCTGCCCTGGTCCTCCGGGGTCAGCCCCCCGCTGACGCGGATCTTCTCCACCCTGCCTCCGCGGGTGAGCACTTCCAGCTCCACCACCTCCTCTGCGGCCTCCAGTCTGGACTGCTCCCCCCATCCCTCGGCATCCCCTTCCTCCTGAGCGGGGACCTCTACCTCCATCTCCTCTGCCACGGCCCTTACTTCGACCACTTCCTCCAAACTCCTCCTCCCGCCTTTTCTGCGCAGCTCTTCACCTCCAGCTCCACCTCTCCGGCTCTCTGCTCGTTTGCCTCCATCCTCCGCCCCATCTCCTCGGCCCCTTCCTGCCAAGAGATGGTGTTCACCGCGGTGACGTAGCATTCCCGTGCCACCTTAGGGTCTCCCCTAACCCTGACCTGCGCCCCCTCAGTGTTGAACTTCAAGCACTGATGGAAGGATGAGGGGACGCAGCGGAAGGCGCTGATCAGGGGCCTCCCGAAGATTGCGCTGTAGCTGCTGGGGGCGTCCACAATGACGAACTTGCAGTTTCGGGACTGCCCCCCCAGGGTTACGTGGAGGCCGACTCCTCCCTCTACCTCCTTCCTCTCTCCCGAGAACCCGAACAAGGGCCCGTCCGAGGCCAGCACCCTCTTAGCTTCCACCTGCATCGCGTCAAACGCCTTCTTGAAGACGACGTTCACGGAACTCCCATTGTCCACTAGGATCCGAGAGACAGTGAAGTTCTCGATGGCGGCCTTGATGACCAGCGCATCACAGAACGGATCCTCGTGGTCCGGCATGTCGCTTCTGGAGAAAGTGATCCTCTCCTCCGGCGGCGGGGTTTGGGACGTAGAGGCGACGCTCCGCCGATACATGGTGTGGAGACTCGCTTTGCGGGAAGCCTCGACCCCTACTCCCCCGTGGATCACTCCGATCATTCCTCGGGTCCCCACATCCACCCGGTCTTCACAGCGATCCTCCTCCGTCCGAGGCAGGACCTCCTCGATCCTCACTTCCTGCCGCACCTCCTCCTGCTGCTGCTGCCGCCCCCTGTTCTCTCTCATCTCCAAGAATTCCGGGCACGTGGCCGTTGCGTGCCCCTCTTCCTGATGGAAGTCGCAGTAGGGCAGTTCCACCCTGAACTCCCTTCTCCTCCTCCTCATGACCCCTCTCCTTGCTCCCAGAGCTATGGCCATGGCCTCCTCCTGATCGGGGAGCCGCGGCCTCTGACCCTGCCTCCAGCCTGGGGGGTGGAACTGGTCCTGCCTCCCCTGATAGTGGCCTCTCCCGTAGTATCCCCTCTGTGGCCCCTGCCCCTGCCACTCTGGTCTCCAGCCCAGCCTACGGTCGGGCTCCTGACGCCCCCATCCCGGTTGCTGTCCTTGGAGCTGCCTCTGCTCCCTCTGCCTGGGCTCCTCCCTCCTCTCTTCCTGTCTTCTTCCTCCCCTCGACTCCTTCTCCTCCTCAGTCGCCCACCTGGCCAACTTTCTCGCAAATTCTGGGTTCGACGCTTCCCCGTCGACCTCTCTCGCCGCCCTCTCCATCAGCTCCTCGTAGGAGAGGGGGGGAATCCTCTTCAGCTCCATGCGGAAGAAACCCTGCTGCAGGCCCAGTGTGAAGGCCATCATCAGACTGTGGCCCGGCATCTCCTGAACTTGGGTAACCTCCTCCTGGAACCGATCGACGTAGCTCCCCAACGTCTCGTTTACCCCCTGCTTTATGTGGAACAGGGACTCAGACTCCTTCTTCCTCTTCTTTGCGGTTGTGAACCTCAACATGAACCCTCGGCGTAGGTCCTCGAAGCAATAGATGGAACTGGCCGGCAGCTGGTGGAACCACTCCCTCGCCTTATCCCGGAGGGTGATGGCGAAGAGACGGCACTTGAATCCGTCCGACATCTGACGGATGGAGACCACGTCTTCGAACCACTGGACGTGCTGAACCGGGTCTCCCTTCCCGGTGTAGTAGGTCATCTCGGGCTCTCTGAACCCGTCTGGTACTGGAGCTGAGGAGACCAGCTCGCTAAAAGGGCTGCCTCCCCCCACCTGGCGGGCCGGCGAGTCACGCGGACCCAGCTCGCCGAATCGGCCTCGGCCTGCCGAGCCGGGGAAGAGCTCGCGCCCCGAGAGCTCGCCTCCCCGACCTTCCTCAGCCACTTCCTTCCCGGCTCGCCTGCCAGGAGCGTCCTCGCCCAGAGAGGGGGCGGCCGCGATCTGGGCTGCCGGAGTCGAACACTCGGCCCGCACGCCGAGTGCGATCTTGACGAGATCCAGCACCTCGTTCCTGAAGTCTTCAAACATCCCCACTGTCGCGAGGGGTGGGTTGGGCGGCGAGTTCTGCCTGTCAGATCCTTGACCTCCCGTCATTGAGCTCGCCGAAGCTTTTCTGCACTGACCACTTTCCACGCTCACCGCACCAAAATGTTGAAACCGGAAACCGGCCTCTTGTGGAGTTCGACCCTTGGGGAAGGGGTGGTCTCGTGCCTACTTCGCACCTGCAAGAAAAACAACGAGAGAGACAAGAAGAGACAGACCCAAGGGCTCGGCAGGGAGGTCCCACCACAAACCCGGAAGATCTCTGAGCGCTTCCCCTCCTTAGCCAAGAGCCGAGCTAAGGTACTCTCAGAGAACACTTGAAAATGAGAGCAAGGAGGCACTGAAAAGCGTGTCCTCTGAGGTACCCCTTGGGTCTTATTTATAGATTTTTAGAATCTGAACTGCCAATAACCAAAAGAACTGACCTGAAAATACCAAAGAGCCCCTGGTTGGGTCTGCTAACAGCCAAACTCCGCTGTTTTGAATAGCTATGCGCAGTCCAACCTGGTCTGCCAACAGCGAGGCTCCGCTGTCCTGAGTGGTTATTCGCACCCCTGGGCGGTCAGCTCGCCTTCAGTTCCTCTGCAGGAGGCGGGCGCGACCTGGCTCCGGGGCTCGCCCGTTCTCCTTGGGCGAGCGCGTGCCGATATGGGCGAGCTGCCGACCTCTTGCCGGGCGGATCGGCGGAAAGGTCGCATGCGGGGGGTCAGCCGGCGGGTCGCCATCCTAGGGTCCAGCTCGCTCGCCGCGGGTTGCCAGCCCGCCCGGCTCGCGGCTGCGGGTCGCCAGCTCGGGTCCGGCCTGCTTGCTGTGGGTCGCCAGTCGCGGGTCCGGCTCGCTTGCGGCGGGTCGCCAGCTCGCTCGCCTGAGATGGGCAGGAGCGGGCCAGCCCTTTAGTCGTTCAGCCCGTCCTGCCGCTTGGGTGCGAGTCGCGGGGCAGGCCTGTTCGACCTCCCTGGTGGGACCCGCTCGCCGGACACAGGGTTGTACAGTCGACACACAGAGTTGTCTGTGTCGAGACAGTATAGTGGTGTCGACACTTCAGGGAAAAGGTGTCGACACATCTAGGAAGTTAATGTCGACACTTCAGAATATGAGTGTCGATACATGACAAGTAGGTGTCGACACATCCAAAGTGGTGTCGACACTTAGTTTTTACTCAGAATTCTCTAAGTAAAGTCTCGACTATGTGTCGAGTTAAGTTGTGTCGACACATAAACAAGTGTTGACACATATATATATTGACTAAAACTTGTGTCGACACATATGTGTCGAGACATTTTAAGTCAGTGTCGACACTTATCGCCAGTGTCGACACAATTTAAGTTAGTTGCCCGCCTTTTCATCTTCAAACCTAGAAAGGTATAAATAGGATTTTGCCTTTGTCTGTCGACACGCTTTCAAAAGTTTCGAGACCAAACTACTGTGTCGACACCTCTTTTCTCACAAGACAAATTCTTCAAACCCTAATGATGCCAAAGCTTGAGGAGAACGTCAATGAGGGTTATGAACTGGTGCGCGACGCATTTGTTGATGCAGACCCGGAGATCAAGAACGTTATAACCCTAGTTGCAGACTCGGGATTAGAATTTCTGGTTTCTGAGCCTACAAAGATCTGGAAAAAGGAAGTCTTGGAATTCCTCAATGGAGCTAAGGTAGACGAAACTGGATTCAAGATCAAATCCAGGGTTCATGGTGAGAAGGTGAAGGTTTCACCTAAGAGCTTGAGGAAGATTCTACAGCTACCAAGAACTAAGGAAGATGATGAAGTAACTGCTTCTAAGACAAGAGAAGCATTGACATGGTGTGGTCTAGATTCTAAAATGAAAATAGGATCTGTGTTTAACAGGAAGGGAATGAATAGTCAGGGGAAATTCCTTTCTGAAATTGTAGCTAAAGTAATACTAAGCAAACCTGGAGGGCATGATAGGGTATCAGCCCATACGTTCAGTATTATGACACGGATCATCTTCACTTTGCAAACAGATTGGTCTGTAGTAATTCTTGAGAAGATCAAGAAAAGCTTGAAGAAGCCAAATCTGGGCAGGATCATAAGTCTATACCTAGCTGGTACTATACCAGAGGTTATGAATCAAGCTGCTGGCAGCAAAATCAACCATATGAGAAAGATGGATTTGAGGATATTCTCCAGATGTGACAGGGTGTTGTCTAAGGAAATGCCAACCCCTGAGAAGGTAATTCCTGAAAAAGTATCCCCTCAAAAGAAGAAGAGGACACGGTGTTGCTCCAGTGGCTCAAGTGGCTCAAGTTCCATCAAAAGAAGAAGAGGAAATACCAACTCCTGACAGGGTGTTGCTCCAGTGGCTCAAGTTCCATCAAGCAGCTCTGATAGTGAAGAACAAGTGGTCTTCACACCTGATGAAGAAGACACAGGAACTGCTGTGAAGTCACCAGCACAACAAGTAGATGCTGAAATCCAGGGGGAGCTACCTCAAGCTAGCCCCATACACAAGGATCACATCCAGGGGGAGCCACTAGTTGTGGCAGAACTCACTCCTCTTGAGAGTGAGCAAGCTACAGAAACAATTCTAGAGGTAATTACTGAGCTTAATGCTTTGATTTTTCCTATAGAAGATACTGATTTGTCTGATGTTTATCAGCAACCACAGCCTGCTAGTCAAGTCCCAGATGTTGTCATGGAAGACACATCTGCTGCAGCTCAGTTTGTATCTGATCCAGTGGTTGAAGAGCCCAGAGTTTCTCCAGCTCATTCTGCACAAGAGTTTACTATGGAAGATTTATTTCTAAATCTGGATCAAGCAGATTTTGACAAGGAAACTGCTGCTGCTGAGGGGGAGAATGCTCCAGTTGAGGGGGAGCAAGTGCCAATTAATGAAGAACCTGCAAGGGAAGAGACTGAGAAGGCACCAGAAGTACAAAAGGAGCTACCTAAGGAGAGGGTAGAGATAACAAGTACATCTGGATCTGAAGATGAGGAAGCTTCAAGGGCTAAGAAAAGAAAGTTTCAAGTTTTCAGGAGAAGAAGCCAGAGTTACAAGAAGGCTTTACAAATTGTTGCTCCACAGTCTATATCACAGCCAGCTCCAACTGTTGATTATAGTGCTTTAATGGTTGCTATGCAGATTAAACTGGATGAACACAGAAAAGCTATAGAGACATATGTTGATGAAGGACACAAATCACTACAGTTTGATCTAGCCCAGGACATAAAGTCAATCAGATTTGAGATGAATCTTAACAAGAAGGAGATGACAGACTGCTTCCACAAAGGGGAGAATGCAGTGGTGTACTTAGCTACACATCAAGAAAAGATTAAGACTCAAGTAGATGACATAGCCCTGAAGCAAGGATATGTACTTGAAAATCAAATCAGAATGAATGACAATTTGACACAATCTCACAATGTCATAGTCACAGAGTTGAAGAATCTAGCTGCAGGGCAGACTCCAGCTACTGTTAAAGCAGAATTTGACAAAGCATTTCAAGAAGAAATAACTGCTGTTAAGACTGTCATCTAAGACTCACAAAAGATTATAACTGACAAACTGCAAAGGTTAAAACCTTTCTTTAAGGATGGAGTCAATTATTTGGATAATCAAGTGAGATTTCAAAAAGATGATGTGAGAGATCATATAAAAAGAGAAGTCATAAAGGGGGAGAGAGTTTTAGTCAAAGCTAGCTCTGATCATGCCAAGTGGATATTTAATTCTATCAGAGCTACACTGGGTTATCCTCCTCTTTGTGATGATGACAATGTTGCTGAATCTGGAATTCATCCTGCATATCTAGGAGGGGAGCAACCTGAAGTGGCTCAAGTCATCTACCCTCCTCCAGATTTTGATATGGTTCATGCTGACATCCAGTCCATGTATAACCCACCTGGGGGTAAGGACAATGTCATTCTTGAGAAAGTTGTTCAGCCAATATCTGAAGCCATGCAAGAAGCACTGCAGAAAGAAGAAGAGACTAGATTGTCTAAAAAGAGGTTCAGGGAGCAAGCTGAACAAAGACCTGACTTTGAGCAGTGGAGCCTCACCTCAAGAAACATTATTTTGACTGCCTAGAAAGCTGCCAAAGATAATGTGCATGACAGGAACAAATGGTTTTCTGAGGCTGAATGGAGAAAACATGAGACAAGGCAGGAGACAATAGTCCAATACAGGAGAAAGACCAAGATGGGAAAGCTACCTCCTACTGCTTTGGAGCCTAGCAAGTACTTTCCCAAGCCTTATCATTATTTTGAAAGACAAAAGATTAAAGCAGAAGAACTTAAGAAGAAAGATCTGAAAGGCAAGAAGCCTGCTGATGCTGAAGTTGCTGAAGCTCCTGTTCAAGCTAAAGTACAAGCTGAAAAAGGAATAGTGATCAAAGAGCCTGAACAGAAATAGAATTAGAATTTTCTTAAGTTTACTATGTAATCTTCTGATGATAACCATTCTGTAAACTTTTGAAATATGTGTATAACAAAGTATTGGAACAATGTGCTGTGTGATAAATTTGCTATATGATAAATTTATTTCATAATTGTTCTGTGATGCTATCTATGTGTACATGTTTGTTTAATACATGTTTATGTATGCCCTGCTATATATAATCCTGCTTTACATCATTTTGTAATTTTATTATGAATGGTGTATATCATTGACTAAGGGTTATGACTTCTCCAAATAGGGGGAGATTGTTGGGTACATTGGTTCAAATGTACCTGATTTGAAGAAGGCTCACTCAACTCAATGATATACATCAAAATGTATTTGATGTGCTTTTGAGTTACCTTGTGCAGGTTAAGTATTTGCAGGAAAGAAGAAAAGTTTCTAAGTCCATGTGTCGACACCCAGACAAGCAGTGTCGACACTAGGAGTCATTGTGTCGACATCAGGGATGCTGAGTCGACACCAGACAGAAAGTGTCGACACAAGGAGCTGTGTCGACACTCAATGAAGAAAATACAGTGAAACAGTGTCGACACTTAACAGTTGTGTCGACACCCAGTGAAGCTGTGTCTACATCAGAAAGTGTCGACACTTGGAGCTGTGTCGACACTCAACAAAAGTTAGCAGTGACTAAGTGTAAGTGTCGACACCCAGAACAATGTGTCGACACTCAACAGAAGAGTCAACACTTAAAGAAAGTGTCGACACCCAGAACAATGTGTCGACACACAACAAAAGAGTCAATACTTGAAGAAAGTGTCGACACAAGAAATTATGTGTCGACACTAAGCTGAAGACTCAACACTTGAAGAAAATGTCGACACCTAGAGCTGTGTCCACACTTAGTAAAGATCAGCAAGTTCAACAAATTATTTTAAGTACAAGTGTCGGCACTAAGGGGATGTGTCGACACACAGCTGAAGTCTCAACAGAAGTAGAATGTGTCGACACAAGAAGCTGTGTCGACACTCAGCAAGTATCAACACTGAAGACATGTGTCGACACCAAGAAGCAGTGTCGACACTTATCAAGTACAACACATGAAGATGTGTCGACACAAAGATGTTGTGTCGACACTTAGAAGAATTCAGCAAAATACTGAAGTACAAGGACTTGTGTCGACACACATTATCAGTGTCGACACATGCAGAAGAAGCTGTGTCGAGACATAAAATCTACAACACAAGAAGTTGTGTCGACACCTTGTAGACTAGTGTCGACACTTCGACAACATGTGTCGACACTTGGTCTATAAGTGTCGACACTTAAAGACAGAAAGTCTCGACACTTTCAGACAGTTACAGAATTTTCAAGAACTGACTGGATGACTTGACAGCTGCCATTCCAGCCGGTCTACAACACCTGTCAGAGTTGTCAGAATTCTGTTATGGACCGGACCAGCCGGTTACCATGAAGAAGGCCTATAAATAGGCATATACAGTCTACAGAAGGAAGAGTTGAAGTTGTGGAAAAACATCAAGTTGTTCAAATTATTGATCAAGTATTTAACAAAGAAGATCTAGCTATTACTTGAAGAATCAAATGCAGATCTAAGAAGTTGGAGAGAGAGAGCTACATCCAAGAAATCAGTTGTTGGAACCAGACTGAGAAGAAGGGTTCAGATTTATTCTGAATCTTAAGTAGCAGGGATCAATGATCAACTGCAGAAGGAGTCAATCTTATTGAGTTCTACTTTCAAGAAGTTTTGAAGAAAGATAAGTCAGATTAATTTCAGCTGAGTTCTTCCAAGAACTCATCAAGAAACTCACATCTCATCTCTCTATTCTCTGAGTTGTCGAGTTAACATTATTGTATTCACTTTTATCTTGTAGGATCCTTTGGATCTGAGTCTTGTAAGCCTGTAATTATAAAGGCTGAGGGTATGAGAGTTTTATCTCTGAGTGTAGGCCTTGGTGGCTGAGTGTATGCCTTAGTGGCTGAGTGTAGGCCTTTGTGGCTGAGTGTAGGATTTGTGGAAAAGCTGAGTTGTAGGGCCTTGAGCCTGAGGTGTAGGAGCCTGTTTTGGGTTCTGAGTTAGTGGAGAAGTTTGGCCGAATCTAGTACACTGCTAGATAGGCGAAGGGGGAAAGTGGATGTACCCAAATCTTGGGGAACCACTATAAAACTCTGTGTCTTCTGTGTGCTGTGGTTTGCTGTGAATGCTGTGTGATTGCTGTGAAATAGTAGATAGAAATCTGTGTTAAATACTGATTGCTGGCATAAAAAGTTAAAAAGAATTTGGTCACCTATTCACCCCCCCTCTAGGTGTTTAGGTACTATATCTTTCATGTATTCATATTCTCTCCCGCCAAAATCCCTTGTTGTAACAAAGTATTTTTGCAATTAACTCTGGTGTGGGAATGAAATGATGGCAAATAATTTACCCTAATGTTGCCCTCTTTTTGATTGCTCCCTAGTCTAGGTCTGGCGGCCTCACTCTCTCGCGCACCTGTGCCTTGTGTTTTCATCATCGACAATCATCCTCTTTTTGTTTCCCCCGCGCGCGCACGTGCTCACATAGTCATATGTTTCCAATATAGGCAATCACAACAATCACCAAGAAAGGAGAAAGGAAGGCTACCTTCTTCCTATCCTTCACCGACCCATGATTCTAGGACACACGACACTTTCTTTGGTGATTGAACCATTTATTATCTGCTAACTTGAGTTTGCATTACTTTCTCCTACTTATTAATTTTTATTCAATGACATTTTCTTCTTGCATCTGCGCAGCCTTCTCAAGGATTAAATCAAATATGTTTTCTTATTCTCTCTAAGAGCATTTCTAATAATGCAATTAGCTGTGTTAAATAAATATGTTAGTTTTATCTACATGAGGTTGTTGATCTCATTTATTTAGTCAAATCTCATAATGCCGTATTTGATCAAGTTTCATCATGTGATTTTTACAGAAGTAACTGTAAATTCCTTCAAAAAGAAACAATGCATGTACTTAATTGAAAAGGCATACATTCTAACAAGTAACAATGCTCACTAGAGAGAAAGCTTATGTATTTGAATTCCTTTTTGTTTGTTGACAGAGTCTGCAGATCCCCCGCCTACAGAGAAAAGCTCCGAGGGTTCAATTGATAGAGGCAAGTGGTGAAACAATTAATTGTTATAGCACACAAATTTAAACAGGGTTATAAATCAAATTCCTTTATGTTTCTTCAGATGTTGTTCTTGCAAGGGTTGAAACAGAGAAGCGGTTGTCTTTAATTCTGGCTTGGGAAGAAAGTGAAAAGGTCAAAGCAGAGAATAAGTATGTTCTCTTTATTCAGTATAATTCATAAGAGAGGTTGTTTAATTTGCGTTCCATGAGAATTTAAATCATTATTACACACTTTTTAGAAAAAGAAAAGAAACATATAGGGAATCTCTTTGTGCTTTAAGGATTAGCTTTGTTAGATTTTGTGGAAGTTTCAACTACTAGACTCAGAGCAATTCCTTATGCTTATGTAAGAAATTTGCCCGCTTAGTAATCTTCATTTCGAACCATTGATTTTCTAAAATGCCATTTTATGCCTCATTCCAGTCATAAGGAGAGTGCAATCTTCCAGAACATTGTTTTTGCTGAAAATATTGAAGTGGAAGTGGACAGTCTGACATGTGCAGACCGCACAGACCGCGGAGGCCGGGCAGGTAGTGCGGCTAGGCTCTAGCGAACTGGCTTGTTCCTTGACCATCCTTCTTGTGGTCTGTCTCAGCAAGCTCCCTGGGGTGTTAACCACGCGGTTAGATTCGAGCTAACCGCGGATTGCGTAGTCTGGATTAAGAGACCGCGGAGACCGGCAGACCGCCGTTGGCGCTGTTGGATTTCAGGTCGTGTGGCTGTCAACTTGGATACTTAAGTCCACGCGGACTGAGTTTGTTGTCCGCATAACTGTGCGGTGGTGTTAACCGCGCACAGTCTTGTGTTGGCAGTCCGCATGTTGGGCGGACTGGTGCTGCTAGCTGCTATGTCACTGACGGTTACTCTATCCCCTGGGCGGTGACAGTATCCGCTTGCTCGCCTATAAATAGGGGTGCTGGCCTCGTCATAAATATCTGGAACTGTAAGAACTATAGCTCGGGTTAAACTTGTGGTTAAGGTTCTTGTAACCGCGCGTCAAGGAGAAGTGATCGGTTTTTTGCTGTGTTTGCAGATTGTGCGGCTAGCACTTGACACTTGGCAGTCAGGAAACTAGTTCAAGTCAGTGGAGGCAGTGTGGATAGCTGGTACCATTCGGCGGCGGTTAGTAGCAGGTCGCGGGTTTGGCGACTAGATGGTCTTCTTCCTTGGCAGCTTCCCATCTTAGATAAATCAGTTCGCCTTTGGCGGACTGAGTAGCAATTCGAATAAGCTGTTCTTCCAACTCTGCGGTTAGGCGACTTCGGTGGTCAGGCGACTAAGAATTGCGGGCATGTTGTAGCTTAGTTTAAGTTCCGCTGTTCGCGACGACTTCTGCAGTTAGGCGATCAAGAAGTGCGGACAGGATTCTTTCTTCAGCAGTCAATAAAACAGTTCGCGCAACTAAAGGTGCGGTCTGGCAGTTCAGCAGTTTGGCGGCTTGAGCTGTTCGCGCGACCTTGCGGATAGCAGGCGCATTAGCGGTTTGGCGGTTACAAAGTTCTGTTCGCCAGTTTTGTTCTTGTCTGTTTTTGTGATTTTCATCGCGTGCATTGCGAAATCATGTCTCGTAATGTATGTCTCGCTTTGTAAAGAAAATTGTTAATACAATTTCGACTCTTGTTATTCTGGTTGCTACTTGTTTATTTAGCTTGGTTGGTTGAGTGTTCCTGCGACTTTCTCCGCTTTATAAATTTTTACATGGTATCAGAGCGACAAATGTTTTAACAGTGATAAGCCACAAAGTTTTGCTAAATACCTTTGAAAGTTCAAGTGAACCAGGAATTTAGCAATAGAAGGTGGTCACATAAGAGGCTTTGGAATTGAGCTCCTGGCGTAGACTAAGTATAAAAAGTGAAAGTCTTGCATGATGAGTGATCTTCTGGGCAAGGATCTCTGGGAGGTCGTCGGTGGAGGCAAGAGACAAGAGGTAATTGCTGATGGAAGAAATGATCAGGCGGTGATGGTTTGGAGGAGAACAAATACAAAGACATATTTCACACTCAAGAAGACGATCTCACCGGATATGTTGCAACTTTGTTTAAGTTCAGCTGTTCGTGACGGCTTCTGCGGTTAGGCCACCTTGCGGTTGGGCGACCAAGAAGTGCGGACATGGGTTTTTCTTCATCAGTCAATAAAGCAGTTCACGCAACTAGAGGCGCGGTCTGGCAGTTCAGCAGTTTGGCGGCTTGAGCTGTTCAGAAAAGATTGTAGAGTCAATCTTCAGCCAGGTCACGCTGCTGATAAATGAGGTGGATACAGGAAGGAAGAAGGCGGATGAGGAAACTGCTTCATGACAGATATGACGACAATCTCTGTTCGTGTCTTGGCCTCCATCAACTACCAGGATGACTGGATCGTGCACTCGGGGTATGGTCATCACCTCACCGGGGACGAGTCAAAATTTTCTTCTCTGCAAACGTATACAGGTGATGACGCTATCATTACTGTTGATGATACCGTGCATGCAGTCGAGAAGGAGGGAACAGTTTTTTTAGGCAGTGATAACGGACCACTCACTTTGAGGAGTGTTTATCACAAGTCGGGGATGAAGAACCTGTTCTCGGTGACCAACGCAGTAGATGTTGGCTATCACGTTCTGTTCGGTTGTTCGGCCCAACAGAAGTGAAGTTTATCCAGAACGTGTCAGCGGTGATGGCTGACGTGACTCATGTCGGGAGACAGGTAAAGGACTTGTTCGTTTTATCGACAAGTTCCTATGTTGCGAAGATTAGATCTAATGACGGCACAGTTGTCTGACACGAAAGGCTGAGGCTTGTTGGGTTGGACAAGCTAAAGAATGTGGCGGCAAGAGGCCTGGTGAAAGGCATGTCTAGTCTTTCATCTCTGGGCGACGGTCATGTCAGTGCAGAGTGTCAGTATGGAAAGGCTCATCGCCTTCCATTTGGCCAGATATACTTGAGTATATTTTGTAAAGGAGAAGTCAGAGGTTTTCCAGAAATTTGTGGAGTTCAAGTAGCTCGTGGAAGGTCGGCCGAATCTACGAATAAAGAGGTTGATAACAGATATGGAGGGGAGTTCACTTCAAATTAGTTATTCAACTTCTGCAAAAAACATGAAATTCGGAGAGAGCTTTTTTGGAAAGGAGAAGTCAGAGGTTTTCCAGAAATTTGTGGAGTTCAAGTAGCTCGTGGAAGGTCGGCCGAATCTACGAATAAAGAGGTTGATAACAGATATGGAGGGGAGTTCACTTCAAATTAGTTATTCAACTTCTGCAAAAAACATGAAATTCGGAGAGAGCTTTTTTGTGCGCACACTCCACAACAAAACATAGTTGCAGAGAGGAAGATCCGCCATCTGACGGAGATTTGTGTTACGCCCTCGGACACATCCCGACTATTTGGGCGTCAATACACGCGAAGGCGGAAGGAAACCGAAGGCGACAACGGGGCTGAACCAACCGGTTCAATCCCCTCACTCTAATTGAAGACCGACGATATGGGTGCCGAACCAGACCGGTTCATCCCCCATATGGGGAGGGGCCGACCGGCCCCTCTCAACCCGGGGTATAAATACCCGGGGTGGCTCTCTTGGTGGACATACATGATATCTCAAGGTATTTCCTTTTCTCTTCTACTCAACCCCAGTTCTCTAGTTCTTCTCCCTTTGATCTCTGAGCTCTTTTTCCCTTCTTCCTATAATTTGGTATCAAACGCTCTTTTCTCCACCATGGTGACTACTCGAACGCAAGATGAAATCGGCTGCTTGGAAACCCTAAAAGAAAATCTGATGGGATTGACAGATTCGGTGGCCGCCATCGAGGAAAACGTGAAAACATCCACGCAAAGGCTAGAGGAACGGATCGACACCCGTATGGAGGAGATCATGACGTTGTTGGCACAAAATCTGAAGGATAAAGCCGTGTCGGAAGATGATCCGGGCGGATCTTCCGCTCCACGGGCCGATCCGCACTGGATCGACGCAAACAGAGGGCAGGTGGGAGCGGGATTGAGGCGCGGGGCTCACAGCAGGGGCCGGGTCTAGCCAGGGCGGCGAAATCGGCACGGGTGGGGTCGGCGCATGCGGGATCAGCTCCGACGGGGTCGGCACATGCGGGATCGATTTCGGAGGGTTCGGTGCAGTCGGTTTCGGCGCAGGCGGAGGCGGATCAGGTGGTTTTGGCGCTAGAGGCGACGGGTGGCCGATTCCCCCATATGGAGGGGGGGCTGCTGCCTCACCCGACAAGAGAAGGCATGCAGTGGGGTGGTGCTCCAGCGGCGGGGCCGTTTCGTCAAGGGTTCCCGGGCATGCCTTTTGAACCCGGGGAACCAAGAAGGCCGACGGAGTATGGACAGGAGGGGTGGCGTGCACAGGCCGGTGCCCGGCCGTACATGCCGCCAAAATTGATGCGGATGAATTTTCCCAAGTTCAATGGCGGTGACGCCTTGGAATGGCTGCAGAAGGTGGAACTGCTTTTCAGTTATCAGGAGATTCCCGTGGGGCAGTGGGTGCAGTTAGCATCATTTCACTTGGAGGATGATGCTTTCCAGTGGGTGCAGCGGTTCCTGAGGGGCAAGGACTACGTGCCCTGGACCGACTTTGTGGATGGATTCACCGCCCGTTTTGGGCCACTAGAGTACGAAGACTTTGAGGCGCTCCTACAGAAGCTGTGCCAGAAGGGTACGGTGATGGAGTACCGAACTGAGTTCGAGAAGTTGGCTAACCGAGTACAGTGAGAGGAGAAGACATTACTCAGTTGTTTTGTGCCGGGACTCAAGGATTATTTGCGGGATGAGATCCAGTTGTACATGCCCCGCAGCTAGAACCATGCGATCAGTTTAGTTCGGATACATGAGGAACGTTACAACAGGCAACGCTCCCGCATCACAGCACGTACTACTACCACTACGCTGGTGGCAAGAAGGGACTCCCAGGGTCCAAGCAAGCCGGTTGTCACTCGGCTGACTTGGTCGGAACTTCAGGCGCGAAAGGAAAAAGGGTTGTGCTATAACTGTGATGAAAAGTTCGCTTCTTGGCACAAATGTCAAAAGGTCCAGTTGTTCATGCTATATGAGAATGCCGAGGAGGAGGTGGACATGGCCCCCGAGTCGGACTTGACAGAGGAGTCAGCAGTGACTGAGTTTGGAGTCTTGATACAAGCCATGGAGGGTTGCAACGCCCCTCTCACTATGCGCATGACGGGCAAGGTCCGACGGGAACAGGTGACGATTCTGATAGATAGTGGGAGTACCCACAACTTCATCCATCCCGAGGTGGCGCGCCGAGTGGGACACGTGATCGATCAAGGTGCTTCCTTCCAGGTTATGGTAGCCGATGGGAGCAAGCTGCAGTGTGAGGGGGTGATGAAGCAGGTGGAGCTTAGCATACAAGGCTACACTGGTCATACTTATCTCCTTCCGATCCGAGGTTCAGATATGGTGCTTGGGGTACATTCGCTGCAACAACTACGACGAGTCACCTTTGATTGGGACCCCATGACTATGGAGTTCTTACAGCATGGGAGTTTTTTATGAAGGGCCTAAAATCGTCTCCAGTGAAGGAGATCTCTGTCCGGAGCTTTTGGAGGTGAAGTCGGCCGACACTGGACCATCGGAGGTACCGGTCCAGATGCAGTCTCTCCTAGAACAGTATGCTGACATATTCCAGGAGCCCCACACTCTCCCACCACCGCGCTTTTGGGATCATCAGATCGTCCTCAAAGTGGGGGCGGAGCCTACCAACATCCGGCCATATCGATATCCGCACATGCAGAAGGCTGAGATCGAGCGCAGCTTTCGGGAGATGCTAGATACGGGGATCATCCACCCCAGTACGAGCTCATTTTCTACCCCGATCATCTTGGTCAAGAAGAAGGATGGTTCGTGGCATTCTGCGTAGATTACCGCGCGTTGAACAGTGTCACTGTAAAGGACAAATTTCCTATTCCCCTGATTGAAGAACTATTGGACGAATTGCACGGCGCACAACGGTTCTACAAGCTGGACTTGCGGTCTGGTTACTATCAGATCCTCATGCGGGAGAGCGACATCCACAAAACAACTTTCCGGACACACGACGGTCACTATGAGTTCCTGGTGATGGCCAACGGGCTGACCGGTGGGCCGTCCACCTTTCAAGCCAACATGAACGAGATTTTTTGTCCGCTTCTTCATCGCTTTGTGCTGATCTTCTTCGATGACATTCTCATATACAGTTCCAGTTGGGAGGAGCACTTAGCTCATGTTGAAGAGGTCTTCTCCATCCTCCGTCAGAACCAGCTCTACGCTAAACGGTCCAAGTGCTCCTTCGGTCAGGAGGAGGTGGAATACTTGGGACATTTAGTCTCGGTTCAGGGCGTCAAGGCCAACCCCCGGAAGATTGAGAGTATGCTATCCTGGCCACGACCCCAGTCTGTGCGGGCACTACGGGGCTTCTTAGGCCTTACCGGGTACTACCGTCGCTTTGTGAAGGAGTACGACAAGATCGCCCGGCCTCTTACCCAGTTGCTGCAGAGGGACGCCTTCCTTTGGCAGGATGAGGCGGAGGAGGCCTTCCAAGCACTCAAGAAGGCCATGACGACTACACCGGTCTTGGCGCTTCCCGACTTCACGAAGGAATTTGTAGTGGAGACTGACGCGTCGGGAGTGGGGGTCGGTGCTGCATTGATGCAGAAAGGGCGACCCATAGCCTTCTACAACAAGGTATTGGCTCCGCAGACGCTGGGGTTGTCCACCTACAAAAATAAAATGTTGGCAGTCATTCATGCGGTGGCCTTGTGGCGGCCATATTTGTTGGGAAGACATTTCAAGATCCGGATGGATCATCAGAGTTTAAAACATTTCTTGGAACAACGAGTCTCTTCTCCTCTCCAACAGAAGGGGGTGACCAAACATTTAGGGTATGATTACGAGGTCGTCTACTGGCACGAGGACAATCGAGTTGCTGATGCTTTGTCCCGCTTACCTGAGGGCGCCCTCGCTCAGATTACTACACCACTGCTTGACTCCATTGACGAGATACAGGACGAGGTACAACGTGATCCCGAGTTGCAACCTATTGTGGAGGCTCTTCGACAGGCACGTGAGACAACTCCGGGCTACCATCTTCAGAATGACAGGTTGTTCTATCAAGGCCGCGTGGTCATTCCTTCGAAGTCTGCCTGGTGGGCAGTTATGATGCATGAGTTCAACTCCTCTCCAAAGGGTGGTCATGTCGGTATTCTTCGCACTCTCCAGCGGGCACGGGCCAATGTTTTATGGAAGGGGATGCGCCGTGACATTCAGTTGTTTGTTTAGCAGTGTGAGACTTGCCAGCGCCAGAAGTATGAAACCACGTCCCTAGCCGGCTTACTCACACCTTTGGAGATGCCTCATCAGATTTGGGATACGGTGTCCATGGACTTCATTGAGGGGCTGCCCAGGTCTCAGGGCAAGTCAGTCATTATGGTGGTGGGCGATAAGTTGTCCAAGTACGGGCATTTCATAGTGTTGAGCCATCCTTACACCGGCGAATCTGTCGCCGCTCATTTTGCCCGCGAGATTGTCCGGCTTCATGGCATACCACGGGCGATCATCTCGGACCGTGACCCGACGTTCGTCGACAACTTTTGGAAGGAGCTCTTTCGCTTAGAAGGGACCTCTTTACGTTTCAGCACAGCTCACCACCCGCAGACAGACAGGCAGACAGAGGTACTCAATAGGGGCGTGGAAACATATCTGCATTGCTATGTTATGGACGAGCCGCGCACGTGGACGAGTTGGTTGCATTGGGCTGAGTACTGCTACAACACGTCCTACCACTCTGGCAGCAAGATGACTCTGTTCGAGGTCGTGTACGATCGACCTCCTCCTACCTTGAGTAGTTATGAGGTCGGCAATACGACGTTGCCCGCCATTGACCGTGCACTTCGTGATCATGATCGCACACTCGCCGCTTTACGCGAGAATCTCCGGATAGCACAGGACCGCATGAAGGTACAGACTGACAAGCATCGGAAGGAACGAGAGTTCCAGGTGGGGGATGAGGTCTTTCTCAAGCTCCGCCCTTACAAGCAGTTGTCCGTGGCCCAACGGTCAAACCAGAAGTTGGCACCTCGTTACTATGGTCCATTCTGAATTGTCCGGTGAGTGGGCCCTGTTGCTTACACGTTGACATTGCCCGAAAGCTCGAGGATACATCCGACCTTTCATGTCTCCTTGTTGAAGCAGAAGATCGACGACTTGGTTCGACCTAGTCCTCTCCTACCCGAAGCCACAAGCACGGGTGAGCTGCGTCTGATACCTGAGAAGATTCTGATGATCAAGTGGAAGCACCGTGGCGCGGAGTACCGTCCAGAGCTACTAGTCAAGTGGAAGAATATGACTGCGGCGCACAACACATGGGTGGATTTGCTGGAGTTCTGGGAGCTTTACCCCGATTACCACCTTGGGGACAAGCTGGTTCTTGATGAGGAAGAGAATGTTACGCCCCCGGACGCATCCCGACTATTTGGACATCAATACACGCGAAGGCGGAAGGAAACCGAAGGCGACAACGGGGCTGGACCAACCGGTTCAGCCCCCTCTCAATCTAATTGAAGACCGGCTATATGGGGGCCGAACCAGACTGGTTCAGCCTCCATATGGGGAGGGGCCGGTCGGCCCCTCTCAACCCCGGGTATAAATACCATGGGTGGCTCTCTTGGTGGACAAGCAAGATATCTCAAGGTATTTCCTCTTCTCTTCTACTCAACCCTAGTTCTCTAGTTCTTCTCCCTTAAATATCTCTCTTTTTCCCTCATTCATATCAATTTGCAAGTGCTGACTTCACTCCAAAGGAATTCCCATGGTTTTTTGGGCAGAGAGAATGACCTGCAGAGCTTATGTCATCAACCAGATGCCCTTGAGTCCCAACAATATAAAGTCTCCGCATGAACTGTTGTTCAAGGAGAAGCCCGGCGTGACACATCTTCGGGTGTTCTGGTCTACCCGCTATGTGCATGTCCCAGACGCTCTCAGGACGAAGCTGGATGCGAAGGCAAAGAAGTTTGTCTTCATTGGCTTGATGACCGGAATAAGTGTTGGAAGTGCATGGACCCTGAGACAAGAAAATTTGTCGTCTCAAGGAATGTGATATTTGACACGCTGATGTCATACCAAGGTAGTTCTCTGTGTAACTACAGGAGAGCAGGGTAGACAAAAAACAAGAAGCTGCTGGTTGTCTGTGTCTCCAGGAGCTCCTGTTATATCTTGCTTAGGGACAGGTGCTTCTGGTTCTAGATCTAGGGGGCGATGCTCCTAGTGCGTTCAAGAGAAGAGCTGATGCAGAAGAAGTAGCTGGTGTGGTGGATCGTGGTCAGGCCTTGCGGGAGTCGAAGATGACCATTATTCCACCAGCTCGGTACAGGGACCAGAACATGGTGAACTTTTTGTCATGTTTCTTTGCAGTCACTCTTGACCATTGGGAGCCGTCATGCTATGAGAATGTTGTTGGAGTAAAGGAGTGAGAAGATGTCATGGATGAGGAGATGACCGACCTCAGGAAGAACCAAACTTGGGATCTTATGCACAAGGTCGATGATATAATTCTTGTTACTTGCAAATGGGTGTATAAGCTCAAGAAGTCGACAATATCGAGCGGTACAAGGCTCATCTTATAGCTCGGAGGTTCTCTCAACAATACATAGAAGATTATGAGGAGACGTTCAGTTCTATGACCAAGATAACTTTAGAACGGTTGGTGATTGCTTTGGCGGTCTGCCGACACTGGATGATTTGACAGCTCGACGTGAAGAATGATTTTCTTTATGGGGAGATTGACAAAGACGTCTTCATGGTTCAGCCACCCGGTTATGTGTCTAAAGATCATCAAGGACACGTCTGCAGCTCAAGAAGACCCTATATGGTTTGAAGCAGGCGCCTCGGGCGTGGTACGAGAAGATCGCAGAATAACTCCAGTTCTGCGGATATTTTGCTTCCGATTCTGATTCAAGTCCGTTCGTAAAGAAGAGGGAGGAACTTCAGGTCTTGGTGCTGCTGTACGTTAACGATATGATCGTCACGGGAAACTCGGAAGAGTAGGTAGCTAGGCTCAGGGCAAAGCTAGGTATCCGGTTCGAGATGAATGATATTGGGAAGCTCCACCATTTTCTTGGTCTCGAAGTGAAGAGGAAAAAGAGCGGTGTGCTCGTCTCTCAGAAAGGGTATGCGGAGCGGATCGTGAAGCGATTCGACATGCGGGAAGGAAAGAGCGGCTTTACTCCACTTGAAGTCTGTCTAAAACTTCGACGTGATAAGGGAAGGGTTCTTCCAGATCCCTTGGTCTTCCGGACTCTGGTTGGGAGCCCGATATATCTAACAATTACAAGGCCGAATATTGCTTATGCTATGGGCCGAGTGAGTCGGTATATGCAGGAGCCACGAAAGTACGTGAAGTGCACGTCAAATATGAGTCTCTTTTATGAGAGGTACACAAGCTTCAACCTGCACGGTTACACAGATGCTGACTATGAGGGAGATGCCGACGAGCGGAAGTCGACGTCTGGTTACGTCTTTATGTGCGGATCGACAGCTATCCCGTGGTGCAGCAAGAAGCAAGATTCTGTGTCTGTCTCCACTACTGAAGCGGAATCCAAGGCGTCGGCTTTGACAGCTCGGGATGTCATCTGGCTTTGGAGGTTAATGGAGGACAACCATGAGCAACTGTGAGTTCCTACTCTGCTACGCGGTCAAAACAAGCAGCAGGATTCTGTAGTGCGGATCGACAACTATCTCGTGGTGCAGCAAGAAGCAGGATTCTGTGTCTGTCTTCACTACTGAAGCGGAATACAAGGCGTCAGCTTTGACAGCTCAGGATGTCATCTGGATTTGGAGGTTAGTGGATGACATCCATGATCAGCTGCAAGGTCTTACTTTGCTACGCGGTGATAACGAAAGTGCTCTAAAACTGTTTACAAATCTAGTTTGTCACGCACGGACAAAACACATCGAGATCGAGCATCACTTCATTCGGGAGAAGGTTCTGGAGGGATCTACGATGGTGGAATATGTGCAGAGCCAGGACAATGTCGCGGACATATTCACATAGCCGTTGTCGAAGAGACTGTTTTTGAGCGGTTACGGGGACTGCTTGGGCTGATTTCCACTTCCCACTTCAAGGGGGAGTGTTGAGAATGTTGAAGTGGAAGTGGGCAGTTTGACGTGTGCTGACCGCACAGACCGCGGAGGCCGAGAGGGTAGCGCGGCTAGGCTCTGGAGAACTGGCTTGTTCCTTGGTCATCCTTCTTCTTGCAGCCTGTCCTAGAAAGCTCCCTGGGGTGTTAACCGTGCAGTTAAATTCGAGCTAACTGCGGACTGCGCGGTCTGGATTAAGAGACCGCCGAGACCGGCAGACCGCCGTTGGCGCTGTTGGGTTTCAGGTCGTGTGGTTGTCTTCTTGGCTTTTTAAGTCCACGCGGACTGAACTTGCTGTCCGCATAGCTCTGCTGACTTGTAGTGTTAACCGCGCGCGGTCTGGTGTTGGCAGTCCGCATGTTGGGCGTACTGGTGCTGCTAGCTGTCATGTCACTGGCGGTTACTCTATCCCCTGTGCGGTGACGGTATCCGCTTGCCCGCCTATAAATAGTGGTGCTGGTCTCGTCATAAATATCTGGAACTGTAAGAACTGTAGCTCGGGTTAAACTTGCGGTTAAGGTTCTTGTAACCGCGCGACAAGAAGAAGTGCCCGATTTTTTGTTGTATTTGCAGATTGTGCGGCTAGCACTTGGCAGCCAGAAAACTGCTTTTGACTGTGAAGTCATATGAGACAGTGCGGATAGCTGGTAGCAGTCGGCGGTGGTTAGCAGCAGGTCGCGGGTTCAGCCACTTGGCGGTCTTCTTTCTTGGCAGTTTCCCAGTTTGGATAAATCAGTTCGTCTTTGTCGGATTGAGTAGCAGTTCGAATAAGCTGTTCTTCCAACTCTGCGGTCAGGCGACTTCGGTGGTCAGGCGACTAAGAGCTGCGAACATGTTGCAGCTTAGTTTCAGTTCAGCTGTTCCTGGCGGCTTCTGCAGTCAGGCGACCTTGCGGTCAGGCGACCTTGCGGTCAGGCGACCTTGCGGTCAGGCGACCTTGCGGCCAGGCGACCTTGCGGTCAGGCGACCTTGCGGTCAGGCGACCTTGCGGTCAGGCGACCTTGCGGCCAGGCGACCTTGCGGCCAGGCGACCTTGCGGCCAGGCGACCTTGCGGCCAGGCGACCAAGAAGTGCAGACAATGTTTTTTTCTCAAGCTGTCAATAAAGCAGTTCACGTAGCTAGAGGTGTGGTCTGACAGTTCAGCGGTTTGGAGGCTTGAGCTATTCGCGCGACCTTGTGGATAGCAGCAAATTGACGGCTTAGGTTACAGAGTTCTGTCCGTCAGTTTTGTTATTGTCTGTTTTTGTGGTTTTCATCGCGTGCATTGCGAAATCATGTCTCGCAATGTATGTCTCGCATTGTAAAGAAGATTCTTAATACAATTTCGGCTCTTATTTTTCTGGTTGCTACTAATTTATTTAGTTTGGTTTGTTGAGTGTTCCTGCGACCTTGCCCGCTTTATAAATTTTTACTGTTTAATCTCCATCTTCCATCTTCGCCACCCACCCAAATATGTCTCTTACTTGGAACTGGTTCCCGGCTTGTCCGAAACCAATAATAGTGCAGGATTTTGCCGGCCCCACTGTGCATTGCGGAGTCCGCCGCAATGCACATTACCGTGCACTGCTATTGGTCCCAGATGCTAGCTGGCGTTTGGGATACGGACCGAATAGCTTCTCCCCGAATAGGCCCTAAATTATGTGGAAGAGAATTTCTTCTCCATTTGATGTTTATCTCCCAATTAATGTAATTAAACCCCATGTAGGTCTTTTGTGATTTCAAAGCACAATGCTGCTTCTTTTTCCCGAGAAGTTTAGTCAATCTTTGACGTTTATTTTCATGCTATTCTCCCATTAGTATCATGAGATTTTTTACTCTGAAGTCTAACTAATCCCTGCGTGTCAAACAGAGCAGCTAGGAAGGTGTCAGCCATTGCTGCGTGGGAAAACTCAAAGAAAGCTGCCATAGAAGCTGAACTTAAAAAGATAGAGGTTGGATATGTCATTAGTATTAAAGCAAATGAATTTTCTTCTTCTAATATTTCAGGCAATGTTGGAAATATCGAGCTAAAGATGAATTTGATAACAATATTTCAAAGTGAAAAAAAAACTGAAAAACAGAAGTTTGTTGAACAAACAGGAAGATCTGGAGAGGAAGAAGGCGGAGTATGCAGAAAAGATGAAGAACAAGATTGCTATGATCCACAAGGAAGCAGAGGAGAAGCGAGCCATGGTGGAAGCGAAGCGCGGAGAAGAAATTCTCAAGGCGGATGAAATGTCTGCGAAATTCAGGGCTACTGGGCATGCTCCGAAGAAGCTCCTGGGATGCTTTTGACGGCTGTGATGGTTCCGTGTTACATTTTCTGTGGTTGTGATGATGCGCTGATTTATGTGTTTGTTTATTTATTATTAAGAGTAGTGATTTGTGCAGAAGTTTCAGTGTGGTTGTGTAAAGTTCCATGTTCTTGTATATCATTAATTATACCTGATGTAATTTGTAAGAAAGGCTGCCCCAAGTAGTTGGGGGGATAAGACTCTTGATGATGTTGATGGTGATGTAATTTGCAAGAACAAAACTGTGTATTAATTCTTTAATATCTGAATTCTTAATATTTTTTTGTGTGTTAAAGTATTTGTGAAATCTATGTCTGGATAAAATGTTATGTCTATTAATTATGGAGATTGTTAAGTGCACTACAGTTTTCACTATGTGCATTTTTTTGTTAAGAACACCGCTCTATGATAGGTGCACACATAATTATTATGTGCACCGCATTTTTGTTAACAGCAAACTAACAAGATTAACTTGATATATCAATGAATCACAATATTTTTTCATAAAAATAAAAGATAAATAAGACACACACCATAGATTACATTCAAATTTGAAAAACCAACGAAAAAAAAATAACATGGATTAACAAAAATATGATTTCATCAAAATGGGAAAAACACTCCTTGTACGGCTCAAGACGTGATGTAGTTGCATAGCTCCACTGTAGCAGAATATTTTGCGAAGATTATTGATAATTACTATTGTTTAATAGTGTAAATTAGCTTTATTTAAGATTGTAGATTTTATTTTTGGATGTCAGATATGCTTAACTCTTTTTTTTACCGATTAACACCTTATACCAACTACCCTTTTAAATGTGCATCTGTCAGCATTTACATGCTATTTATAGCAAGCAATTTCCTTAAAATGATACTACTTCCCAGGACTTGGAAAAGAAGCATTGCTCTAATTGTAACATCAAGCGTTATTGCTATACTTGCATTGCCAAATGGTAAACATGATAAAAAGTTCTGTATTCTTTGTTTTTAACTGTTGTCATATCTGAAGTATTCAAACATTTTTGGACATGCAGCTGGCTTTAGATATATCTGAATATGTTTAACTGTCATTTTCAGTTCTTCATTTTCAGATATTCCATTTTCTGTTTTTGCTGGTCATTGGTGTTGCTGCTCCTGACCAGGCGGAAGAACCGGCGGAGGAGCACGGCCAGGCGGAAGCAGTGGCGCCGAGCTTTGAAGAGGCGGAAGAAGCAGCGGAGGGGCACGCCCAGGCGGAAGCACTGGCGGCGATCCTTGAAGCGGCGGAAGCAGCGGCGGTGGCCGTCGAGACAGCGAAAGGGTCGATAGCGGAATACGCGGCAGGCGTCGTGGCGGTGAGGGTTGAAGCGGCGGAAGCAGCGGCGGAGGGCGTCGAGATAGCGGAAGGGTCGGTCGCGGAATACGCGGCAGGCGTCGCGGCGGCGACGGGTTGAAGCGGGAGAATGCTTCTTTCACGGGGCTAGGGTTGAGAGACGGTGCGGTGCGCAAAAACCTGCGTGCCCTTAGTTATAAATTTAGGGAGAAGTTTGGGTTAAGAATTAAGTGACTTTGTGGTGCACGTAGCGAAAACTGCAATGCACTTAACAATCCCCTTAATTATCTGTGAATTAGGATTATAGGTCACATATGGCTACGACTAAGCTCGGATCGAAGTCAATTAGCTAGGTTGGGCTTAAATTGAATTTAAATGGATTTCGAGTTGGTTTGAGTCCAGCTGGCTGCCTGTTGAATTTGGATGAAGCCCTGTGCAGAGCTGCTAGAATAGCTAGTGTCCACACATCCATCTAAGCATTCTCAAATCTGCAGCTCTTATTTTTTTTATTCCTATACACAATTCACTGCTCAACACTCAGAACCGTATATAAAAAAAAATCGATATGAGGTTATGCAATTGGATTGAAATAATTAAGAAATTGCATGTCACATTACTTAGCCCCACATGACACTCAATATCACCACCTCTAGCTCGTTCTACCGCAACAAACTTCAGCCTAACATACTCCTCGAGAAACTATAACATATGTTCCTAGTTCTATTATAGCTAGACATCGACTAAGGTTCTGTTTGACACGATGGTGGTGGCTGTAAACGCATGAGTTAAACTGTTATTCGTTAATGATCACCTAATAAATTGTTAGAATATTTAATTTTATGTCCGCGCATGTCAGGACCGACTCGGAACGACCCAACAGGTTACGTGTCACTAGAGTGTAACGGCTCTACGTTGGAGATACTATATAAGGTCATTCCACACCGATGAGCCTTAGTAGAATATCTTGAGCGGAGCCACTACATTCTCAAGATAACAGTTAGGTTTTCCGCTCTCGTTTTTTTTCATCCGCCCCGCACGATTCCGCCGGCGCTCATCTAAGCGAGTTTTCTTCTACGTCGCGGCCAAGGTCGCTCATCGTGCACGATTCCGCCCCGCACGATTCTACCGCGGCTCGATCCAGTTGTCGGGAAGAAGAAAGGTTTCTTCTCCCTAGCGCTGCCTTTCTTTTTTTTCCTGCCGCCAAGGTCTCGTTTTTTTCCTGCCGCCACCGCTGCAGATCTAGATTTAGTCCCTGCTTCCTGTGTTGTGGCCGCCGTTCGGGAAGAAGGGCCGTCGTAGTGCAGATCCGCTGCAGATCCAGGGCTCCGGCCGCAGATCGGCCATTACCGGCCACAGATCGGCCATTCCCGGCCGCCTCTTGTGCTGCTTTTTCGCTGCTGCATGTTAGATCTCCAATCGCCGGAATCCGTGGATCTAGGGCATTGCTGTGCGTGGATCTGCAAGGGAGAAATAGTCCCTATATTGGTTATTCTTTGATCTGGGGCTGATCGGGAGAAAGGTCACAGATTGCTGATCGGAATTTTTTTCTTCGCTTTCCCGTCACTGCAGGTCGTGCAGTTCCCATGCTTCTGCTGTTGCAGATCTTTCAATAGCAGATCTAGACTCTATTTGGATTTCTTAGATCCGATTAAAAGGCCTTGTCAGAATTTTGCTTTGGATTTCTTAGATCATACAAAGAAGGATCTAATATTATTACAATCAAATCTTCTTCTCTAGTTTTCCGTGGAAGATCAAATTTGCTGTTTCAGATTCAGTCTTGAAGAGATTTAACGGGCTCAGGTGACATTTCAAATCTGCCTCTTGCTGTATCAAGTTGAGTTGTGCCCCTCGGAGGAGCAATCAGCTTCTCTCTATATCCGTGGATTTCTTTTCGCAGCAAAGAGGACTATAATTTTAGTGCCCGCTTTCTGTTTGGGTTGCTAAACAGATCTGTCTTCGACGACTGCATTCAGCCGAAGAAGAGGAGCAAATAATACTTGGATTGGATCCGAAGTTTTTTTTTTCTGACGTCTTCACGGGCTCAGGTGACATTGTTCTAGAAATTTTTTTTTATTTCTGTTTTTAAATCTAGAACTATGTCGAAGAAAAGCGCGCTCGATACCATAAAATTGCAATCGTTCGACGCCTCCGACTTCCTCAGTTGGAAAATTCAAGTCCAACTAGGAATGAAGGAACGCGAGATATTTTATACCGTTCAGAGCGATTTTGCTTCTACCGTCGAGGACGTGGACGAGTACCAGTGGAACAAGGATGAAGATTTCTGCAGGGATTATCTGTTAAATTCTCTGAATCCCCGTCTCGCGTTGACCTACCACGCATACAAATCTGCAAAGGAAATATGGGATCGACTGAACGCGCATTTCCAGAAGGAGGAAGGATTGTCGAAGTCGCTCATTGGAGAGAAGTTCTTCAACTTCAGATTCAAAGCGAACGTGCCTATCACTTCTCAACTCTTGGAGCTGGTCAATCTTCGTCAGAAGCTGGATGATGATCATTCGAAGATGGACGACAGCCTCTTTGTGTACATGATCCTGAGTAAACTGCCTCCTGAATGGCTCTTTTTCAAGACCGAGATGCACCGACTGAAAGAGAAGATTAGTTTGGACGAACTCAAAAGGTTCATCCATATTGAAGACCAGAATATTGCTGGGAAGAGTTTGGAGCAGGTTGCGCAGCCTTCACAGGCTGTCAACTTCGTTTCACGTAATAGTAAGCCTTCTCGGAAGCCCCCGGCACCAAGCGTGACACTCCAGCACCGTTGGCGGTCAAAAAGCCTTCTCTCAAAAGGAAGAAGGGCAAGTGCCACAACTGCGGCAAATGGGGTCACTGGGCCGCTGAATGCAGGGGTCCGAAGAAGCTCAAGGAGGATGCCCCACAAAATGTGGCGCACATGGTGGTCGACAACTCCGATCCTAAGTCCTTCGTGGCTATGATTGGGAGTAGTCACCGCGGTGCGTCTTCTGAGTGGTGGCTGGACAGTGATGCTACATGTCACGTCACAAATGACAAGAGTCTTCTTTCTAAGGTGACAGCGGTCAAGGACAGAGTCAAAAATTGCAATGGAGGAGCGACTGATATTACTCATGCTGGGACTGCAGAGCTAGTGCTCTCTTCAGGTAAAACTTTAATTTTGCAAAATGTTAAAGTAGTTCCTAATTTAACTAAGAATTTGATTTCTGTGAGTTTGCTTGATAAAGCTGGAATGTCTTTCACAACCGTGAACGGTAGAATGACATTAACTGTTAATTCTCACTATTTTGGTTGCGCTTACCTGATCAATGGCATGTATAGACTTAGCCTAGATAACGAGTGCATAAATCAAGTGAGTTCAACTCTGATTGATCCAAAGTTATTACATAATAGACTTGGACATATCCACTATAAGAAAATGCGAGATCTAGCTAAAAGTCAAAACATTCCATTAGATCTTTCTATTCAGTTTGATAGGTGTGAGGTTTGTGCCCAGACTAAAATCACTAGAAACCCTTACAAAACAGTTTCTAGGAGTACACAACTTCTGGAGTTGATACATTCCGACCTCTGTGACTTTCGTAGTCACGCCACTAGAGGGGGAAGGAAGTATCTAATTACATTCATCGACGATTTTTCCAGATATTGTCATGTTTACCTATTGAAATCGAAAGATGAGACATTCGAGACCTTTAAGATCTTCAAATCTCGGGTAGAAAATCAATTGAATCTAAAGATTAAGAGACTTAGAAGTGATCGAGGAGGAGAGTACACTGCAACTGGGTTTAAGGACTTTTGTGCCTCTGAGGGTATAATCCTAGAAACCACAGCTCCTTACTCACCCCAGTCGAATGGTGTTGCTGAGCGTAAGAATAGAACTTTAACAGAAATGTTGAACTCTATGCTCCTCACAGCTGGCATGCCTAATTCTTTTTGGGGGGAAGCAGTCCTAACTGCAAATCACATTCTAAATCGAGTGCCTCACTCAAAGCTCAACTCTACTCCATATGAGTTGTGGCATGGTCATCCTTGTAGATATGACACTCTAAAGACTTGGGACTGTATCACTTATGTGAGAATACAAAAGCTTAAGAGACCTAAGGTGGGACCTAGAACAACGACCTGCGTTTATCTAGGTAGTGCAGAAGATAGTGCAGCTGACAGGTTTCTGGATCTATCCACTAATACAGTGATAGAATCTAGAGATGCTATTTTCTTTGAACACAAATTTGTAAAAGATCATGGCTTGACCGTCTCCGGATCTACTGAGATGATTTCAGAATCTACTGTAGAACCTGAAGCTGGCCCCTCTAGCACTGCTCCCCAACCTCTAGAGGTGGAAGCTGTTCCTCTTAGAGTATCTACAAGAGACAGAATCCCTAAGGATTTTGGTGAGAATTTCGTCACCTACCACTTAGAGGATGATCCATTCTCCTATCAGGAGGCAATGTGATCTAGAGATGCGTTAATGTGGGCAGAAGCCATCGATGATGAGATGAACTCGCTGCTACAAAACAACACTTGGCATCTAGTTGACCTGCCGAAAGGAGCTAAAGTCTTAGGATGCAAGTGGGTATTGAAGAAGAAATTGCACAGTGATGGGTCTATAGCCAGATATAAAGCACGTCTAGTAGCTAAGGGTTATAAACAACAGGGGGGAATTGACTATTTTGACGTCTATTCACCTGTGTGTCACCTATCCACTATTAGGATTCTTCTTGCCATAGCTTCTATCGAGAACTTTTTAGTTCATCAGATGGATGTAAAAACAGCCTTCTTAAATGGAGAGCTTGATGAAGAGATCTATATGACATAACCTGAAGGTTATGTGCATAAGGATCTAAGAGACAAAGTGTGCAAGCTTGATAAATCGATCTATGGGCTTAAACAAGCACCTAAGATGTGGCACATTAAATTTGATCAAGTGGTAAAGAGCGTTGGATTTCAGTCCAGTCTCTCAGACAAGTGCCTCTACTACCGCTCGATGGCAAATCAAACAGTCATCATATGCCTATATGTGGATGACATGTTGATTCTGGGATCAGATCTTGCAGCAGTGAGGGATACTAAATCCGCTCTCGTGAAAACATTTGATATGAAGGACCTTGGTCCCGTAGATACCCTACTAGGTATGAAAGTTAGAGTAGACAAGGGATGTGTCACTCTAAGTCAAGCTCATTACATTGAGCAGATCCTCACTACCTGGGGTTATAAAGACTGTCGGCCTGTTGAAACCCCAATCGATCCAAATGTCAAGTTGAGTCCGAATGAAGGGACCAGTGTTGATCAAGTAAAGTACTCAAAGTTCATTGGAAGTCTCATGTATGCCGCAAGTTGCACTAGACCAGACATTGCTTTCTCGGTAAGCATGCTGAGTCGTTTTACCAGTAGTCCAGGCAAAGAGCATTGGGATGCCCTAAATCGGCTGATGAGGTACCTGAAAGATACTAAAGACCACGCTCTGTGCTACACTTGTTACCCTCCTACGTTGGAAGGATACTCTGATGCCTCCTGGTGTTCAGAAGTTGGGAACAGCAAGTCCACTAGTGGATTTATTTTCACTTTGGGTGGCGCTGCAGTCACTTGGAAATCCAAAAGACAGACTTGTATAGCTTTGTCGTCTATGGAAGCCGAGTTGTTTGCCTTAGCCTCAGCTGGCGAAGAGGCAGATTGGATCAGGAATTTGATTCTAGACATTCCCTTGTCTAGACTTCAAGTCAATTCTTTGAGCCTGTATTGTGATAATCAAGCAGCAGTTCAAGTCGTGAAGAATGTCCTTTTTAACACTAAAAGGCGACATGTACGACTGAGACACGCTCTACTGAATTATCTGAAAGAACAAGGCATTATCACTTTGATCGATGTGCGATCGAAGGATAATCTGGCTGATCCACTGACGAAAGGAATGCCTAAAGACCGATCAATCAAAACAGTGGGGGAAATGAGACTCAAGGCGATTTAAGTTCAGCCTTACTTCAAAGATAGACGATTTAGTTCAGCCTTAGTCCAAATGTTTTGATTTTTTCCACTTTCCTTTGTCAAAGCAAGCGTGTTGTGCTCCGCTGATGTTCGGGGTTGCTGAGTACGAATCTGGTGAGTTGTTTCATTCCACATTTGATGTTAACAACTTCCACTGGGTTCGTCTTCCTTATCTAGGAGGAGAGTGTTATTCCACTTTTGATAACACAATCCGACTAGGTTTGGCTCTTCTTCTTCTGTTTATTGGTTCCATTCCATATTTGATGAGTTCCAATTGACTTTAGAAGAACAGTAACCGTGACATTTTACATATGAACACAGATACAGCTGCGGTGTCCAGAAGTCCATAACATCATTTTCTTGAAAATAGATAATGGATTCTGAGGTATAACCTATATACTCTACTCATGCTTACTCATATTGTACTACGTTCATATAAGTAGAACTAGATACTTGTACATTTTCCAAGGCTGAATTCATTCTAAATGAACTTCTCTGTTGGAAATTACAGGAGCTGCTGCTGATGGAGGAGCACTTGCCGGTTGGGATCCAGATGAGGATGACCTACTGGACTCTGATTTCTAGAGTATAAACTGGTTTTTCTTCTGCTTAGAGCACTGTTTTAGCTCTCTTTGCTTTCACTTGTTTTGTTTGGACTTTATTGCTCTTTAGTTGGTCATGAGACACTTGGTGTTCTAGTACCTGTGCTGTGATTGTACTTTAGACTTTACTATGATGCTGCTGAGTTTTTTTGTTTATACTTATGCACGCATACAATTGTTTTACTTAAACGTCCAATATGTTTTTGACAAGTGTGATGGACACGGTTGTGAGTGCTTCATATTCGGTTGAACACTTCACACACCACCCCTTTCCGACGTCGGGTTTACCGCGGACATAGGAGGAGATTGTTAGAATATTTAATTTTATGTCCGCGCGTGTCAGGACCGACTCGGAACGACCCAACAGGTTACGTGTCACTAGAGTGTAACGGCTCTACGCTGGAGATACTATATAAGGCCATTCCACACCGATGAGCCTTAGTAGAATATCTTGAGCGGAGCCATTACATAAATATCATCCGTTTGAACATAAAAGTGGATGAAGTTCCTTAGGTGAGCGTTAATGAATGATAATTTAACCCTCATGTTCATGACCGCCGCCACCGTGCCAAACGGAGCCTAAATGTCTCATGTAGCATTTGTAACAACTAAGTCCATTGTGGGAGAGTTCATGCGAGGAGCTGAAATTATAGAGAAAACCTCATGTTGGTGTAGAGCACATGTGAGGAGCCAAGGTCATAAAGATGAACTTAATCTCACATCCAAATGAAAGGAAAAATTATCGAGCTTATGAAGTAATTCAGAACCATAGATATCAACGCACCTTTTGGAGTAGTTAGTGGAATTGTGTTAGAAAAACTTCGCACCAGTGGGAGTAATGACCAAATGAGCGGGCTCCTGAAAAGTGCTCATAAGAGATAAAATTGCACAATTCAGCTTAGTATAGACCGAGTTTAACAAAAACAGACAATACTATTGATACTATGGGTGGGGTCATTGCACCATCTTGAAAGAATCCATCTTCTTCGTTAACACCTCCAAGAGGTTTGCTACATAATTTATCAAGAGGGAGACAACAATATATTAGTGATTGTATTTGTTGCAATGACTATACATAATTTGTGTTGCGGGTTGCTTAGCGTTCTCATGGATCGAAGGAATCAGACAGTCTTAGCTCGAGAATGGGTCAAACCCGCAAACAATCAAAAAGAGAAACCAAAACAGACAACAAGACTTTTACATGGAAAACCTTGAAAGGGAAAAAAACACGAGCCAAGACCCAATTCTGACGAAATCCACTTGTTATAGCTGATTACAAGAGTTAATGTTTGGGAGCTAGGGTGACAGACCACCACTCCTTCAGAAGTCTTTGGAGTGTAAAGTCTTGAGAAAAAACTGAGTGTTGCGCTTGCTGGAGCAGTCATAAGAGCAGAACTGTTCTAAGTGATGCGTTGAGCGGGAGAATGAGTAGTGAACCAAGTCTTCGCAAGAAAATCTTAGAGCTCCCTTTTCACTTTTTTCTCTGTCTCCTCAAATGAAGGCTTAGCCCCCCCCCCATCTCCTTTATAGTTTTTTAGGGGAGCGTGCGGGTAATTGCACTTTTTGGGCGAATATGAAAACCGATTTTGATCTCCTTAATCACCAACTTTCAGAATATGATGCCCATCCACCCACCGGGTTGTCAGGGCTGCTTGGGCAAGTCCGACGATGGTGATGGCAGAGGTGGTGACGGCGGCTAGCAGGGAAGTGACGCCTCGCACCCAAAGCAAACCATTTTGATGAGCCACACGGGGTCGCGGGTCATGAACTCTGGTTTGATTACTTGAATTTTAGGGAACACAATCAATTAGCACTAAATAAATATTTTTAAATTTGTAACACAATTAATACTAAATCACAAGTCAAACTATCTTTCTCTATTTTCTCTCTAGTAAATCTCATTTGAATTCTATTTTTATAAACCTTAGTGGCTTGGTAGGCTATTTATCTATAAATTTCATTTTTCAAATTTACATTGAATAATTATAATTCTTTTCAGTCTATACATAAATCTGCATGCTTGGATATATATATAAATTGATGTTATGATTAAAAAAAAATATTTTCTGTATTTAAATCTTATATATATTTCTTGACACTCTAAATAAAGTTATCATAGTGTTGAAGCCTGTAAAATCCCTACTCCAAATATTCAGATCTAAGTGCAGCCTGAGATTACTAATCCCTCGGTCGAACGTCACACCTCCGATAGCACAAGAGCAGGAGAGAGAGAGAAAGAGAGAGATGTCTACAATCACACCTCCGGTGCTTCAGTAGGGAGGTTCCACCACGTACCTAAAAGTTTGGGAGAAACTTCTCATCCGCAACAAAAAGACCGAGCGAGGTACGAGGGAGGCACAGACTTGACAAGTATCACACTTGGGGGGATCTCAACGTCTTCCAAAGTGTCATTCCTTATACCCTTGGGAGTCTATTTATAGAGAATTTTTGTGTGTGTGAGTGTGTGTGTGTGTGTGTGTGTGGGGGTGGGGGTGGGGGGGGGGGGGGGGGGGGGCTTTAGATACTCGCCCATACTAACGAGTTACGCAGGCTACTCACTCATAGTTGAAAGTTACAAGGGCTACTCGCCCCGTGCCCACCCTTGCTCGCCTGGTGAGGTCTACAAATAGACTTCTCCATAGACATTTCTGATCACGACGAATTAAGAGTTATACACATAGTTTGTTGAGTTCTATTCTTTTTCCAAAAGCGTTGACTATATATGCAGCGAACTAAAGGTGGCGATTGGATCATTCACAAAATTTTAGAGAAGCTTCTGCTCATCTTTTTGAGATCACTTGTGGCTATTTGTGGATCATTCTCAAAATTTCAGAGAAACTTTTTTGTTATTATTCTCCATTTTCATAAGAAGTGACAAATCTTTGACAACCTCTATCAGTCACCATCCTCGTCATAAAAATGAAAGTAGCTGTAAGTTATCAATTTTTTGGGAAGTTTATTATCATCATTTTGAGACCGCCGGTGGGTCAGGGGACAGTAAAGGGCAGAGCAACCCAACGGATGCAAGTAGTTGTACTTTTCCGTGCAGTGCGATCCAACGGATGCGAGCACATGGAGATATGTGCGCATCTCAGTGCACACATCTCGAAGGGAGCAGATATGTGCACACATCTCCGCACAAGTTGAGATGTGCTCGCAACCGTTGGTTTGCCCGCACAGCACGGTAAAGTGCACCGGCTGCACTTTACTGTCCCCGGACCCACCCCCGGTTGTAACAATTCTTGGATCCAATTGCAAGATCTCTTGCAATATCAGTTGGATTGTCGTCCACTGACAAAATAAAAGTTGTCCAATTATCCTGAAATTTACTGGTTGTGACAGTTTATCAATCTCATCGCATAATCTGAAGCAATTATAGTTAGAATATTAGAAATAATCAAATTTGAATTCAACATTCTCAAATCACATTGAGAGACTGAACTACGGAATTGAAAATAATGTCAATTCCTATATCCTATTGATCCGGAATTTGAATTTATTTCAATTATTGAATCCAATTCTAATTCCATTCAAATAAACAGAGCCTACTAAATTTCATCTTACAATATTACCCTCAATCAAATATTTTTTCACTATAGAAATTCCCTTCAGAGGCACGTCGGGGATCTTGTGTGATCGTAAAGTACCGTTAAAATTTAAAGGTAAGTTTATCGTACTACAATTAGACCATCGATGTTCTATGGTTGTCAGTGTTGGGAGTGAATTGTATACATGAGCAAAAAATGAGAGTTGTTGAGATGAGAATGCATAGATGGATGTGTGGGACTGGATAGAATTAAGAATGAATGTATCTGAGATAAGATAGGAGTAACACCAATGAAACTATAAGAAAAGACATATATACTTGAGTATTAGTGAGATTATGACACACAAGATAGGGTACAATGACGACAAAGGATCAAATAAAGGCTTGAGTGTGTTGTCGTAGAAATTCCGTTCAGAATTTTTTAATCAGTCAATTTTAACTCCTAAGATTCACCATTGCAACCAAAGGTACCATGGGAGAGCAGCCTGCAGCACCAAATGGCCGGCCCATGGATTCTCCGGCGAAGTTCCGATCCGGCAAACGCTCAACAGTAGCGGGAAATGGCCAATTTCTATTACAGGGAAAGCAGCAGTCACCGCATTCACAGCCCTTTTTTTGTAGAAAGCAACGCCCACTGCACTTCCTATTGGACGACGACCTGTTGGTCTTCATATAAAACAATAATTGAAGCTTTCATCGAACCAGATCTCTTCATCTTCTTCCTCTTCTTCTATTTCAGTCCAAGGTTAATCCCTAGGGGGCATCGGCGATGGTCCTTCTTCGCCTTCTGAGATTCATCCTATTCTGCGGCCAGGATGACGAAGAACAACGCTTCGACGACTACAGAACCCACAGGAACTACACCCCGATCAGCCCGCCTGCTCCGACGAGCGCATCGAAGTCATCGCGTACTTCTAACACGGCGGGGGATCCGCTGCAGTATCGTCTCTATCGAAATGATGATGATCGGACTTCACTCCCTCCTGCTCGTTCCAACATTGATTCGAGAGGAAACTGGAATTCGCCGGCTGTAGCCGGCCATGGAGGCGGGAATCAGACTCTCTATTCCTCCACAGGATCCTCCAAAAAACCAATCGCGTCCACTCCCTTTTCTTCCTCAGTTATTAGGGTTCCTTCAAATCCTTCTCCGGTAAGTAAACCCTCCCCTGCTCCAATCTCATCCACAAACATCAATACTTCGGCGATCAAGCTTTCAATTAGTCCCGAGAAGCCCCAGGTCGCAAAGGATTCTGCCACCTGCTCGCCGGTGAAGCCGTCTGCCGCCCCCGTTCCGTCGAAATTTCTAGCCCCCTCTATTTCTTCATCTGCTGCTCCTGCTCCTGCTCCGTCGTCAAAGAAGCCCTCCTTGTCTGTCGTCTCATATACAAACAAAATTTCAGCCGTCTGTACACCAATTTCTCCGGAAAAACTGCAAACCTCGCCGGATTCTGCAATAAGTACACCGGAGGGGTCACTTGCAGGAACGCTGTTGTCGAAATTTCCTTCTCGCCCTGTTTCTTCTTCAACAACGGACTCCAGCTCTACAGCCCTGCAATCAAAGGTCTCTTTGCCAACCAAGCTTTCTCCTGCTCCGCCATCAAAGCCTTCTCCGTCTCCCATCTCTACCGCAAACAACTCATTTTCTGGTGATGGGGGCAGAGTTTGGAGGAAGAAGAAGAAGAAGAATCAAGCTTCGTCGGCGTCGATCAGAGAATCTCAGCAGAATATATATTCAGCATCCCTATCATCCATCAAGATTCCTAGTCCTGATTCTTCTTCGTCGGAGTCCTCGTCTCCTTCGCGAACGCCAGATCCTCGGAGAAGTAGTAATCGGAGGGTGCTTCCAAAATACGAGATCCCAAAGTATTTGGAGGAGATGATCAAAAAAGATATCGTCCCGCCGATTCTTAAGACGCCATTGTCGCCGTTGACCTACAGCGACTACTTTGCAACTCTGCTCTATGCTGAGGATTTCTACAGCGAGGTAATTAAGTTCTACTGATTAATTGTTATTATGCAATATAATAATATTAGAGGGATTTGTTTGTTCATGTTTTTCTGAGGGCGACTCCACCAATTGTCCATATGAGTTACATCTCTATTTTTCTTTCAACAACATCAAACTGGTTAATTATGTGCCGAGGCCGAGGCCGCGGTCCTGATCAAAATTTTTCGAGGCACACTGGCGTGTGTGTCAAGGCCGTGCAGTAGTTGGGATCATTTTAGAAGTCAATAGACACATCCGGAAGGAGGAGACTCGGCATTCTAATTCACACTTCAGGACCACACGACCGTGTGCCGAGGGTGTGTGTCGTTCGGATGTTTCCATGACGGTTGCTAAATAGATGTCGATGAAAGGCTGCACTGATTGACCCACAAGCCTGAGGCACACGGGCGTGTCTCGAAATTATTAATGTACATAGTGTTGTGTAATCTTTGCAGCTAATAAGCAGTCGTTTTGGGATCTGGGCATTCTGTTTCTGTGTTGTGTTATGTATTCGGTGTTATGTATTTTGAATTCTAAAATTTGCTCTCCCTCTGTAATCGCATCTCCTTTTGAAAGTGAAATTCCGACTGCTGTTGTCTGTGGATGTATCCCATTTTGGGATGAATCACGTAAATCTGTGTCGTCTATGATTGTTTATTTTCTCTGTCGTTTTTCACTCTACTCGAATTTTCGCAACAAAACCTTCTGATTATTTTTAATCTTTGATGAACTACGGTTAGACAAGTCGGTTTCTCGTTGGTATCAAGTCACTCTCCTACATCACCATGCTCTTTCTTTTCCGCTATTTGTTGATGCTATCAGCTGTCCCTCATATTTTGATGTTCAAGTTCTGTGTGTGGATTTGTCGACTCATGTGTGCCTACAAAATTCAATTTTAGGATTTATCAAGCTCAAACCTCACATTCATAATGCAATTTTAACGCATCGACCTACAAAATTACTTGACCTATATTCTCTACCTCGTATGTTCAAGGGCCATGCAGTTTGTTTGGTATCTGAAACTTTTATTGTGATAGAGAGGTTGTCTGCATGATATCGTTCACTTGGCTACCATCTAAGGAACCTAGTTAGGTCAATTGACTTTTTTTGATGAGCCTTTCAGTGTTAGTGAGATCATATTAGCCCGATGACACGACTACAATAGAATTGAATTACATCTACTAAGAATAAACTTTATAATGAAATGAATTCAGAATTGTTTGTGGTCAATGGATTGCACTTCTGTGATCAATATGAACCCAATGACACCAATTGCACCTCGTTCCAACACATTTAAGAAGTTCGTCGAAAAAGATTGTTTTGAGATGTGTGACTGCCCTGAAATGACTTCTTTGGGTAAATTGACTCGGAATTAATCTCGGTCAGTAACATTGAACTCGTAAGATCAATACAAACTCCATGACACCAGTTGCATCTCATTCAGAAGCATATTTAGGAAGTTTTTTATGCGGAAAACCCAGGAAAGCAAAAAAAACACTTGGTCGGTTCGGTGCCGGCAAAATCCATTAATTTGTATGCGGTTACAAGTATTCGAATCTTTGGGAGGGTGACATGTTACTGCTCTGTTTACAATTACTTGAAAGATAAAAAGAAGCAAAGTCTTCTTTGACGTCACTCGCAGGAGCGGCTTTTGGAGCAGTTTCTATAGCAGGTGTTGTGGAGAGCAGAGTGTCAAGTATTCGTCGAAAAACTTTAGAGGTTCTTCTCTCGGTTGCTTCAAACGAAGCACGCTTCATCAGAAAGCTCGTCGACAGGGGGAATCCTTAGGCCGAGCTGCATTTCGAGGCAGAACTCGCTTCTGCGAGACTGCTGGTCGCGTTCTGAGTGCGTCAACAGGATTGGGAAGATTGGAGACTCCCAAATCCTGCAGAACGGTGAGCACTTATATCTGGCGCTCCTCCTTCAGTCAGACGCGCTGCTCCACTGAGCTTGCAGGTGCGAAAGTGGTGGCTCCTTCCAGTAGCGGAGCATTGCTTGCAGGTGAGTTCGCGGGGGGCCAGTCTGGTGTGCTCTTCCGAAACCGCACCATTAGCAGTGCATGCACTTATTCTTGCCATTGTCGTCGGATGAGGGTGATTGCACGAGGTAAGCGCTGCTTTTGAAAAGTTGTTGCAGTCTTGCAAAGTTGGGAACCATTTCCTACAGAAGGCACCAATCGGTTGCCGATCACCCGGTTTTTCTCCGGTCTGGAGAATCGGACCGCCTTAGCTCCAAGTTGGACTGAGTGCACAAATAGTTATAGAAAATCGAGCAGCAATGACAAGAGACTTTTTTTTCGTGGGAAACCCAAAAAAGGTGAAAAATCACGCGGCCGGATCTGTGTCTGGCCTAAATCCACTATTTTCCTTTGAGTTTACAAGTAGTTGCGTATCTTGGAGGGTGACAAGCCACCTCCATGTTACAAGCCTTGAATATGAAAACAAGGGGAAAAACAAAGTCTACGAAGCTTGGTGAAAAGCGTCCACGAGAGCGCACTTTGATGTCTTCTCATGTGCTCTTAAAGCGTCCAAGTGAGTGTCGGGCGTTGAGCGGACTAGAGAGAGCGGAGCGAGTTCCAAGCGGAGAAACGATCAAAAGTCACACTTTCTCGCTGGAAAACCTCAGAGCTTTCTCTGGTCTCCAGAGTTGTCTGTCTTCAAATGAAGGTATGTGAGCCTTTTTATAGCTTTCTGGAAGGATGTGCTTGTAATTGCACCAGACTGAATCTTAAGTTAGCTAATGACGTCACTCCGTTTTGATCACCTTGATCTCCAATTTTCATAAATGATGAACGTGCCCCCGGGCAATTTGGGCGGCCCAGGTAAGTTGCCCAGCGACGACGACGACCGACGCGGTCGGAGGTGGCGGCGGCTGACGGTGCGCGCCCGTGCGTGCAAGGGGCACTCACGCGTGCGGGCGTTGCACTGGCATGAGGGTCGCGCGCGGGCACTTCGATGAGGGCACAAGGAGCTGGCGGAGAAGGGCCGACTCACATTTGTAATAATAGTAGAAGGAAGATCTAAGCAAAAATATGGAGTCCTTTTCGGCCTCTGCTTGCCGGCACAACCATTATCAACTTCCTTTTGGCAAAAGCCGGCGATGTCCGGCAAAATGGGCGACAAATGGAGTTGTGCTCGAGGTTGTGACACGGGAACGCAAAAGACTCCTGTCAAAATGGGGGCGAAATCGGATCAACAATGGCAGAAGAGGGCGACGTCTAGCGAAACCGGCATCGGTGGTCGATGAAATGACCGGATAATGGAGGGAGAAGGAGGTCGCTGGCACAGGAATGCCGAAAAAAGGGATCCGGATTCTCTCCATTTAGGTGAAATGGACAGTATCCTTTTCATGATGTGGATGCATTCTCACTTGATTTGATGGTAGAGAATTTTTTTAATTAAAAAAATATAAAATAATGATATTAATGAACCCATGAAATCAACAAGAAATAGATCTCCATCATCGTTCATTTCAATCCAAAAGAAGAAAATCGGAATCACAAAATGGGGGGAGGCAAATACAGACATTTTAAAGGTTTAGTTAGGATTATTTTAGGATTAAGGCCTGCAAATAAACACCCTCATTTAAATAGAGATTATCTGCCTTTTCGGCTCCAGGGCTTCTGATTCTTGTAATAGAGCTTTCATGGAACCAGTTTTCCGCGTCTTCTATTTCGGCTCACTGAAGTTCCTAGGTTATGCGTCTGTTCTGGACCCTAGGGGGCATCGCAGCAGCGGCGGTCCTTCTTCGCCTTCTCAGATGCATAATATCCCCTGGTCAGGATGACGAAGAACAACGCTTCGACGACAACAGAACCGACAGGGATTACACCCCGATCAGCCCGCCTGATTCCCCGAGCACATCGGAGCCGCCACGTTCTTATGACACGGCGGAGGATCCACTGCTTTATCGTCTCGATCCATTGTTGTATCCTCTCTATCGAGACGATGATCGAACTTCACTCCCTCCTACTCCTTCCAACATTGATTCGAGAGGAAACTTGAAGCCGCCGGTTGTAGCCAGCCATGGAGGCGGAAATCAGACACTATATTCCCCCACAGGATCTTCCGAGAAACCAATCGCCTCCACTCCCTTTTCTTCTTCAGTTATTAGGGTTCCTTCAAATCCTTCTCTGGCAAGTAAACCCTCCCCTGCTCCAATCTCATCCACAAACATCAATACTTCGGTGATCAAGCTTTCAATTGGTCTCGAGAAGCTCCAGATCGCAAAGGATTCCGCCACATGCTCGCTGGTGAAGCTGTCTGCCACCCGCGCTCCGTCGAAATTTCAAGCCCCCTCAATTTCTTCATCTGCTGCTCCTGCTCCGTCGTCAAAGAAGACCTCCTTGTCTGTCGCCTCATCTACAAACAAAGTTTCAGCCGTCGGTATACCAATTTGTCCGGAAAAGTTCCAAACCTCACCGGATTCTGCAATAAGCACGCCGGAGAGGTCACATATAGGGACACTGTTGCCGAAATTCTCTTCTCCCTCTTTTTCATCTTCAACAACGGACTCTAGCTCTACAACCCTGCAATCAAAGGTCTCTTTGTCAACCAAGCTTTCTCCTGCTCCGCCATCAAAGCCTTTTCCGGCTCCTATTTCTGCAGTAAACAACTCATTTTCTGGTGATGTGGGCAGAATTTGGAGGAAGAAGAAGAATCAATCTTCGTCGGCGTCAATCAGAGAATCTCAGCAGAATATATATTCAGCATCCCTATCATCTATCGAGGTTCCTAGTCCCGATTCTTCTTTGTCGGGGTCTTCCTCTCCTTCGCCGGAGCCTCGGAGAAGTAATCGGAGTGTCCTTCCAAAATACGAGATTCCGAAGTATTTGGAGGAATTGATCAAGAAAGATATCGTCCCGCCGATTCTCAAGTGTCCATTGTCGCCATTGACTTATGGGGACTATTTTGCCACTCTGCTCTATGCTGAGGATTTCTACCTCGAGGTAATTAAATTCCAATTTCCAAGTTTTTTTCATACATTAAAAAAACTCTGCTGATTGACAATCCGGAGGGGCACCGTTCCGGCGGAAACTATCCTGACTCACGGCGTTTGAAAGAAAAAGTGAGGACCAGCTCACGACGGCGGCTGGAAGGGGACGGAGGAGCGCCATTTGGGAAGAAAAAGTGACGCATCGGCTCACGACGGCCGGTGGGGCCAAGCCGAAGAAAAGGCGTTTGGGACACCAGCGCGCCCTCCCTTCCCTGCCGACCGTTTTGAACAGGAGCAAACCACCCTTTTCCACGCTGGTCCTGGGAGCACCAGCGTGCAGGTCCCCGCCGGCCGTTTGGGACAACGTGTAGGTTCTCCCTCCTCCCCGGCATTCCACCGGGCCTGTTCTCAGCCGGAAAAAGGCGAGCTCCGTTTCACCGGAAATGACGACCCTATTTCTCTCTCCTCCGGCTCATCCCCGCCGAAACGGCCTGCAACCGGGTTGTCAAACAGAGCCTAAATAAGGGTGATGTTACTAGCAAACTCAATTTGATTTCTAGCAAACCATTACTATTAGCAAACCCTCATTTTTCAAAATGACTGTTTGAAAATCATTTTATTACTAGCAAAACAACATAATTTTTTTTTAAAAAATTAAATTTTATTTAATACATTCATTTTTTCAAAATAATCATTTATATAAAATCACATTACAATGTAATGATTTCAAATGTTTTCATTCAATCACTTATGTTGACATTAAAAATGAGTCTAAATAACAAAAAATTTTGTTTAGTGTGTTAAAAACTCAATTTCAACAAAATATCATCATCTGCACCAACATTTTTAAACAAAATATCGCATGTTTTAGAAATATATTTGAATTCTGATTCCTATAAGGGTGTGCTGCATATACAAGTTAAGTGTATATAATAATATACGTATCTTTTTGAACTGTGTTTTATACGTATATTTTTATGAGAAGTGTTCAACATGAAAGTTATAGATCTTGACGAGATCTACAACTTTCATGTTGAATACTTTTTTGATTTGAAACAATTTAGACCCTCGATTTGACCCATGAAAAAAGTCACGCCGAACATATATACGGATGCCCGAGATCAGTGCGATTTTTTTCGAGGCCAAATTGGGGGCTTAAACGACTTCAAATTAAAAAGTGTTCAACATGAAAGTTGTAGATCTCGTCGAGATCTACAACTTTCATGTTAAACATTTTTTGATTTGAAGCAGTTTAGACCCACAATTTGGGCCCCGAAAAAAGTCACGCCGAAAATCTGTACGGGCGACTCGTTCTGTGCGTGTCTTTTTTCGAGCTCAAATTGAAGGACTAAACAGCCTTAAATCAAAAAATGGTCAACATGAAAGTTATAGATCGAGATAGATATACAACTTTCATGTTGATGACTTTTTCAAATGAGAAACAATTGAGACTCAAAAATGCAAAAAATTGCAAAAAATCAAGATTAATTTGCTAGTAGTAATTTTTGGGAAGAGAAAAAAATGCAAAAAATGATTGAATCTGATTTTTTTTGGATTTGCTAGTAACGAAAATGAGTTTGCTAATAACAGCACCCTTAAATAATTATTATTACTAAATTGGGGGCACACAATCATGGAGGAATACTGCAATGCACCGTGCTAGAGGATTAAGGCTCCGTGTGGCATGGTAGTGGCGGTCATGAACATGAGGGTTAAATTGTCATTCGTTAATGCCCACTTAAGCGTTAAGTTTTTACTGCCCCCCCTCCACCCAAGTACTCCTCTACAACTTGTTTGTCCACATTTTTCTGAGGGTGACCACACTGATTGGTCATATGAGTTACACCTTTATTTTTCGTTCATCGGCATTAAATCTTATGAGTGTTTAATCTTTGCTGCATTACATTAGACAAGCCAGCTTCTTGTTGGTATCAGGTCACTCTCCTCGATCACCCTATCCTTTCTTTTCTTCTCTCTGTTTATGTGATCAAGAAAATGTTTGGTCCCTCATCTTTTGATGATACGGCGTGTGCCTAAACCAAATTAACACAAATGACAACAATGTTGGCTTACATAACTCCATTTTGAGGATTTATCGACTCATGTGTCCGTTTCTCCCTCTTCCCCATCCCCACACACATTGTTATGAGCTTACTCAGAGGTTGTTGGAGGAGTGGCCCGAGGTGGAGATGATGGTGACGGAGTTGCCACGGATCCTTGACCGCGGCTGCCTAAGCGGGGTATGCTCGAGAGAGACCTTCCAAAATCTCTTTTAGAGTTTAGGAAAAAGACTTTCTTCATTGATATCTCATACAAGATTCCTGGGGTCCTTTAAATAGAACGTATATGAGCATTTCCATAATTAGCTTGACACATAATAATAACAAACATTTAATGATGAAATACAAATTACAACTCAATAATAAAATAACTAATTGGACACGTTGTCCAGAACATCTCTCCCGCCGTCCGAATTAAGCGTTGTAGAATTACTTAGATCGACGAGAGAGTGTTGGCGTGATCCTCGAGTCGACGTTCAAAGGTATTGAGGCGAGCGTCATTCATGGTGCGAGTGGTAGGGCGTTTCGATGAGGGTGCCAGGAGCTGGCGGAGAAGGGCCGACAATCGGCGGAATGAGCTCGTTGCAAGAGATCGGCCGGGTTTGTGATAAGCAGAGGAAGGCGTGCTAGGGCGGATGACCTATGATACACCCGAATTAGGTATACGTAAATTACGTAAGTGCACATGCCGGATTAAGTAATATAAAGTAAATAAAGATCGTTCCCACGTAGAGGTGATTAATTTAACGCTCGCAAATACTAGCTAACCTTTTCTTTAAATCCAAGTGAATCAATTTAAAAGTTGTTGAAACTAAATTAAAATTCTAAGAAGAATTAACGATGACTTACTAGAATTACTTTTTATCAAATGGTGAGAAAACAGTCTTGTATTTTGATTTCCTAAGTCTATTATGATGAATTAATAAAAGATATTTATGAGAAAATTTGATGCCCTTTCCTGCAACGATTTTAAGACAGAGATCCGTATCTCTCGATATCGGAAATCACTATATCTCTCGTTCTCTTGTCATCTCTAACTCAAGCGAAACGAAAAATATTAATATTGATAAAAATCAATGTTGTTAACGTATATATGAAATCTCTTTCTCCCTTCTACGCTATATTGAGTTGATGATACACTTACGTCTATACTCTCTCGAATCTCGAAGCGCAGTAAAACGGGCCGAACACTTTGGTTAAAGATTTACGCAACTCATCTCTCGAATCTCGCTGCGTAGTAAAATAATTTCCCTTTATATTCTCATACGTTTCATCTCTCGAATCTCGAACCGGAGAATAGAATGAAAATATAATCCACAAGTTTTACCATCAAGATCAAAAACTCAATAAAGAATCACACCAAAATTCTCATAAACAAAAATAAAAACAGATATCACATCAAAATAGACTAAAGAACTTTCAAAATACAAAACCTAGGAAATTAGTTCATGATTTGAGAAATCCATCACAAAATTAGAGAGATCTTATAAGACATGTTGTTTAGAGATCTAAACACTGCAGGCAATTCCCCTCAAACGCATACAAAATCCCACTTTAATGAAGATCCGTGCGGCTCTTCTTCTATTGCAAAACCCTAGTTTTCCTCTATTGAATAATTTGAATATGATGAAAAAGATGACATTTTAGTTATCCTTAGCCCTTTTATAGATGTTTCTCCCTCAAAAACATATTTTAAATGTTGAATAAATGTCTTCTTTAGCCTTTTAAAGCAGCCAAATTTAAATATTTTCGAAATTCAAATTTCTATTCCCGCCCATATGTTGTAACATAATTTTTGCGCTTTGAAAATATGTTGCAATATATTTTCTCCATCAACCTTTTGATGAGGCCAGGACACTCGCCGACCCTCTGGCCCTCGCCAAGTCTGCCGCTGCCGCTTGCCGAGAGGAGCCGAGATCCTCTTCCGCGTCAAGTGTCCAGAAGCGGAAACTGAGCTCCCACTCTGCCCCTCCTCTTAAAAAATCAAAGTCGTCAGCAACGGACAAAGGTAAATCCGTTGTACCGGCTTCCGTCGAGATCCTCGTCGAGACCCATTCAGTTGCGGGTGAGATGAGTGCCGCCCGGCCCGCCGCAGAGGCCCCCGCCGAGAACTCTTTAGTTGCAGGAGAGACTGGTGTCTCCCAACCTGCCGCCGAGACCCCTGCCGAGTCCTCTCTCAAGCCGGTACCGAAAGGGCATCAGAATTTCGGCTTCGGTGAGAAGTACAAGGACGCGGAGGGCCAGCCCTTGATCCAGTGGGACCAAACCACTAACCGCATCGCGGTTTCCACACTTCTCCCCTCCTGGAGGGAGCGAGACCCAAGCATCGGTGACGCCTTCGCGCTGGGCTATGGGCTCTACGGTCGGGAGGACGCCGATACGTTCGACCGAACGACTACTCGGGCCCTCGTCTACGCCGCCGCCCAGGCCCAGCTTCGCGCGGTCCAGCACTCGCACATGGCTGGGCGCCGCACCCTCACCATCGAGCGCAACCTTGTCGATATGCTCAAGGCAAGGGATGCCGCTGCGACTGAAGCGGCCACCCTGAAGGCCGACTTGGCTGCTGCCCAACAACTTCTCTCCTCTCGCCCGGCTGCCGAGGTAAGCGGGACCCTTCAATATTTCTCGTCCTCTTAATATATATATATATATGCTTTTCGCTTAAGCAGACCGTCTCGCGGGATTCTGCGGAAGCCGAACTGTCTTGCGCGAGGGTGGCCATCGTCGAGTGCGAGAACCAGCTCCTGCAGGCTGAGGTAAAGCGCTTGGAGGAGGCCCTAGCCCAGGCCCAGGCCCGGCCGTCGCTAGAGGAGAGAGTCGAGCACCATCACTACTCCAGATACGAGATCGACGTGATCGTTCAGGAGAACGCGCAAGCCACCGCCAAGATGGTCAACGAGGTGCTGCGGGAGTCGGCGCTCTTGAACGAAGGAGGCAAGACCCTCAAGGCGCGAGGATTCTTGCCCTGGTTGTTCGAGCCCATCCCCAAACCTGCGGGAGAGGATCACTCTCCGATCAATGATGCGACGGAGCTTGTCCTGAACGAGGAAACTGGCGGCAGCTCACCCGGCGAGTCCTCCGGCTACATCCCCAACGGAACCTCCAGCGGGACCTCCAGCGGGCCTGCCCAATAGCCTCCACATCTTGCTTTTTTTATTGTAACCTTACTTTTTTTTGTACATTCATTTTTGTAAACTTATCCTCTGTAACTTTTGTAAGGGGCGAGATTCCCCCGCCGATGCTTACCCCTTTTATATTGTATTGAAAGATATGTCTTTTCGCTGGAATGTTCGTTACTCTTGCGCAAACCCTAGGATCTTAGGTGATGACTGTCACCTATTCGAAGAGTTGGCCAAGTAGATCCTGCCTGAAGGGGCCTGCCGAGAGCCTTGCCAAAAGGATCGTGCCGGGAACCCTGCCGAGAGGTGCTTGCCGGGATCCCCGACGAGATAGCTATGGCGAGAGCCCTGCCAAGAGGGTTTTACCGAGAGCCCTGCCGAGAGTCTGGCCGAGAGCCCTGCCGGGAGGGTTATGCCGAGAGCCCTGCCGAGAGTCTGGCCGAGAGCCCTGCCGGGAGGGTTATGCCGAGACCCCTGCCAAGTGGGGTTTAAGTCATCTCATCCTTAAGATTGCTGTTAGCCGTTTGTAAACTTGTTATCAAGAGATTCGTGACTCCGTCATGATTTCAACAACCCTATCTGCTTGGTGTGAGTTTGGTCATCGGGTCCACCTGGGACCACTTAAACAAAACATCCCCTTTTTCCTTCTTTCCCCCTCAAGAGATCTCACGGCCTTGTCGGCTAGTGAGAGCCTGACAGCGGGTCTACTCGGGGTCTTGCTTAGTTTCTCAATTCTTTCTTCAAACTTCCTTCCTTTTCCCCCTGGTGTGCCTACTGCCCTGCCCAGCTAATGAGAGCCTGGACAACGAGTCTACCCGGGGCCGAGCGTGCCTTCCAGCCCTGCCAGCTAGGAGAGCCTGCGCAGCGGAATCACCACTCGAGGTGTTCCCTTACCCCCCAGGAGAGCCTACGACCATGCCAGCTAGTGAGAGCCTGACAGCGGGTCTACCCGGGGCCGAGTGCGCCTTCCAGACCTGCCAGCTAATGAGAGACTGAGCATCGAGATCCTCTCGGGGTCTTGCTTACTTTCTCAAATCTTTCTTCAAACTCCCTTCCTTTCCCCCAGGTGTGCCTACTGCCCTGCCCAGTTAATGAGAGCCTGGACAGCAAGTCTACCCGGGGCCGAGCCTGCCTTCCAGCCCTGCCAGTTAGGAGAGCCTGTGCAGAGAAATCACCACTCGAGGTGTTCCCTTACCCCCAGGCGAGCCTACGACCCTGTCAGCTAGTGAGAGTCTGGCAGCGGGTCTACCCGGGGCCGAGTGCGCCTTCCAGACCTGCCAGCTAATGGGAGCCTGAGCAGCGGGATCCTCTCGGGGTCTTGCTTAGTTTCTTAATTTTTTCTTCAAACTCCCTTCCTTTCCCCCCAGGTGTGCCTACTGCCCTGCCCAGCTATCGAACGCCTGGACAACGTGTCTACCCGGGGCCGAGCGTGTCTTCCATCCCTGCTAACTAGGAGAGTCTGCACAACAGAATCACCACTCGAGGTGTTCCCTTACCCCCAAGGCGAGCCTACGGCCCTGCCAGCTAGTGAGAGCCAGGTAACGGGTCTACCCGGGGCCGAGTGCGTCTTCCAGACCTGCCAGCTAATGGGAGCCTGGACAGCGGGTCTACTTGGTGCCATCCAAAACCACAAACACTTCATAACCTGTGAAGAAGCAATCTTTAGAATAATTATCATAGCTAAAAATACAATCTTTCCCATGCTAAGAGTAGAAACGTTTCAGGTCGTCGCCACTCCATGCGTGACTCATGAATACCCCTTTCACATTCTGGAGGTGGTATCCCCCTGACCCCAGGGCCCTTTCTACAATGTAGGGCCCTTCCCAGTTGAGGTTGAGCTTACCAACGGCCGCCGACCTTTCGACGGCGTCGACCTTCCTCAAGATCAGGTCCCCTTCTTTGAACTGCTTTATCCTGACATGCTTGTCGAAGTACTTGGTCATCCTTCATTTGATCTCTTCTTGCCTGACGGCGGCCATGTCGCGAAGTTCCTTCACTATGTCCAATGAGAGCCGTAGTTCTGCTTCATTTCCTTCCCTCCATGCCTCGCCTCCTTTGTCTGCGGCCGCAACCCGTGGGGATTGGACCTCAAACTCCACGGGTAGGACCGCCTCACACCCATGCGAGAGTTTGAAGGGGGTTTTGCCAGTGGCCGTGTTTGGGGTTGTTCGCAGAGCCCACAACACCGAAGGGAGTTGCTCCACCCAACTCCCCCTTAAGTTCTCCACCTTCTTCTTGAGCAGGTTCACTATGATTTTGTTTGCCGCCTCCACCTGATCGTTGCTCCTGGGGTGGTGAACGGAGGCAAACCTGAGGTCGATACCCAGCTGAGTGCAGAAGCTAATGAACTTCTCGCTTGCGAACTGTGGTCCATCGTCCGTGACAATGGCCTGAGGCAACCCATGCCTACAGATGATCTCTCCTCAAACGAAGTTCCTGATGACCTGGGAGGTTACCTTGGACAACGCCTTGACCTTCAGCCACTTTGAGAAGTAGTCGATCATAACCAAGAGGAACATTCTTTGCCCGCTCGCCGGAGGAAACAGTCTGACTAGGTCCATTCCCCAAATGGCGAAAGGCCAATGCGCCGTGATGCTTTGAAGTCGTTGAGCGGGCAGGAGTTGGAGGGGGGCGTAGAGTTGGCACTTTTGACACCTCCTCGCAAACTCTGTCGCATCCTTCCTCAGGGTGGGCCAGAAGTATCCCTGTCTGGCCACCCTTGCCTCCAACGTTCTATCTCTTGAATGGCTACCACATTCTCCGGAGTGCACCTCTTCCAAAATTCTTGTGATCTCTTTCTCCGCCACACATCGCGTCAAAAGGCCTAATAGCATCTTCCGATATAATCCCCCTTCATGCATAAGATAGTGAGCCGCTTTATGCCGAAAGCCCTTTGCCTTCTTGACCTCCTCGGGGAGGCTGCCTGTAGTGAAGAAGGTCACAAAGGGATCCACCCACGAGGGTCGCCGATCCACTTCCATCAACTCCCCCTCCTCGATTGCTGGATGAAATAGCTCGGTCAAGGTCCCTCCCCCCCCTCGGGGTCCAAACTTAGCCAATCGGTCCGCTTCTTTATTCTCTTCCCTAGGGACATGCTGAATTGAGAATGCTCGGAACCCACCAATGATCACCCTCGCCTTGGACAAGTACCTCTGGAGGGTGGGCTCCTGAACTTCATATTCTCACCTGATCTGCGACGCCACCACCAGCGAATCTATGAGCACTTTCACGTCGTGAATCCCGAGCTCCTTAGCCAACCACAACCCGGCTATGACAGCCTCGTACTCCGCCTGATTGTTGGTGACCGGGAAGTGCAGCGCCACTGCTTGCTCTATGGTGACTCCCTGGGGGCTCACCAACACTACCCCTCCCCCAAGGGAACGCTTTCTCGAGGCTCCGTCAACGTACATCTTACATGCTTCCCTTGGCAGCGCTTCCTACCCCTCCAGCTCTATGACGTAGTCGGCCAAGAAGTCATCCACCGCCTGCGCCTTGATGGAGAGCCTTGGTACAAAAGTGACGTCGAACTCGCTGAGCTCTATCATTAGTGAACTTCTAAATATAATAATGGAGGGTGAACAAGAACCGAGTTAGAGATGTAAACCACAACATTGACCACCATGTGTACCCATGTGAGCTTGAACGTTGAACTTTTATGCATATTTCGCTTAGGTGCCTAGTTGACGATTCTTAGTATGCTCCTCAATTATGAGTGATTGTTAAAATAAAAGTGTGTGAGTCGTAGTGATATGTGGCCTAAGTGTGTGTACACCCACTTGGAATGATCCCAACTATGGACTCTCTTAAAAAAAAACATCATATATGAAAAATGTGTCATAGTGATATGCGGCCTAGGTATGTGCATTCATACCTGGAATGATCCCAACTGTGATTAAAAAAAAAAAAAAAGAGTGGAAAGAGTCGTAGTGATATGTGGCCTAAGTGCGTGTACACCTACTTGGAATGATCCCAACTACGGACCAAAAAAAAAAAGAGAAAACAAGCCTCATAGTTTGGAGAGTCGCTAAGAATTTTTCATCTAAGGAGACACCTTCTTCCATCCATACACATTTCTAACCACACCAAAGCCACTCTCACCACTAACCTTCATGACATTTCTCCAAAACCACTCTCACCACTGCAGTGGTTACGTCAAAGACCCGGCTTATTCTCATTCCTCTTGAAGTCATTAAAGGAAGTTTGACGGGAACCTTGAAGGGAAGTGAACGATTTTAAAGGGTAGCGCGTGCCACTCTAGAAATATTAATTGAGATTTTTCTTCCATCAACCTTATGAATTATCAAATGTTTTGAACTCTTAATGGTCGGAAAATCTTCAAATGGTTTAATCGGTACTCTGGACTAAGCTTTTGAGTTATCTTCGAGAAAAAGTATCATGCGAGTTATTTATTTTAACCATCTCCTCACTCAATTCATTGATTAGAATTCTCTTTGCTAGGGACTAGCAAAGGTTCAAGTGTGGAGGTGTGATAACTTCCCAAAATGAAGTTATTTAGCCTAAGTTTCGGACCTTTTGCTCGTCGATACGGGAGAAAAATCATTTAGTTGAAGTTTAAATGCGAGTAAATTCACATTTATTTTATTTATGTCTAAAGTGGTCTTTTTCCTAGGTGTTAGTGCAAGAAAAGCGAAGGAGAACGGCTTGGAAGAAGAATTTGGCCAAATATGCTGTCGTGGTGAAAAAGTTGCAGAATCCTGAAACAGGTTGCAACCTTTTCTGGACGAAATTCAGATTTTCAAATTCAAATTTGGCACCATTTTCAAATCTGGAAGGAGGCACCTTTTGAGCAAGAGATGCACGTTTTTGGAGGGGAAATATTCTGGAGTTAAAGAGGAGAGAGGAGAGAGAAAATTTTCGGATTTTAAAAGGGGGATATATTTAGGTTTCCGGGGGGGGGGCTGAAATTTAGATTCTTACTAGTGGAGGAAGTCTTCTTCTTCCTCATTTTTCAAAGGGGGCGGCTAGAGAAATAGAGTGGATTTTCCGGGCTGAGCGAGGGAGCAATTCCGGCGAAGGATTCCTACGACGTTTATTCTGTAATTTCAACATGTTTTGTAAGATCTCTCCAACTGTTATGCTTGATTTCTCCGCCGCCATGAACTAAATATTTCTAATCTTGTATTGTGAAAGTACTTGGTCTTTGTGTTGATGAAAACTTAAAGCTTTCTTTGTGAATGTTTGGTGTATGTCTTTACCGAATCTATAATCTTTACTTTGAAACTTTTGGCCAAGGTTTCGCCACTTTACTACGCTTCATAATTCGAGAGAGGAGTTGCGTAAGTGTGTTATAGATCCGGTATAGTATTTGAAGGGAGAAAGAGATTTCCCCTTGATATTAGCAACTTTGGTTTTCAAACTTTATGCGGTACTTGTCTCTCCCGAGGGGGAAATAGAGGCTAGAGATTTTCGATATCGAGAGGTACGGATTTTCTAATTTAAAATCGTTGCAAGACGTGTCACCACTCACTATCACAAAGTCATCTTCACAAGATTCGTCACACAAGACTTAGGAAATCATAATACAAGATTACTTCTCCGATAATCAAGTACTTCCTTTTAGCGAATCGTAGTCTATTTTAATTTGTAGACGTTGTCATTCATAATCTTAGTATTTAACAAATCACTATTTTATTCTCCTTGAATTTAAAGAAAAGGCACAACTAGTAATTGCAAGCACTGAATTCACCATCTCCTCGAGGGAACGATCTTTACTTACTATTTATTACTTGACACGACACGTATACTTGCGGTTAATTACGTATACCCGTTTTGGGCGTATCAAGTTTTTGGCGCCGTTGCCGGGGAGGTGCGACGTATTTAGTGTTTTATTTCTTGCAATATTAGTTAAACCCGAGTATTTAGAGCTCAAGTTCTTGTTTTGTTGTTTTATCTTGTATTATTTGTGTTGTTACTGCTATCAATAATTCTGTTTGTGCATGTCCAGACATCGAACTTCTGAACTTTTGCCTTTCAATTCAGAAATAGAGCGTACGTGTCGGCAAAACAGAAAAATTTGTAGAACGCTGAATATTATTCATCAAGAGATGGATAATCACGATCACGAGAATATGAATAATCATGAAGGACAAGTGGACCATAATGGTCAAGACGCTGCGCCACGAATGACGTGTCGCGATTATAATACACATTTGAGAGGAGGTTTACACTTTAGTATCGCGCGACCCGCAATTGCGGCAAACAACTTTAAAATGGACCCTCTAGTTATGCAACAAGTGCAATATAACAAGTTTGGGGGTCTTAGTCATGAAGATGCGAACTCTCACTTACGTACCTTCTTAGCGATCTGTGATATGTTCAAATTCAATGGAGCATCTGAAGATGCAATTTTGTTGAGGCTATTTCCATTTTCATTAGAAGGACGAGCGAAGGACTGGTTAGACTCATTACCCAATGACTCTATTACCACATGAGATCACTTAGTTGAAAAATTTTTAAATAAGTATTTCCCACCCTCGAAGACGGCTAAGCTCATTAGAGACATAACGACTTTCATGCAAAATCATGGGGAGACTCTTTATGAGGCGTGGGAGCGTTTTAAAGAATTATTGCGAAAATGTCCACACCACGGATTAGCCCAACACCAACAAGTCTCTACATTCTACAATGGTTTGCAAACGGCAACCATGATTTTAGTGGATGGAGCCGCGGGCGGTTCCTTAATGAAGAAATATCCCGAAGACGCCTACGCAATATTAGAAGATCTTACCTCTAATAATTATCAGGCTTATGAGAGACAAGGTAATACTCAACCGACTGGAGTCCATCAAGTGGACCAGATTACATCATTAGCTGCGCAAATGTCATCCCAGTTTAACCTAATTAATAAAAGGTTAGATTTGTTATCTACCTCTTCACCTAATGCACCCTTAACGGTTGAACAACTAAATCAAATGACGGAGGAGGTAAACTATGTCGGAGGCCAACCAAGGCAAGTACCACCGGGTTTTGCAAATCACTACCATCCAGAGTGGAGAAATCATCCAAGTTTCTCTTGGAAGAATAATGCGGGAGCGACCCATCCACCCGGATTTAATCTGAATAACTCACATCCACAACATAATAATGCTTTTAATCAACCTAGTATTTCTAGAAAACTGACGGATGAGATGATTATGGAGTCGATGCAAAAGAGAGATGTACGCATTTCAAATTTAGAAGGGTCACTACGCATGATAGAATCCCAGTTAGGCCAATAATGGAGGGTGAACAAGAAGGAAGTGGAAATATGCATAAAAGTTCAACGTTCAAGCTCACATGGAGTCCATCAAGTGGACCAGATTACATCATTAGCTGCACAAATGTCATCCCAGTTTAACCTAATTAATAAAAGGTTAGATTTGTTATCTACCTCTTCACCTAATGCACCCTTAACGGTTGAACAACTAAATCAAATGACGGAGGAGGTAAACTATGTCGGAGGCCAACCAAGGCAAGTACCACCGGGTTTTGCAAATCACTACCATCCAGAGTGGAGAAATCATCCAAATTTCTCTTGGAAGAATAATGCGGGAGCGACCCATCCACCCGGATTTAATCTGAATAACTCACATCCACAACATAATAATGCTTTTAATCAACCTAGTATTTCTAGAAAACTGACGGATGAGATGATTATGGAGTCGATGCAAAAGAGAGATGTACGCATTTCAAATTTAGAAGGGTCACTACGCATGATAGAATCCCAGTTAGGTCAAATTGCCAATGCCTTAAGTCTTAGGCCACCGGGCACACTTCCAACGGATACCACTCCAAATCCAAAGGGAGATAACCAACATTGTAAAGCAGTCGAGTTACGAAGTGGTAAGCAATTAGTGAGTGCACCTACACATGAACTGGGTAGAAAGAGTGATGAAGAAAAAGAGTTGGTGGAGGGAACCCCTTGTATTCCCGAAGAAGAAGTGAGACTAGATAATTTTTCTGAGAAGGAAGTGGAAGTTCTAGGAGAAAGGAAGAGAGAACCGATCACTGATTACATTAAGAAGAAGGATAATGTGAAAGTCTACCCACCACCACCGTTTCCTCAACGGTTGAAGAAGAGTAAGCTCGACCAACAATTCCAAAAATTCGTCGAGATATTTAAGAAATTACAAATTAACATCCCTTTCGCTGAAGCTTTAGAACAAATGCCGAGTTACGTTAAATTCATGAAAGATATCCTGTCCAAAAAGAGAAAATTTGGAACAAATGAGACGGTAGCACTCACTCAAGAGTGTAGCGCCATTCTTCAAAAAAGACTCCCACCTAAGTTGAAAGATCCGGGAAGCTTTACTATTCCGTGCTCTATAGGATATAAATTTGAGGGTAAAGCGCTATGTGACTTAGGAGCGAGTATAAACTTAATGCCGTTCTCTATTTATAGAAAGCTAGGTTTGGGAGAAATAACAAAGACTTCCATAACCTTGCAGTTGACCGATAGGACCCTGGCATTCCCAAAAGGGATAGTTGAGGATGTGTTGGTGAAGGTAGATAATTCATTTTTCCGGCTGACTTTGTGGTTTTAGATATGGAGGAGGACAAGGAAGTCCCCATCATTGTAGGGAGACCGTTCCTAGCCACGGGTAGGACACTTATAGATGTTCAAAGAGGAGAATTGACTATGAGAGTGAATGACGAGCAAGTCACCTTTAATGTACTTAAGGCATTAAAATTTCCCCATCGAGAGGAAGACAATATGGAGGTGGTCAACTATGTATCTATAGGAGACTATAAGCCTAATGTATCGCTGGATGAACAGGATTCCCTATTGACTCGTGTTTTGACTGAGGGTGAGTTTTCTGAGGAAGAAGAAAACATTCAAGAGTGCTTGCAAGCATTTGAGAAGCAGACGGTGTGGTTCCGTAAGCCGGAACCATTAGAGATGCCCGAAAGATCTTTGTCAGTAAAACCGTCTATCTTCGACCCGCCATCATTGACTTTGAAACCTCTTCCGGACTATCTCACTTACGCGTATTTAGGCGATAATGACACCTTGCCGGTCATCATCAACTCACATTTATCATCTGATCAACGTCAAAAGTTAGTAGACTTACTCAAGAAATTTAAAAGGGCCATAGGGTGGACCATAAACGATATCCGAGGAATAAGTCCCTCACTATGTATGCACAAGATTCTTTTGGAAGAATCATTTTCGGGGTCGATCGAGCATCAACGTCGTCTAAGTCCACCTATGAAAGAGGTGGTAAAAAAAGAAATTATTAAATGGCTAGACGCGGGGATCATATACCCCATCTCGGATAGTCCATGGGTTTCACCTGTGCAATGTGTACCCAAGAAAGGAGGAATGACGGTCGTAAGAAATGAGAAAGGTGAGTCAGTTTCCACTAGAACGGTCACGGGGTGGCGAATATGCATTGACTATAGGAAGTTGAATAAAGCCACCAGGAAGGATCATTACCCCTTGCCATTCCTTGACCAAGTTTTAGATAGGTTGGCAGGGAATGACTTTTTCTGTTTTCTTGATGAGTACTCAGGCTACAACCAAATTACCGTAGACCCCGTAGATCAAGAAAAGACCACATTCACATGTCCTTACGGAACCTTCGCATTTAGGAGAATGCCCTTTGGTCTATGCAATGCACCTGCCACATTCCAGCGTTGCATGATTGCCATTTTCTCTGATATCATGGACCAGGGTATTGAGATATTCATGGATGATTTTTCCATTTTTGGGAAATCGTTTGATGATTGTTTAGAGTGTTTAGAGAAGGTACTTACCCGTTGTGTGGAGACAAACCTTGTTCTAAACTGGGAGAAATGTCACTTCATGGTGCGTGAGGGAATTGTGCTTGGTCACCATGTTTCTAGAGAGGGACTAAGGGTGGACAAGGCAAAGTTAGATGTGATCGAACAATTACCACCACCCAAGAATGTTAAGATGCTACGAAGTTTCCTAGGACATGCAGGTTTCTACCGTAGGTTTATCAAAGACTTTGCGAAAATAACAAAACCGTTGAGTAGCTTGTTGGAAAAAGACGTGAGTTTTCAGTTTAGTGATGAATGTATAACAGCTTTTGAGGAACTTAAAAAGCGTTTAACCACGGCACCCGTCGTAGTGACGCCTGATTGGGAAGAGCCTTTTACTCTGATGTGCGATGCTAGTGACTATGCAGTGGGAGTTGTCTTAGGGCAAGTGAGGGGGAAGATATTCCACACGATAGCTTACGCAAGTAAAACCCTCGTTGACGCCCAAATCAACTACACTACCACCGAGAAGGAACTATTAGCAGTCGTTTTTGCATTCGAGAAATTTAGATCTTATCTCTTATGCACAAAGGTAATAGTGTATACCGACCATGCTGCAATCCGCTATCTGATGGTAAAACGAGATGCAAAACCACGGTTGATCCGTTGGGTACTCCTTTTGCAAGAGTTCGATGTCGAGATAAAGGATAGGAAAGGATCAGAGAACCCCGTAGCAGACCATTTATCTAGGATTGAGTTTACTCATCCGTCGTTATGTTCTGAGGTTGATGAGAGGTTCCCCGACGAGTGTCTATTAGCGATCTCTAATAGTGTAGCACCTTGGTACGCTGACTTTGTAAATTACTTAGTGAGCAACATTATGCCTTCTGAGCTTACATATCACCAAAGAAAAAGATTCCTACACCAGGTGCGGACATATTTATGGGACGACCCTTATCTGTTTAAGATGGGAGTCGATGGAGTATTGAGACGTTGTATTCCCGAGAGTGAAATGAGAACTATTTTAGAAAAATGTCATAATTCACCATATGGAGGACACTTCATGGGTACTAGGACGGCCATGAAGGTGTTAGAGACTGGATTCTATTGGCCTAACTTATTCAGGGACTCAAATTCTTTTGTTAAAGAGTGTGATAGATGCCAAAGAACTGGAAATATACAAAAAAATGACTCAATGCCCATGAATACAATGCTTGAGGTTGAATTATTTGACGTATGAGGCATAGATTTCATGGGGCCATTCATTAACTCAAAAGGAAATTTATATATATTATTGGCCGTAGACTATGTGTCTAAGTGGGTGGAAGCGATAGCCACAACTAAAAATGATGCTAAGGTCGTCTTGCATTTCATGAAAAACTACATTTTTAATCGATTTGGAACGCCGCGAGCTATCATCAGTGATGGGGGGAGCCACTTTTGTAATGCCCACTTCACAACCTTGCTACGAAAATATGGGATCACGCATAAAGTTGCATTGGCTTACCATCCCCAAACAAATGGGCTAGCCGAGGTGTCCAATCGGGAAATCAAAAGAATTCTCGAAAAGACGGTTAGCACAAATCGTAAGGATTGGTCGCAGAAGCTCAATGATGCATTATGGGCATATCGAACTGCTTACAAAACGCCCCTTGGTCTCACACCGTATAGACTAGTCTACGGGAAAACATGTCATTTACCTTTGGAATTAGAGCATCGAGCCTATTGGGCTATAAAAAAAATAAATTATGACTTTCAAGACGCCGGTAAGAAAAGATTTTTGCAACTCAACGAATTGGAAGAAATACGAATGAATGCTTACGAGAATGCAAGAATTTATAAAGAGCGTACCAAAAAGTGGCACGACCGACGGTTGAAGGAAAAACATTTCGAGCCGGGACAATTAGTTTTGTTATTCAATTCTCGTTTACGAATTTTCCCCGGAAAACTTAAATCACGTTGGTCAGGCCCTTTTCTGGTCAAGGAGGTGCATCCGTATGACGCGGTGACTATCCTAAATGAAAATGATAGAACGGAGTTTAAAGTGAACGGCGAAAGACTGAAATTATATCTTAGGGAGGACGACGACCGAGCGGTGTCGTGCGTGACGCTCCACTAGTTTTGTACCGTCCTGCCGGGACGGTAAATTAGGCGCTTGGTGGGAGGCAACCCATCCTTTATATTTATATATATTTATATTTTTCGTATTAGTCATAATAATAATAATAATAAATTTATAATCATGAAACATGTCTATTATGGTTGGTAATCGAAACTGACGAGGAATCCTTGGGCCTGAATTTAAGTTTTGAGCGTAATTCGAATGTTGCAACCCATAAAAATAAGGTCACAACCTTTATTTTCCTGTTTGGATAGGAAGAATATTAAGCTGGACCGGTTCAGTTGAACCGGTATCTTCATTGGGAAGAAATTAAGTTGTTGCAAACCCATAAATAAAGGTTGCAACCTTTTTTTTTCTGCCCGGCGTATGCACAAGACTGCTTAATAATTTCTGGACCCGGTTCAGCTGAACCGGCGCTCTTCTGAGCCGGTTTGGAGAGGTTGCAACCCAAAATTTGAGGTTGCAACTCTTATTTTTCTGCCTCCGTCTTCAGCATGGCGCTGCTGAACCGCCGCGCCTGTTCAACTCCACCGGTTCGACTGAACCGGCGCGCCGATTCACTCCAAATTGAATTAGGCCAGACTAATTAAATTATTCCTAAAATTAAACCCACCGGCTCACTTGATGCAACTGTTTAAAGTATTCCTAAATAAGATCCTACCCAAATTAAACCCCGCCCCCCTAACATAATCTCCCGTATTTATTACTCTTTTTTCTTAAACCCGCCGGCTTGCATCAACCTTTTCGCCTTCCCCATTTCTATCGCGACCTAGGGCACGGGAGTTCAGGCGAGCGGCATTGGCGGAGAAGTATTCCGGCGGGCAAGCGGCATTCCAGAAGGGTTTCGTAGACTCGCCGCCATCGTTGCCGGCGTGAAAGCTTCAGCGCAGACTCGCGCCCCTTTCCTTGACCTGGTAAGGTAACTACAGCTACCCCTCTCTCCATCTTTAGAACGTGTATGTGACGATTTTGGTTTCCATTTCCCTGCGCGAATCATTCTCCTAAGTTAGATTTAATTTTAATTAGCTGAAGATGGCACCGAAGACAAAGGGAAGAGACAAGGGAAAGGGGAAGGATGTGTCACATAGCAAAAATAGGTTTTTATCTGAAGAAGCGTGGCATCGTTTTGAGGCTCTTAAGTCCGCCCCTCTCATCTATGAAAGGGGATTTAAAATGGAGATTAGGGAATGGAGCCGGGCATATGTCGGACACATCAAAGCCCTGTCATGGGAGATATTCTGCCATCCTAGAACCGAGGCCGTGCTTCCGTGGGTGTACGAGTTCTACGCCAATGCTAGATTCCGGGAAGGCACCACTGTTTCTGTTAGAGGCAAGCAGGTGGATTTTTCTGCAACTACCATCAACAATTTCTTCGAGTTGGATGACGATACTGAAGGAAGCTTAATGACGCTCCAAGCAACCGTGCCACCGTCTGAGATTGCAACTACTGTGTGCTGCGTACCTCAACCCGAGTGGGCACGCCGTTCTTTTAAAGCAATTAAGTCAACTAGCCTATCGCGGGAAGCAAAAGTGTGGCTCCTCTTCATCAATGCTAGCATTCTACCCACTCGCCACCTGAACAACATCTCTCTAGACCGCCTAACATTAATCTACAGCATTTTGATGGGCAAGCGGATTAACATGGGCAGACCCATTGCTGAGCAATTGGCTCTCCGAGTGATGGAGGATAGGGCTCGCCCGCTTTGGTTTCCAACGCTTATTACAGAATTATGCCGCTTGGCGGGAGTTGGCAGTGAGATGGGTGATCTTGTTACGCAAGTGGGCCACCACATCACTGAGACGGTGGTGGAGGTTAATATTAAGGTGGCTGCTGAAACCGGAGAGAAGAGATCTAAGTTGAGCAAGCTGGGGGCTAAGGAACCTGCGACATCTGGAAAACCCCCATCGTCTGCCCCCATGAAATTGGTAATTGGAAGATCTCAGTATGATGGGGAACGTGGCTTAGCGACCGAGAATGCCGAGTATATAAAGGCCTACCTCAGATGCCAGCATGTGTACTTTGAGTCTCGATTTGAGGACATCCGTCGAAACCAAGAGAAATTGATGCATGCGGCCAAAATCCAGGTGGAGCCACCCTCATACCAGCTTCAGTCACAGTTCGATTCCGAGGGATATCTGCTTCAGAGTGATTGATCACGCGCCGACCCCGCCAAAATTGCTGCAACTGCGTCCGACTTGGAGGGGGAGACTGACCCCGAAGACGAGGATGGTGAGGATAAAGAGGAGTCGGTCGATAGCATAGCTGACTAGCAGTTCTTCCTTTCCCACATTACTGATTTGACATTTTGTTATTTAGGGTGCTGCAAAGATTTTTGTTATTATGTGTGGTTACTCTTTGGTATTTTGATGGATATGATGTGATGTGTGGGACTATTTTGATATTTTGATATTCTGTGCTGACACTCAGAATAGTAATTCCTTTTGGATATTATTCTATATGTTTAGTGTAGTACTTCACATTCTGTCTACGTCATTTTCCGTATGCATTGAAAATAGTATCTTGCTCAAAGGTAATAAGCCGGCTGGATGATTATCACTTTATGATTGTTGCATATCACTTGTCTTGAATTATCAGTTGTACTATCTATAGTGTCATGCTCTCTTATTGCTGTCCTGAATTTGTTGAAATGAAATGAGCTACTTTATACTTTATATCTTAATTACATGGTTGTCTAGTCGAAGGTTTAAGTATCTTGCAGGTCACACCACACGGATAGGAGCGATGAACCAAAACGTGTCAACGGAATGTATGGAACACAAGACTGCAATTTGGACTGTTTCTTTCAGCCACCCGAACATCAGGGGAGTTTTTAGATTTCTTTAATTCGTGCTTTCATTGGCTGCATTATATTTAACTTTCTGCACGTTCTCACACTTATCGTTATGAGAAGTGAGGTCGCTTTTGCTAGGGACTAGCAAAGGGCAAAAGTGTGGAGGTGGGGGTAGTGTAACCCCTACCAATTGGGTGAGCAATGAAATTATAAAAAAAAATTTTGATCCTAGTTCTCGAAATAACTAATGCATCATGCAGTCCATGCTGATTTTCATCTAGGAGGATAGCTGACACTAACGGTTCACACCATTTTGATTTGAAGTTAGCAAGATGGGTCCAATTTCTTTTAATATTTCATCTTCTCACATTATCTTTTAAAATAAGCGATCTTCCTAAAATCGACCCGTATGAACTTCTAAATATAATAATGGAGGGTGAACAAGAACCGAGTTAGAGATGTAAATCCACAACATTGACCACCATGTGTACCCATGTGAGCTTGAACGTTGAACTTTTATGCATATTTCGCTTAGGTGCCTAGTTGACGATTCTTAGTATGCTCCTCAATTATGAGTGATTGTTAAAATAAAAGTGTGTGAGTCGTAGTGATATGTGGCCTAAGTGTGTGTACACCCACTTGGAATGATCCCAACTATGGACTCTCTTAAAAAAAAACATCATATATGAAAAATGTGTCATAGTGATATGCGGCCTAGGTATGTGCATTCATACCTGGAATGATCCCAACTGTGATTAAAAAAAAAAAAAAGAGTGGAAAGAGTCGTAGTGATATGTGGCCTAAGTGCGTGTACACCTACTTGGAATGATCCCAACTACGGACCAAAAAAAAAAAAAGAGAAAACAAGCCTCATAGTTTGGAGAGTCGCTAAGAATTTTTCATCTAAGGAGACACCTTCTTCCATCCATACACATTTCTAACCACACCAAAGCCACTCTCACCACTAACCTTCATGACATTTCTCCAAAACCACTCTCACCACTGCAGTGGTTACGTCAAAGACCCGGCTTATTCTCATTCCTCTTGAAGTCATTAAAGGAAGTTTGACGGGAACCTTGAAGGGAAGTGAACGATTTTAAAGGGTAGCGCGTGCCACTCTAGAAATATTAATTGAGATTTTTCTTCCATCAACCTTATGAATTATCAAATGTTTTGAACTCTTAATGGTCGGAAAATCTTCAAATGGTTTAATCGGTACTCTGGACTAAGCTTTTGAGTTATCTTCGAGAAAAAGTATCATGCGAGTTATTTATTTTAACCATCTCCTCACTCAATTCATTGATTAGAATTCTCTTTGCTAGGGACTAGCAAAGGTTCAAGTGTGGAGGTGTGATAACTTCCCAAAATGAAGTTATTTAGCCTAAGTTTCGGACCTTTTGCTCGTCGATACGGGAGAAAAATCATTTAGTTGAAGTTTAAATGCAAGTAAATTCACATTTATTTTATTTATGTCTAAAGTGGTCTTTTTCCTAGGTGTTAGTGCAAGAAAAGCGAAGGAGAACGGCTTGGAAGAAGAATTTGGCCAAATATGCTGTCTTGGTGAAAAAGTTGCAGAATCCTGAAACATGTTGCAACCTTTTCTGGACGAAATTCAGATTTTCAAATTCAAATTTGGCACCATTTTCAAATCTGGAAGGAGGCACCTTTTGAGCAAGAGATGCACGTTTTTGGAGGGGAAATATTCTAGAGTTAAAGAGGAGAGAGGAGAGAGAAAATTTTGGGATTTTTAAAAGGAGGGATATTTAGGTTTTCAAGGGGGCTGAAATTTAGATTCTTACTAGTGGAGGAAGTCTTCTTCTTCCTCATTTTTCAAAGGGGGCGGCTAGAGAAATAGAGTGGATTTTCCGGGCTGAGCGAGGGAGCAACTCCGGCGAAGGATTCCTACGACGTTTATTCTGTAATTTCAACATGTTTTGTAAGATCTCTCCAACTGTTATGCTTGATTTCTCCGCCGCCATGAACTAAATATTTCTAATCTTGTATTGTGAAAGTACTTGGTCTTTGTGTTGATGAAAACTTAAAGCTTTCTTTGTGAATGTTTGGTGTATGTCTTTACCGAATCTATAATCTTTACTTTGAAACTTTTGGCCAAGGTTTCGCCACTTTACTACGCTTCATAATTCGAGAGAGGAGTTGCGTAAGTGTGTTATAGATCCGGTATAGTATTTGAAGGGAGAAAGAGATTTCCCCTTGATATTAGCAACTTTGGTTTTCAAACTTTATGCGGTACTTGTCTCTCCCGAGGGGGAAATAGAGGCTAGGGATTTTCGATATCGAGAGGTACGGATTTTCTAATTTAAAATCGTTGCAAGACGTGTCACCACTCACTATCACAAAGTCATCTTCACAAGATTCGTCACACAAGACTTAGGAAATCATAATACAAGATTACTTCTCCGATAATCAAGTACTTCCTTTTAGCGAATCGTAGTCTATTTTAATTCGTAGACGTTGTCATTCATAATCTTAGTATTTAACAAATCACTATTTTATTCTCCTTGAATTTAAAGAAAAGGCACAACTAGTAATTGCAAGCACTGAATTCACCATCTCCTCGAGGGAACGATCTTTACTTACTATTTATTACTTGACACGACACGTATACTTGCGGTTAATTACGTATACCCGTTTTGGGCGTATCAATGGACCACTTGGCCAACCTCCCTGAGTGTTCCACCCCTTCACAGATCTTGCGCAGTGGCCTGAGGCAACCCATGCCTACAGATGATCTCTCCTCAAACGAAGTTCCTGATGACCTGGGAGGTTACCTTGGACAACGCCTTGACCTTCAGCCACTTTGAGAAGTAGTCGATCATAACCAAGAGGAACATTCTTTGCCCGCTCGCCGGAGGAAACGGTCTGACTAGGTCCATTCCCCAAATGGCGAAAGGCCAATGCGCCGTGATGCTTTGAAGCCGTTGAGCGGGCAGGAGTTGGAGGGGGGCGTAGAGTTGGCACTTTTGACACCTCCTCGCAAACTCTGTCGCATCCTTCCTCAGGGTGGGCCAGAAGTATCCCTGTCTGGCCACCCTTGCCTCCAACGTTCTATCTCTTGAATGGCTACCACATTCTCCGGAGTGCACCTCTTCCAAAATTCTTGTGATCTCTTTCTCCGCCACACATCGCGTCAAAAGGCCTAATAGCATCTTCCGATATAATCCCCCTTCATGCATAAGATAGTGAGCCGCTTTATGCCGAAAGCCCTTTGCCTTCTTGACCCCCTCGGGGAGGCTGCCTGTAGTGAAGAAGGTCACAAAGGGATCCACCCACGAGGGTCGCCGATCCACTTCCATCAACTCCCCCTCCTCGATTGCTGGATGAAATAGCTCGGTCAAGATTGCCCCCCCCCCCTCGGGGTCCAAACTTGGCCAATCGGTCCGCTTCTTCATTCTCTTCCCTAGGGACATGCTGAATTGAGAATGCTCGGAACCCACCAATGATCACCCTCGCCTTGGACAAGTACCTCTGGAGGGTGGGCTCCTGAACTTCATATTCTCACCTGATCTGCGACGCCACCACCAGCGAATCTATGAGCACTTTCACGTCGTGAATCCCGAGCTCCTTAGCCAACCACAACCCGGCTATGACAGCCTCGTACTCCGCCTGATTGTTGGTGACCGGGAAGTGCAGCGCCACTGCTTGCTCTATGGTGACTCCCTGGGGGCTCACCAACACTACCCCTCCCCCAAGGGAACGCTTTCTCGAGGCTCCGTCAACGTACATCTTACATGCTTCCCTTGGCAGCGCTTCCTACCCCTCCAGCTCTATGACGTAGTCGGCCAAGAAGTCATCCACCGCCTGCGCCTTGATGGAGAGCCTTGGTACAAAAGAGACGTCGAACTCGCTGAGCTCTATGGACCACTTGGCCAACCTCCCTGAGTGTTCCACCCCTTCAAAGATCTTGCGCAGTGGGTGGTCAGTCACCACCTTGATTGAGTGGGTTTGAAAGTATGGTCTGACCTTCCTGGCCGAGACGATCAGAGAGAAAGACAACTTCTCTATGATGGGGTAGCGTAGCTCAGCCTTCTTTAAGATCCTACTGACATAGTAGATGAGTAACTGTCTCTTCCCTTCTTCTCTTACCAACACAGAACTCAGCCTCAGCCCCTACCCCAAGGTACAAGGCTAACTCCTCCCCCTCCTTCGGGCTCTGTAGGAGCGGCGCTTGGGACAGTTGAGCCTTCAATGCCCGGAAAGCCTTCTCACATTCCTCCGTCCACTCAAAATGTTTGTTCCCCCAAAGCGTTTTGAAGAAAGGTGAGCATTTCTCCCCGGCACGAGAGAGAAACCGACTCAGCCCGGCTAGCTTACCCGTCAAGCGCGGAACCTCCTTGGCGTTGCGAGCAGATTCCAATTCCACGATGACCTTCACCTTATCCGGGTTAGGCTCGACCCCCGTCGGGGTTAGAAGGTGTCCAAGGAACCTTCCTCGGCTTGCCCCGAAGACACACTTTTGGGGGTTTAGCCTCATCTTGAACTTTCGTAGGGTCGCGAACGTCTCCTCCAAGTCAAGCAGGTGTGAACCCACATCCCTGCTCTTTACCATGAGGTCATCGACGTAGACCTCCATGTTCCTTCCCCTCTAGTTTTTAAACACCCAATCCATCATTCACTGGTACGTAGCCCCCGCGTTCCTTAGCCCGAAGGACATCATTTTATAGCTGAAGCATCCCTCCCTTGTGATGAAGGAGACATCCTTCACGTCAGGGGGATGCATGCGGATCTGGTGATAACCTGAAAAAGCATCCAAAAAACTCATGATAGAAAAACTGGCGGCTGAATCAAGCAGCGCGTCGATCCGAGGCAGGGGGTAGCAATCCTTAGGGCATGATTTATTCAATAAAGAGAAATCTACACACATGCCTCACTTCCCATCACCCTTCTTTACCATTACCACATTGAAGACGGAGCCTGGGTACTGGATCTCCGAGATGAAACCTGCCTCGAGAAGCTTCTTCACCTCCTCGCGGATGAGATCCTCCAGCTTGGTGGCGATGGTGCTCATCTTCAGGCGAATGAGACGCGTCTTGGGATCCAGGTTCAGGCGGTGGCAAGCCACATCGGCGTCAATGCCCGACATGTCCGCCGCGCTCCAGGCAAAGATGTCAGCGTTCTTTTGGATGCACTCCCGCATCCTTGCCTGGTCTTTGGGCCGCAAGCCCCCGCTGACCCTCACCTTCTCTACCTTCCCTGCCCTGCTGATGACCTCCATCTCCACGACTTCCTCCGCCGGCTCAAGCCGAGACTGCTCCCTGCCGGCCCTTTGCTCCTCTCCTCCCAGCTCCTCACCATCTACTCTCTCAACCTCCATCGCCTCCAGCAGGCCTTTCCCAGACAACTCCACTTCTTCGCCCCTCTGGGTCTCACCCCCAGCTTCACCTTCTATCCCTTGCTCCCCTGCAGTCTTCTCTCCAGCCTCCCCTAGGCTTAGCACTCTCTCCACAACCTCCTCTTCAGTCTTCTCTTCAGCCTCACCTAGGCTCACCTCTCCTTCCCCCGCGGCTTCCTCCTCCCTCGCCATCTCCTTTTCTAGCTCCTCCGCCATCCAGGATATGGTATTGACGGCAGTCACGTAGCATTGCCTCGCCACCTTCGGATCCCCCCTGATCCCGACCTGCACTCCTCCGCTGCTGAAGTTTAGGCACTGGTGGAACGAGTAGGAGACACAACGAAAGGCGCTGATGAGAGGCCGCCCAAATATTGTGTTATAACTGCTCGGAGTGTCAACGATGACGAACTGACAGTTCCTCGATACCCCCCCCTAACGTCACATGCAACCCTACCCCTCCTTCAACTTCCTTCCATTCCCCCGAGAACCGAAACAACGGTCCATCCGAGGCTAGAACCCTCCGAGCTTCCACCTTCATCTCGTCAAAGACTTTCTTGAAGATTACATTCACGGAGCTCCCGTTGTCCACCAGAATCCTGGAGACCGTGAAATTCTCTACCGCCGTCTGGATCACCAAGGTGTCGTAGAACGGGTCTTCGTAGTCAGGTATGTCTTTCACCGAAAAAGTGATTTTTTCCTCCGGGGGAGGGGTCTGGGAGGTCGAGGCGACGCTCCTTCGATACATGGTTTGGAAGCTCCCCTTACGGGTCGCTTCGATCCCTACACCCCCATGGATCACCCCGCTCCCTCCCCGGGCTCACACGTCCACCCGGTCTTCACATCTATCCTCCCCTCCTCCTTGCAGAACTTCCCCAATCCTCACGGGGGGGCTGCTGCTGGGCCTGCCCCCTTGCCGCTCTCATCTCAAAAAATTCTGGGCTGGTGGCCGTTGCATGACCCACCTCCTGGTGAAAGTCACAGTAGGGCAACGCCACCCTGCCTTCTCTACTCCTCGCTCCTCCCCGAGCTCCTCTCCTTCCTCCTCTTCCCCTCACTATATCCATCGCTTCCTGCTGCGGCGGGAGAGGGACCCTCTGTACCTACCTCCAGGCCGGCTGGTTGAACCTCCTTTGCTTGCGGTGTTTGTCCCTACCTTGGAAACCACCACCCTGTCTCTGAGGGTGACCTTCATGTGGCCTCCAGCCCAACTTGTTGTTTGGCTCTCGCGGCCCCCAACCTTACTGCTGCCCCTGCTCTCTGGGTTCCTCTCTCCTTCTCTCCTCTCTCTGCCTCCCTACTCCTGATTCCTTCCCATCATCCTCCGCCAACTTGGCCAACTTCTTGGCAAACGCCGGATTGGCCGCCTCGTTCTCGATTTCCTTTGCCGCCCTCTCCATCAGCTGTTCGAAGGAGAGGGGGGAACTCTGTTCAGCTCCATACTAAAGAAGCTGGGTCTCAACCCCAGAGTGAAGGCAAGCATCACCCTGTACCCCGACATCTCCTGAACCTGCAGAATCTCCTCCTGAAACCTATCAACATAGCGTCACAACGTCTCCTCCGACCTCTGCTTGATGGCAAACAAGCACTCTGCTCATTTCTTCCTCTTCTTGGACGTTGAGAACCTCAGCAAGAACCCGCGTCACTGATCCTCGAAGTAGTAAATCGAACTTGCAGGCAACTGGTGGAACCAGTCCCTGGCCTTCTCCTTCAGAGTGATGGCGAAGAGCCTACACTTGAAGGCATCCGACATTTGCCTTATGGAGACGACATCTTCAAACCACTGCACATGCTGAGTGGGGTCGTCCCTCCCCATGTAATAGGTTATGTTTGGCTCCTGGAACCTCTCTGAAACTGGAGCTGAGATGATGGGCTCACTGAAGGGGCTCCCGCCCCCTGCCTGCCGAGAGGGTTCATCGCGTGATGTCGACTCGCTTATCTTGTCCGCACTGGTCTGTCCCGGGAATAGCTCCCGCCTGGGGACATCCCTTTCCGTCGAATCTGTCAAAACCTCCTTCCTGGGGCGCTGTCCGGGAGCGTTCTCGCCCAATGACGCAGCAGCCACCACCGTGACCTGAGGAGTCTCCCACTCGACTCTTGCCGAGAAGGCCAAGTGGATGGTCTGCAAGACTTCTCGCCTGAAGTCCTCCAACATCCCCAACGTCACCCCACTTCCCCGAGAGGGAGAACCTCCCGAGCCAGCTCCTCCTTCACCTCCAGCCATGAGACTTGACTTGAGATTTTCTTGTATCAGCTACGGTCCACGCTCACCGCAACAAAAATATTGAAGTTAAAAACTGGCCTCAACGAGAGTTCGGATCTTGGGGTGTAGTCAACACCTATTTCTCCCAAAGCTCGATCCAAGACTAGCAACAAAGAACTAGAAACTGACATTAAGCCTCAGCTGGGAGGTCCCTCCTCTAACCCGAAAGTTCTCTGATCGTTTCCCCTCCAATGTCAATTGCTGGGCTAGGAGTACCTCAGAAAGCTCTAGAAGGTAAAATGTGAGTATGAGGAAGTCTGCCTTCTGAGATATCCTGTGGGTCTATTTATATATTTTCAATATCTGGTCTGCAAAAAATGTACTTTTGCTGCCCTAAAATTACTAAAATGCCCCTGGGCTGGTCTGCCAATAGCCAAACTCCGCTGTTCTGAGGAGTTAAATGCAGACTAGGGGTATTTAGGTAATTTTAGGTCTGGGTTCCACTTGGTGGAAGCTCTTCCTGCTGAGCTCTGCGGGAACCTTGCTTGCTCTGTATGCGAGCCTTCTCGCCTACCCCGGGTGGAACCAAAAGATTGAAGGGGCGTTGAGTGGAGAGACATCACTCAACACCGAGGGTCGATGGGCTTCCGCAATCCTGAGGCACGAGCCCCTGCTCTTGTCCAGGGAGGGAGCCTTCCCGCTCGCCCCGGTTCCGCCATGGCCTAAACCTAAAATCTGCTCGATGAAAATAACCTTAAGTTGAAGGCTCGGCTCGATGAGTTTACGTTCTACGAATTACGTTCTCAGCTCAACAAATTGAACTCGACAAATAACGTTCTCAGCTCGACAAATTGAGCTCGACGAACTGGCGTTACCCAACCCCCCGGGCGAGAGCCTTCCTGCCTACTTACGGCGAGAGCCCTCCCGCCCACTTTCTTATTTGATCCAATTGTAAGCCCAAAGTTAGCCCAATCCGGGTCCTTGGGGGATCTTGGTCCCACCCAGCGAATATGGGATTGTACAAACATGGTGAAGCTTATCGCTTTACGTCTGACAAGGCGCGGTCCAGATGCGAAGCACCTTTGGAGGTTGTCCATTGTGATCTGGTGGGACCGACCGTCACCGCCAGTCTTGGAGGCAGCAGGTACATGCTGATTCTGGTTGATGACTATTCGAGGCATACTTGGGTATACTTCATGAAGGAGAAGTCGAACATGTTCCGCTTGTTTGTGGAGTTCAAGAAGCTTGTGGAGGGTCAACTTGGCCTGCGGATCAAGAAGTTGAGGACGGGCAACGGAGGTGAGTTCGGCTCAACCGTGTTCTCGAACTTTTGCAGAAAGCATGAGATCCGAAGGGAGCTCTCTCGTGAGCATACTTCACAACAAGGTGGTGTTGCAGATCGGATGATCCATCTTTTGACGGAGACCTGCAAGTGTTGGCTTCTGTGCAAAGGCATTCCTAAGGCCTTTTGGGCGGAAGGGATGACCTGCGCGGCTCATGTCATCAATCAGATGCCTCTGAGTCCGATCGTCATAAAGATTCCGGTTGAGCTGATGTTCGGGGTGAAGCCCAGCGTGAAACACCTACGGGTGTTTGGTTCTACCTGCTACGTACACGCTCCGGATGCTCTCAAGACGAAGCTAGTCTTTGTTTGGTATGATGAGCGGAAGAACAGATGAAAGTGTATGGATCCCATGACGAAGAGACTCATCGTGTCGAGAGACGTTGTCTTTGATGAGCTGACGTCATATTGGGGTAGCTCATGTGTGGAGTTAGAGGAGAGCAGGTTAGACGGTGGGCTAAAGGAGGCTGCTGCTAAGGTTCAGATGGAGCTGCCTGTGTCACCAGGAGCTTCAGGTTGTTCCAGCTCCGGGGTAGAGGCGTTTGGGTCAGGAAGCAGGGGGAGCGATGCTCCAGGTACTTCTGGCTCGAATATGGTTGTTTCAGGTTCAGGAAGCAGGAGGAGCGTTGCTCCAGGTGCTTCTTGTTCAGGTAGCAAGGGGAGCGATGTTCCAGGCAGTTCTTGTTCACGAGCGGAGGATTCTGGTTTAGGTAACAGGGGGAGCGTTACTCCAGGTGCTTCTGGTTCTAATGCGGCGGCTTCTTGTTCAGGAAGCATGCAGTGCATTGTTCCGGTTTTGCCCGGGAACGAAGCTGGTTCAAAAGGAGCAGCGGAGGTGGTTAGCCGTGTTCAGGGTCTTCGGAGGCTGAAGAAGATCATCAACCCACCAGCTCGATATTGTGGAGGAAATTCGGTGAGCATGGTCTCATGTTTCCTTGCAGGCCCTCAGATCGAGCAAGTACCTTCTAGCTGTGATGACATCACTGGAGTTAAGGAGGTGGATGACGCCAAGGTTGAGGAGGTGACTAACCTCAAAGGAGACGGGGCTTGAGATCTTGAGCCTATGGTCGTTGGTGATACTCCTGTGACACACAAGTGGAAGTCAAAGCTGAAGAAGAAGGCAAAGGGAAGCATGACTCCTTTTGAGAGATGCTGGAGGGATCCCTTATGGTCCAGGATAGGCGGGGCGAGGAGCATGTCTCGGACATCTTCTCAATGACGCTATCAGAGGGGCCAGATGCAAGGGTACGGGAGCTGCTGAGGTTGTTCATCACTTCTCACTTCAAAGGGGAGTGTTGAAAACGGTGAAGTGAAAGTGGGTGTTTGGGCAACCTGGGTGACCTGTCCACGCGGTCTATGCGGACAGGACTGGCGGATAGCCAGGTCGGCAGAGCTGTTGTGGACGACTTGTTCTTTGGCGGCCTGGGCGGTCTGTTCGCGCGGACTATGCGAACAGAGGCGGCGGCCAGCCAGACCGGCTTATGCTCGGAAGACAGCTTGTTCCCAGAAGGTAACTGTACAACCCGTATTCGTCAAGAGTGGGCCCTACCACAGACAGGTCAGCAGAAGTCAAGGTCAACAAGTCAAGGCAGGAGTCAAAGTCAGCACGCAAGATCGCGGAAAGACTGGGCGAGTATAGGCGAGCTCCCCTCGCATACTCGCCAGGTAGACGACTAGGCGAGATACTCACCCGGCCCGTGCGAGTTCCTCTGAAAGTCGCCTAGTCGCCAGGGGGTGGGGTATAAATATGACCCCCCCTCCTCTTGCATTTGCCTATAAATAGGACCCCAGGGGTACGAGGTGGGGCACTTGAAATCCTCGGCAGGATACTCACGCGCTTCAGTTTCGGGATACTAGCTAAGTCTTCGGATTCCTTTTCTCCTTAGAGTTAGTCGCGACCTTGCGACCTCGCCAGCTAGCTTCCCTCGTACCCAGTTCGGCCATCTTTGGTTGAGAAGGGGCTGCTCCTTTCGAGCATCCGGGTACGTGGTGGGTCCTTCCTGCAGCAACATCTGGGGTCCTGTTTGACCCGTTTCTTCGTTCTGGTCATCTTTGCCGTCTGATCTAGCTTCTGAACCAGTAACCTTAGGCGGCTTTGGTCCGAATTCTGAGGTTAAGAATTTCCTGGATTCAACACTTGGTGCGGTGATCGTGGATCGCAGCCAAGGAGGAAAGTTTGGGAGTTGAGAGAGATGGTCATTGGTGGCGAGCAAGGAGAGTTGGTCGGCAACCCGGCAGTAGGAGGAGACGCCGCGCGAGGTAGCGAGTTTGTGACAGTGGCGACATTCGAAGAATTTGCGAAGAGGATCGAGCAAACCATTCTCGCGGGGTTCGCTCAGCGACCAGAGGTCACGGCGATTTCCCCCCGTCGCGTGACACCGGTGGAAGAGGAAGCGTCGCCAAGGCGAGCAGGGAAAGTGCCCGCTTGGGCGAGGGAAGAACGACCGATGCAGTCGCGACTTTGTCCGACGAGCAGCCAGGGGGTCCGCTTTCAGGATCCAATGTCGCCGGCGAGGTTCAGAGATACTCGGCACTACAACGAGTACGACATCTCCAGCGAGGATGAAACTCGCCACCGTCAGGGAGGGAGGAGCCCTTTCTGTGACGAGATCCTCGCTTCTCCAGTTCCAGAGGGGTTCAGGGAACCCGTCCTCACCTACTACTCCGGCAGAGTCGACCCCGTCAGACACCTCCAGTGGTTTGAAGATGTTGTCTCCATCCGCAACATGTCCGACGCTTTCAAATGCAGGTTCTTCTCCATCACCCTCAAAGGGAACGCCAGGGATTGGTTCCATCAGCTACCGGCAGGGTCCGTGTACTACTTCTCAGATTTGCGTCGGGGCCTCATGGCGAGGTTCGCGACATCGAAGAAGAGGAAGAAGGAAGCGACGACGCTCTTCAAAATCGTCCAAGGGCAGCACGAGAGTTTGGGTCATTACATCGACCGCTTGCAGGATGAGATTTTGGAGGTAGAAGAGGTGTACAGCTTTACCTTGATGGTGGCCCTGAAGTTCGGGTTGAAGCAAGGGCTGTTCAGTCTGGAGATGGGGTCCAATCCCCCGAGATCCTTTGAAGAGATGATAGAGAAGGCGAATACTTTTTTTCGCGGAGAGGAAAAGAACAAGGACTTCTTAGCAAGTCTAGATGGGGAGATCACGGTGGAGAGGGGAAGAACTGGACCTTCGGGGTCGAAGTCAAGGAGGACGCCAGAAAGGAAGGAGGAGAAGAAGAAGTAAGAGCCAAGGAGAGAAGAGAGGAAGAGGAGAGAGGAACCCAGGAGGGTTGAAGAAAGGAGGCAGGAGAGGCCTCAGAGGAGGGAAGAGAGTAGGTCAGCGGAGACCCGAGAAGGAGGAAGGGGGGAGAGACGATTCCAGTATCCAGAGAATCGCTCCCAGTGGAGAGCACCAGCAAGGCAACACGCCCAGGAGGACAGGAGGAATGGTAACCGGCAAGAAGGAGGCCGAGGAGGGGGAAGAAGGGAGACGATGACCATCGCTCGCCAAGACAACAAACGACGTCGGAGGGAGCAACGAGCGATGCGTCAGCAGACGGAGATTCCCCTCTACTGCGATATTCATCGGGTAGAGGGGCACGGGACCTTGGCTTGCCCCGAGTTTTGGGAAGCAAGGAGGAGGCTTGAGCGGCGGAAAGAGAGCAACAGAGGCAGGAGGCCCCGGTGGGGCAGGTAGCATTCCAGGCTCCAGCAAGGAGGAGGAATGAAGACCGAGTCGACCTTGGGACTCGCGGGGAAGTGTTACATGGCCCAGGAGGTGGGCATGTAGGCGTGATCAATGGAGGGGCCGGGCTTGGAGCTTCCCGCAAGGGGAGTCTCCACCAGATCTATCGGAAGAACGTCGCTTCGACGTCACAGAACCCGCCGCCGTTGGAGGAGATCACCTTTTCGGAGGAAGATATGCTGGGGAATGAGAACCCCTTCCACGACGCCCTGGTGATCCAAGCTGCCATCGAGGACTTCACCGTCGACCGAATACTCGCGGATAACGGAAGTTCGGTGAATGTCATCTTCAAAAGAACTTTCGTCGGGCTTCAGGTGGAAGTGTCTCGGGTCCAAGCTGCAGATGGACCGCTCTTTGGCTTCTCAGGAGAGAAGAAAGAGGTGGAGGGGGCAGTGGAGCTGCTGGTCACGCTCGGGGGGACGTCGATCCGATGTCGCTTTATCATCGTCGACGCACCGAGTGGGTATAATGTCATCTTCGGGCGACCTCTCATCAACTACTTCAGGGCCGTTCCGTCGTCGTACCACCAGTGCATGAAGTACTGCCGCGAAGATGTGCAGATCAGGATCAGGGGAGATCCCAGGGCTTCCAGGGAATGCCGTCAGCACCATCAGCTGGATGGGTGACGCGGAGAAGCTGGAAGAGTTGCTGGAGAAGGAAAAGGGGCTGACTGCTGCTGAGGAAGTGGAGGAGATAGAGGTGATCTCTCGAGGAGGAGAGCCAGAGTTGCTGAAAGTAGGAGGATCCTTGCCGTTTGGGGGGAAGATAGAGATAGTTGCTTGCCTGCAGGACAACGTTGATGTCTTTGCATGGAGCGCCGCCGAGATGCCAGGGGTGGACGCTGATGTTGCCTGTCAACGCCTCAACCTGGATCCCGCGGTGGCCCCAGTTCGGCAGAAGCAGAGGAAGAGCGCCGCCATGCTGGCCGAGCCAATCAGAGAAGAGGTGGAGAAGCTGCTGCAGGCAGGGTTCATCTCGGAGATCCAGTATCCAGGCTGGGTCTCCAATGTTGTAATGGTGAAGAAGCCTGGAGGAGGCTGACGTTTATGTATCGATTTTTCCATGTTGAATAAAGCTTGCCCGAAAGATTGCTACCTCTTGCCTCAAATCGACGCGCTGGTTGATTCTGTTGTCGGGTTTCCTGTGATGAGTTTTCTTGATGCCTTTTCAGGGTACCACCAGATCCGGATGCATCCCCCCGACTGCCGGGACGTCTCCTTCATAACCAGTGACGGCTGCTACAGCTACAAGATGATGCCCTTCGGGCTCAAGAATGCAGACATAACTTACCAAAGGATGATGGATCAAATCTTCAAGGGGCAGAAGGGGCGGAACTTGGAGGTTTATGTGGATGACCTCCTCGTCAAGAGCAAAAGCGTCGCAGAGCACATAACGGATCTGGTGGATACGTTCGCCACTCTGAGGAAGTACAAGATGCGACTCAACCCGGCCAAGTGCGTTTTCAGTGCAGGAAGAGGGAAGTTTCTAGGTCACCTCCTCACTCCCAGGGGGGTGGAACCTAATCCAGACAAGGTGAAGGCCATTCTGGAGATGGCGTCGCCAAGGGATCCTAAGAAAGTCCAAAGGCTGACTGGAAGGCTGGCAGGCCTCAGCTGTTTTTTGTCCAAGGCAGGGGAGAAGTGCTCTCCGTTCTTCAAGACCCTTCGGGAAAATCAGAAGTTCGAGTGGACGGTGGAGTGCGAGGAGGCTTTCGGAAAGCTCAAGCAACAGCTAACCCAAGCTCCTCTCCTCCAGGGGCCGCGGGGTAATGAAGATCTCTTCCTCTACCTAGGAGTCGGGGCGGAAGCAGTTTGTTCGGTGCTGGTTCGGGAGGAAGGCAGGAGGCAGCTTCCTATCTACTATGTTAGTAGAGTTCTGCGGCAGGCGGAGACGAGGTACCCTATCTTGGAGAAGTTGGTACTCGCATTGGTGGTTTCGGCTCGGAGGCTCCGTCCGTATTTTCAAGCTCACTCCATCAGGGTCATCTCCGATCATCCTCTACGGAGTATCCTGGATGGAGTGGAGCACTCTGACAGGCTGACAAAGTGGGCGGTGGAGCTTAGCGAGTTCGATATTTCATACTCTCCAAGGGTGGCAATCAAGGCGCAGGCGGTGGCGGATTTCCTTGCCGACTTCTCGGCCGAAGTGGAAGGGGAGGGAGGCTTTTCCAGCACAGTCTCCTAGAAGATGTTTGTGGATGGGACTTCGGGCAGATATTCCGTGGGAGCCGGAGTCGTGCTCGTAAGCCCTCAGGGAACCAGGATCGAGCAAGCAGTCGAGATTCTCTTCCCAGTTACCAACAATCAGGCGGAGTACGAAGCCATGGTGGCTGGCTTGCGTCTCGCCAAGGAGTTAGCGATCCGAGATATAAGGGCCTTCACCGATTCGATGGTAGTTGCGTCCCAGATCAGGGGCGAGTTCGAGGTGAACGATCCGATCTTGCAGCGATACTTGATCAAAGTGAAAGGACTGATTGAGGGGTTTCAATCTTTTTTCGTCGAGCACGTGCCCCGAGAGGAGAATTCAGAAGCTGATTATCTTGCCAAATACGGCCCCCGAGCTGGGGGGATCGTGACTGAACTTTTCCGACCATCCATCGAGGAAGGGGAGATGATGAAGATCGAGCAGAGGGCATCTTGGAGGGATCTGTTCGTTTCTTTCCTAGCAACGGGTCAGATACCTGCTAGCGAAGGAGACCAGAGGAAGTTTCGCTATAAAGTCGCCTACTATTTGTTTCAAGAAGGAGAACTCTACCGCAAGACCATTTCAGGCCCTCTGGCTCGATGCCTGTCAGAGGTTTAAGTACCTCGTATCCTGGAGGAGATCCACTCAGGAGAGTGCGGCAGTCACTCGGGGGCTCGGACTCTTGAATAAAGGATTTTAAGGCATGGGTATTTCTGGCCCACCATTAGGAAGGACGCGGAGGCCTTCTCCAAAAAGTGCCTCCAGTGGCAGCTCTTCGCGCCTCTTCAACTACAGTCAGCTCAACACCTTCGCTCGATCACTGCTCCATGGTCCTTTGTCATCTGGGGGATGGACTTGATCGGCCCCTTTCCTCAGGCCAGCGGGCAGATGAAGTTCGTGCTTGTCATGATCGACTACTTCTCCAAGTGGATCGAGGTAAAGGCCTTAGCCAAGACCACGTCGCAGATCGTGAAGAACTTCATTTGGGGGGAAATTGCATGCAGGTTCGGGATTCCTCTGGCCATCGTCACCGACAACGGGCCGCAGTTCGCCAGCTTAGAGTTAGAGGACTTCTGCAAGCAGCTTGGGACGGATCTTCGATTCGCCTCTGTGCTTCATCCTCGCAGCAACAGACAGGTGGAAGCCGCCAACAAGTTGATTATCAATCTTCTGAAGAAGAAAGTCACCAACTTGAAAGGCAACTGGGCGGAGCAGCTCCCCTCGGTTCTCTGGGCTTTGAGGACAACTCCAAACTCGGCCACGGGGGAAACTCCTTTCAAGTTATCCCACGGGTCTGAGGCACTCATCCCAGTAGAATTCGAGGTTCGAAGCCTGAGAGTTATAGCAGCTGGAGATGGCGGTGAAGAATGGCGCTTGGAAAATGAGGACGCTCAAAGACTCTCACTGGATTTCGTGGAAGAACTTCGTGACTTGACCTCCATCCGCCAAGAGGAGATCAAGCGGCGCATGGCGAAGCACTTCGACAAAAATGTCCGCCTAAAGCATTTTCTCGTCGGAGATCTGGTTATGAAAAAGGTAGACGCCGCAGGAAGAGGAGCAACAGTGGACAAGCTGCATCCAAATTGGGAAGGTCCCTTCATTGTCCAGAAAGCCTTGGCCATCGGGGGCTATTATCTCCAGGATCAGGTTGGAGAGCAGCTGGGAGGTACTTGGAGCGGGGATGACCTGAAAAGGTTCTATCCTTAGCGGCCAATGATGTATTTTGTTTATACATACTTTTACATATATGCAATGACAGCTATTCTTCTTCCGTTCATCTTGTTTTTTATCGCAAGCTTTCTGGGAACTCAAGGTTTTACTTCAAGATCGATCCGAGAAGCTGACAGTCAACTCGTTCCCCCTGGATAGCCCAGTTCGGACGATGAGACGATGCCTCGGGATATAAGCGTCCTTGTAAGACCGGACCCCTGAATTGACGGCCGAGATCAGCTCCCCCCTTGCATGTCAGCCTAGCTACCCCCGACTGCATCTCTCCTCCGACTGGAGGAACTAGCGGGAACAGGTCTAGACCCCAACCTCTCGGATTTGAGGAAGGATCAACATGGCCAGGCTTTCCCTCCAGTAGCCAGGGAGCCATAATGGGCCCAAGGGATTATGTTAGTCGCGAGTGCGTCCTGGAGGACCCTCGGAAAGACATAACCCCTCGCTCTTGCATTTGCGCTTATGGCCAGTTGGCAGAGCTGAGAGCGATCGCAGCGGTTGGATTGGGAAACGTGCCTTCGACCTGTTTCTCGTGGATAGCCCAGTTCGGACTATGGGACGATGCCTCGGGATATAAGCGCGCTTGTAAGACCGGGCCCCTGCACTAACGGCCGAGATCATCTCCCCCCGTGCATGTCGGCCTAGCTACCCCCGATTGCATCTCTCCTCCGACTGGAGGAACTATCAGGAACAGGGTTGGACGCCAACCTCCCAACTCGACGTCTACAAGATCGTCGTTCGATTTCTGATTTCTTCACCCTCAAAGATATCGATGCGCTTAATCATTTTCAAATTCTTAAAGCAGCAGGAAAAAAAAACGCTCAAGTCCTCGAGTGGTAGGTCCCCGTAAGTCCAAGTCCCTGCACGAGCTCTTCTCCTGCATATTGGCCACAGACCTACTCGAGTGAGATCGAGTTCCTCGTTGGAGTGATGCCGTAGTCCGAGACCTCTGTACGAGCTCCTCTCCTGTAGACCGACTACTTGCCTCCCCGAGTCGACCTACACCACCCCAGTTGAGCAAGGCTCCTGAGAGCTGTCGACTCAAACAAATGCTCAAGTACTCGAGTGGTAGGTTCTCGTAAGTCCAAATCCCTGCAAAGACTCCTCTCCTGCATATTGGCCACAGACCTCCTCGAGTGAGATCGAGACCCTCGCTGGAGTGATGCCGTAGTCCGAGACCTCTGTACGAGCTCCTCTCCTGCAGACCGACTACTTGCCTCCCCGATTCGACCTACACCACTCTAGTTGAGCAAGGCTCCTGAGAGCTGTCGACTCCAACAATGTTCAAGTCCTCGAGTGGTAGGTCCCCGTAAGTCCAAGTCCCTACACGAGCTCCTCTCCTGCATATTGGCCACAGACTTACTCGAGTGAAATCAAGATACCCACTCCAGTCGAGCTGTCGACTTCAACAAATACTCATGTCCTCGAGTGACAGGTCCTATTAAATCTAAATCCTTGCACGAGCCCCTCTCCTGCGCATTGACCAACGACCTCCTCGAGCTAGACCAAGTTTCTCGGCAGGATGATGCGAGCAGCATTGGGGCGAGTATGCACGCAGGTATCGGCGAATGTGCGAGTTTGACATAGCAAAGTGCGAGTATGGTATGACGAGTAGCTACGGGCGAGTGCCGGGGTGCGAGTTATGAAGAACGACTACGGGCGTGCGAGTATCAACTACTCGATTATCAACAATATCGGCGTGCGAGTAAACTTCGCGAGCACTCGTTCTCACCGAGCCTATGAGCCTAGCGAGTATCATCAATCAACAAGCATGCGAGAAGAAAAAAGCGCGACAATGTGGTAATTCAAACTTGTATTAATGTTTCAAGAAATTTACAAGTGTTGGTTACAAAAAATGCTCTGACGGCTATCGTGCGAGTATGAGGAATATCAGCGAGCAACTAGGACTCATCGTCGCCAGTATCAGGCCGATATTCCTCATCTCCAATGTCGGCGTCCTCTTCCTCGCCGCTTTCATCACTTTCCTCGCCGCTGCTGCCAGAGCCCGACGATGGTGAAGGCAGGCGATCTGGCGAGATTGTCTCGGCGAGTAGCTCAGGGATGAGTTCGTCAATCGTGAACACTTTCTCCCCCTCGTCGAGCTTCCCGCGGATCCTCAGCCGCGCGAGCACGACGTTGCCGGCCGCGCGGGCTATCTCGCGACGAACCGACGACCTCTCCTCCCACAAGATGCGGGATCGTTTGATGGCGTAATGAGGATCGTCCTCCGGTCGTGGCTGAGGAGCAGAGGAACTCGCGCCGGCTTCTAAAATGGTCAGGCGAGATTCCATCTCTGCCGCGCGGATTTGGGCTGCCTCCAGATCAGCCCGAGACTTGGCGAGTTCCGCCTCATACTCGGAGAGTTTTTTGGCGGTTTCCATCTCGGCAGCCTGCAACAAATAACGGAGTCAGCCAAAGAAACGCATGACGACATTGACATCGTGCGCAGAGGCGATTTACCTCATAATCTCGCCAGCGAGTAGATTCCATGCCGAGATCGATCGCCTTCTTACTGACGATCTTCAAGGCCTTTGTCCTCTCCAGCATCCTCCTCGCCGCGAAGTGATTCAATTCGACGGCTCGTGCGAGCGAGCAGGCCGCTTGCTGGGCGAGTTCCTCTTCGCTGAGATCCAGCATGGACTCAGCGTCGCCTCGCCCATACATCGCGTGGAGGACTGCGAAGGCCTCTCCTTTGTCCTCCCCTTCCTCCGCCCAGGAGGGGAGGTTGGTGCTCAGCGTCACCAGATGCTCGTCCGGCGCCTAGGTCACCAACGGGCGACCATAGGCGTCCACCGCGTCCAGCCCCAAGTTGAAATTGGGGTGGAAGTGAGGAAGCCGAGCGTGGAGAGGCGAGTCCTGGTCGTCAAGGAGCGGCGACGACACCTTCTGCTTCTTGGTCGCGGGGCCCGGCGACTTGGCTTTGCCTTTGCCCTTAGCGAGTTTCTTCTTCTCGCCGATATCAGCCGGCGAGTGGGGCTCAAAAAGCGAGGTGGCGACTTCCTTGGTTGGAGGAAGCGGCCTCGCCGGGAGCTCGTTTGGCTCTGCAAAAAGCCGAGTAATGTAAACCAACAACTATGGCGACGAGTATGAAACAGACGTTCCTTGCCAAGATTTACCTTCATTGTAGTGGACCTCGAACAGCGTGTTGACGTTTAGTCGCCCGAAGATAACATCGAACCGGCGACCTCGGAACGATTCGACGAGTTGCTCGCGCGCACCCTCCAGTATCGGTGGAAGGAAGGCGACATCAGCAGGCTGGTGCGGCCTTCCCTGGACGTCGCCAAAGTCGCCCTCGACGACGACCAACATTTCACTCCACCGATGTACTTTATTCGCCTTCCCCACCAGGGTGCAGACATGGCTGCTGAAATAGACCACACCCTCGGCAGTCGCGGCGAAGGCGAATATCTTGCGGAAGACGGAAAGATCGAAGATGATACTCTCCTCGCGCAGATAGCAAAGGAACCCTATGATGATGGCGACGCTGTTGGGGTTGATTTGCGCGGAGACTATGCCGAAGTATCGCAGAATCTCGCAATACTCCGGCCACAACGGAAGTCGCAGGCCGGCGTCGAAGTGGCGAAGGGGAAGGACCAGCGCGCCCTCTATGAAGGTGTTGAGTCGCTCGCTACGGCTCGGGAGCCTGGCCGAGTATCCCTCGGGGAGGAGTCTTTCCCTAAAGTTCTCTAGGTCGCGCTCAGAGGCGATCGATTTCTTGAAAGCCGCATCCGCAAAGTTGGCGGCATGGGCTTGGCGGCGAGCACTTGCGTCATCTCCAACCATCTTGCGAGTTTTAAGTGGAGAAGAAGGAATAGCGAGAAGCAAAACAAAATCGCAGCACACGAGCAGGAAAAGATACTCGCGAGCTAGGAGGTCAAAAGCGCAACAACGTACTTATGTCCTACCTACCCCCACCTACCCCCTCTATTTATAGGCGACAGGGGGGGTGTATCATTCTTACGACGAGTATCAAATCAAGTCGCGCACTAAGCGAGGAAGGCGTCTCCGTTGCGAAGGTCGCACAGAACAAAGAAAACATAATCGCAACCTGCAGAACAAACTCGGCACAATCCAGAAGATGTCGCACAAACATTGGAAACAGTGAAAAACAAATAAATAATGGTGCGAGATCGAAGTTCGCTTATTACAAAAGTCAGAAAACGTTTATCAAAGTCGCACTTTGGCGAGTTCCAAATAAAAGAGAATTCTAAGGCTTAGGCCTCTCTGGGGGATGAGGATGTCGCCCGGCCCAACCCATCTCGCGCGCTCGCCGGAAGTGCACGGTCGCCATCGTTATCGCGTCATCGCCGAGCCGCAACTGCTTCTCCATCCTCGTCAACCGGCCGACAGAGCCTATGCTCGCGCGAATGTCGGCAACCTCGTCAAGGACGAGCTGGAGGCGATGGTTGTTGATCGCCAGCTGACGATCGTTCTCCTTTACCATGTGGAAGCGGGATTCGTAGCTCTCCAGCGTACTCTTGAGCTCCTCCATCTTCGTCATCCGCACTTCCAACGATGATATTCGGCGATGAGGCTCGCAGATCGCCAGCTGGTCAAACTTGCTCTCCAGCTCCAGGTAGGCGCGAGCAGCAGCAAAGTGATATTCCATGCCCGGTAACCCCATGGCATCGATGAAGGCCGCCCCTGGAGTCGCCGGCCGATCTGACATCAAATAAAAGTCACCAGATTAGACAGATATTTGGTCGCCCTTTACGACATCAATAGCATTACATAACGCTGCGAGTAGACCTAGATCGGCGAGGAGACCTAGATCGGCGAGGAGATCTAGATCGGCGAGGAGAGGATCCGCGAGCTGGCTCATCTCGCCGGCTTGAAGATGGCCCACCAGCTTGCTCGGCCGCCTTGCCTTGCCCGCGCCCCCCCTCTCCCGAATCCGCGCCTCTTAGCGGGAAGTAGCTCGACCGCGGTTTGACCGGCTTGCTGACCACGGGATGTGATGAAAGAAGCGGAGGGAGCGACGAACTCGCCAGTGGCTGATGATTCTTCAGCGGAGGAGGTGGAGGAAGTCGCGTCGTGGCGACTTGAGAAGGCGCGACCAGACGCGGCGGCAGCGGCAAGGATGCGGTTACCGACTGAATGGTGGCGACGTTTGTACGAGGCGGCGGCAGGGGTAGCGAGGAACTCGCCTCAGGCAGAGAAGACCTCGCCGGAAGCCGCGCAGAACTCGCGGCGAGTGGAGCAGAACTCCTCGTAGGCAGCCCAGAACTCGCCGGGAGACCCTTGCTCGCCGGCAGATCCTTTTTGGACAGAGGGTCCTTCGGCAAAGGATCCTTGCTCGCCAGGGTCGTCTTCCTCGGCGGAGGATTCTTCGACGACGGTTCCTTGCTCCCCGAAGGAACCGAGGCCTCAGATGTCCTTTTGTCGCCGATGTTGATCCGCACCGTATGCGCGGTCTTCGGCGGCCTCCCGACAGGAAGGGTGACCAGCGGTGCCGAGCTCAACGGGTCGACATTCAGAACCGCGCCCGCGCCCCTTGAGTGAGAATTTGCGAGTATCATGGTCAAGTTAGCAAGCAATAAAAACGACCGTCAGAATAAGAAAGCATCTCGGCAGAAATGACAACCTGGCAGGTCGACGACTTCAACCTGCTGCGGCACCGGAGTGGATGCGAGTTCCGGGGCCAGAGTCGTGGCGAGTTCTGGGATGTCGAGCGAGTGGAGAAAACTCGCATCAGAGACGGCGACATTGGGAATGTCGTCGAGACCCAGGTCGCTGAGCAACTGCTGCGTGCTGGCAGAGCACGCGGGGTTGATGGTGGAAGCCGCGGTTTGGGAAAGAGGTGGCGGCGAGCTACCGTCACAAGAGACGTGTTTCTTCTTGGACTTTTTCATCTTTTTCTTCTTGAGGGGAGGTAAGTCGGCAACAACGTCCTCCTCGCGCGGCCGTTTTGGCTTAGCGACGCCGATAGCACCAGTCAGCGCGGCGAGACTGTCATGAAGAAACTTCACAGCGTCCGACATTATGCGCGAGTTCTGGAGATGCGGCTAAAGAACTAGGCCCCCCCTATTTATAGAGATCGGCAAGCAGTCACAAGAGGCGAGTAATCCAGATACTCGGCAGCGCAGCTCGCCGAATAAGTGTTGAATGTTTCTTTCCGAGCTCCGATGTCGCTCAGAAAGAGCGGGGATTGTGTACAACCCGTATTCGTCGAGAGTGGGCCCTACCACAGACAGGTCAGCAGAAGTCAAAGTCAACAAGTCAAGGCAGGAGTCAAAGTCAGCACGCAAGATCGTGGAAGGCCTGGGCGAGTATAGGCGAGCTCCCCTCGCATACTCGCCAGGTAGGCGAGTAGGCGAGATACTCGCCCAACCCGTGCGAGTTCCTCTGGAAGTCGCCTAGTCGCCAGGGGGTGGGGTATAAATATGACCCCCCCCCCCCTCTTGCATTTGCATATAAATAGGACCCCAGGGGTACGAGGTGGGGAACTTGAAATCCTCGGCAGGATACTCGCGCGCTTCAGTTTCGGGATACTAGCTAAGTCTTCAGATTCCTTTTCCTTAGAGGTAGTCGCGATCTTGCGACCTCGCCAGCTAGCTTCCCTCGTACCCAGTTCGGCCATCTTTGGTTGAGAAGGGGCTGCTCCTTTCGAGCATCCGGGTACGTGGTGGGTCCTTTCTACCGCAACATCTGGGGTCCTGTTTCACCCGTTTCTTCGTTCTGGTCATCTTTGCCGTCTGATCTAGCTTCTGAACCAGTAACCTTAGGCGGCTTTGATCTGAATTCTGAGGTTAGGAATTTCCTGGCTTCAACAGTAACCATGCGGATAGCTTCTCTATCCGCGGAATCCGGCAAGAAGCGGGCTGGATTGGAGCTCGGCAGACCGGCTTGGCAGATGCCTTGGTCTAGCTCTGGTGGAGCGGCAAGCGGAAGCTGCAGAGGTCGCCAGTTAGTGCAGACAGATGCTGGAGGTCGCCGGGATTGGCGGACTGGATCCAGTGTCTGCTAGTAAGTGCAGACTGGCCCTTGTGGCTGGTGGAGTGGGCTTGGTTGGTTCTGAACCAAGTTCAGGCTTGGCTCAGTCCGGGGAGATCGCGCAGTTAAGCGCGGACTGCTTCTCAGTCCGCCGAGCTCGGCATCAGTGCCGTGTTCCTTGGTTGCGAGCTTGGGGAATGCGGACTGGAGTTGCGTCCGCAAGGCGTGCAGACTGATGTTGTGTCCGCAAAGTTTGGCAGCTTGGCTGATGTGCCTTGGTTGCAAACTTGGGTTGCGGACTGGAGCTGTGTCCGCTGATAGGCGGACAAGGTGTTGCTGCAGAGTTCGGCTGGTGGCGGCATCCTGGCTTGGCCTTTGGCGACAAGGCGGACTTTGTTTGATGTTTGGCTTTGGTTAAGCTTAGGCGGTCTGGCTATCTTGCACAGGTCGCGGCGGACTGGATGAGTATCCGCGGCTTGCGAATACACTTGTTCTTGCTGCGGGATGAGGCGGTGATCATATCGGGTAGGGCGGTGAGCACACTCCTCATCATGCCTATAAATAGGACCTCCTGTCACATCATTTGTGGTCAAATGAACAGTAAGTGAACTCGCGAATAGTTGTTGCGGACTGGATTTTGGTATCCACGCGGGTTGAATGAGTTGACCGGTTTGTGCTGTGCAGGTTGTGCGGATAGCGCTGGAAATCCGAGACTTGGTTTTGACTGAGGTCAGAGACAGTGCGGACTCTGCGGTTAGCAACAAGCGGTAAACAACAGGTCGCGGATAGCGACCAGACGGTCTTCTCTTTGTCAACTAATTTCCCGTTTCAATAAGTCGTCTGTTTCAGGCGGCCTGTTCAGTTCGGCATCAGCAACTTGTGCGGTCTGGCGGCTAGGCGAGCTCGCGGTTAGGCGGCTTGCAGATCGGCGGCTAGAGCTCATCATTGGAATAACGGGCAGTCTGCACGGCCTGGTTTGCGGTTTGGCGACCTGGCGGTCTGTGCGGACTCCATAGTGCAGCAGTAGAACCGACCGCTACTTGTTCAGTCCGCGCGGTTTGATTTGCATTGTAATTGTTTCTGCTTTCTCTTTGGTTATTTTGACGAATCATATCTCGCCATGTATGTCTCGACTTGTAAGAAGACTGTTATTATCAATAAATACTCTTGTTGCTGCACGTGTCTCTGGCTGTGATCTAACCTTTTAGTTGATAGAACTCCTGCTCATTCCAAGATCCAAAAAATTGAACAGAAACTGTGGAACACTGCAATGATAAATTAACTCCAATATCCACAAGTGATAAATTGAAGAACTTAGAAGAACTAGCCGATGCAGCTCTAACACGTCGGTCTGCTGTGGGTGAGCTACAGGTCTGCAGACCAGTGACCCCAACCCATCTCCACGGATCTGATTGATCGTAGCCGCCAATTCCAATGACGGATTGTTGAGGTTGGGCCTTGAACCTCAGACCACCTAGATATGGAGCTGCAACTCAATTGGTGATTATGACTAGTTTAGAGCTTCCTTATCTAGGAGGTCTGGGGTTCAAGCCCCAGCCTCAACAACCCGTCACTGGAATTAGCGGCTGCGTCCAATCAAATCCGTGGAAATAGGTTGGGGTCACTTGTCTGCAGACCTGTAGCGCACTCATTGTAGACCGGGACGTTACAACAAGATTATATTGATCTTTCGTAGGCACATAGCTCTACCTAACTAATACCAAACCTGACATTGAATTTCGGTAAGTATCAGATCAAGATATGTTTCCCACCCAAGCATGCTCCATCTGGAAGGGGGTGCCAACTTCGGGCTCCTCTATGAAAAGGATCAAGGAGAAAAATTATATGGCTTCAGTGATTCCAATTGGAGAGGGTTTAGATGATCGCAAGAGTACGGGAGGTTATATTTTCCACATGGGTAACAATCCCATCTCACGGTCTTCCCAGAAGCAGCAAACTGCAAACTGTGGTTTTTATCCTCAAATAAAGCCGAGTTTATTCCTTTTACTTGGTGTTCCCATTTCTCCGTGTTGTGTGTGTGTGTGTGTAACATGAGTGTCGTTGCTGAATAAGAAACGATTCTAACATTTGCTCTGATCCTACTAATATATGTTCGTTATTTCACTTGGTCAGAAATGGAGTGATTATCTTCTCGAGGATGTCACTCTTGAGCTTCGTCCCAGAGACGGCCATTCACAAGCCATCACCGTTAAAAGAAAAAACAGTACACCGGACAGCAGAGATTACATAGCCTTCAAGCTGGAGGACATTCCCGAGGAGCGTCCGTTTCTTCTTTCAAGAGATTTTGTCTTCCTGCGACCACCGAATTCTTCTGCAGAATCATTCAAGGTCGGTGGCAAAAATTCAAATTTTATCTGTTTCTCTCGCACATTATCGTGATTGACGGCCAGCATTATCGAATTCTTGTGGGTGTTTGCTGTTATTGCCAGGGGATACTTTTTCGTGTGGTGAGAAGCATCGTCCTCGTAGAATTCGGCGATGACTTCCATTCGCAGCATTCTCCGTCGAAGAAATACGATGTCAGCTTCTCCTTCAACAGAGTCTGCCTGAAGCGAGCCCACCAAGCTATCTCCATTTCGGCCGACCCTTCATTTCAGAGCATCCTCTTCCCAGAGAGGAGTCTCTCTCCCCACCTCCGTGACAGAATACCCTCATTCCAAGATCCCGCGAGGAGGATTGCGAATCATAGAGGCCCCATTCCTTTCCTCCTACAAGGCCAGCTGGTCACGGAGCAGTCGCCCACCGGTCGCGTTCTTCAGCTAGCCATGCTCAACATCTACCGAGCCAATCCTAAATGCAGAATCCTCGTCTGCTCACCCACCAACAAAACTTCCGATGTGCTGCTGCGAAGCTTGAGGGAGAGAATACCGGAAGCAAGCTTCTTTCGAGCGAACGCCGCCTTCCGAGATTACAATCTCGTGCCCACCGATATCGTCCCCGCATCCCTGTACGAGGAGGAGCAGGAGTGCTTCTCCTGCCCTCCGCTCTCCGAGCTCCTCAACTTCAACATCGTCACGTCCACGTTTATCAGCAGCTTCAGGCTCTCTTCCGCCGGGATTGATTCGGACCACTTCTCCCACATCTTTCTGGTGGACGCTTGCTTGGCCATCGAGCCCGAGGCGATCGTTCCCCTCGCTAATCTGGCGTGCGGGGACACGGCCGTGGTGGTCGCCGGTTGTTCAGGCAAGTCTCCCGGATGGGTGAGGTCGGAGATTGCTCGCAGAAACGGGCTGAAAGAGTCTTATTTCAGCAGGCTGCTGGGGCGCGAGCCGTATCGGAGTGGGGACGCCATGTTTACTCTAGAAGTACTTGATTAATATAACCCTGCTAGGTCTGCTGTGAGGTTCTGATACGTTCAAATAAGCCAACGGCCCTGATTATTTAAATTTGAATAGTGGTTGGTGTTGCCGCCAACTACTTGTGCAAAATTTATTAATCGGAAAAAGGCTTCGTTTAAGGCTCCGTTTGGGGGGACTTATTTTCACCAGTCAAGCGGTTACGACCGCATGTTTCGGGCCGATACATGCGGTCATAACCGCTTGACCGGTTAAAATAAGTCCCCCCAAACGAAGCCTAAATGTGGCATTTGCAATTACCAATACTGAAAACCCCGTTTTAAAAATAATTATGCGCTAGTTCTGCAGCCAGGTTCAAGGGATGGGTACTACAATTACTCCGTTCTATTTATCTTTCCAATTTACTTGAAACTATGAAATTCTTATAATGTCTTTTTTGTATGTTGTTGACAGAGTATAAAGCTATCTAGTCCTCTCATACAGATGCATTTCACGATCATTTTTAGTTAAAAAATGGATATTTGGCCAAGAAGTCTATCGTTTTTTTCTTAAATTACAAAATTAATCTTTTCTAAGCTCTAAGAAATCATCCCCCGCTCATTTTCATCAAAAAAAATGAGATTTGGTTGAATTTGCTCAACTCAGAGTTAGTTGGTTCTTCCCAAAATGCATTGAGGCGCAACAGTTGATTTGACATTTAAGTGTAAAGCATTGTTTCGGTGCGGGTCACAGAGAGCGGTACCTAATCGAGGGAAACTCTAAGTAATAGATATGACTCCCAAATAGAGAGATGGAGGACACGAGCTCTTCCTGGTTGCATGTAAATAGGATCTCGTGACCTACAATGAGGTCTTGTCACTTACTCAAAAGTATATAAGAATTTCTCCTCCTAAATAAGAGATGTGCTCAACACCAGAGGCACAATGAGGTTTTTGGAAATGGGGGGGGGGGGGGGGGGGGGGTAACGTGCCTTCAAAGTGTGAGAGGTGCTCGAAACATCCGGAGGAAAGTCTAAGTGGAAACACCTCTCCGTTGCCCCCAGCTAGTAATATATAGAGCTAAACCTAGGGTTTATTCGCGCAAAGCCCCTGAGTCCGTTATTCGTCTGAATATACACTTACAATCTCCTCCTATATTCGTGACAAATAACGGTGACGTTTCGGGGTGTTAGAGTGTAGATAAAATAATAATCCAACCTAAGCAAAACACTCATGACAGATCATACTAATAAATCAAAAAATAAAGGTTTTGCCTAAACGGCAAACCATCACACAGATGCTGTCCCAAAACATAGTCTGAATAATTATTACAAAATAAAACAAAGACATAAATTAAACGTTTGATGATTCTACTCATCTAGTAGATCATCATCATCCATGTTCAGGTATACAGCTCCTCCATAATCTCCATCGTAGCCTGCAAGGAATTTCATGAGTCAGACTCTATGAATTCATAAACATATGCAGTAACATTTAAAGTAAACTATCTCTTACTAAATGAGCTTAGAACTTCTAGCAACGGTGAAGTAACTATGTCAGCATCTCATTCAGTCTAACTAGGACTAGTTATGTTACCTTACTCATTACGGATCACTATGTGCCTCACCAACACATGTGGGCACACATCACGTGCAACATTATCAAATGTGAAATAATGTGTTGTGATCAATAATATTTAGATTAACATTTACAACGACTTTCAATTCTCAGTTGAATAACTCTTGAATCAACTTACAATGGGAGAATGTTAAGTTATCAAAAGTGGAATAACCAGCATCCAACCATCTTGGGTTTTTATCAAGAAATTATTTGGGGTTTTCAGTCTGTTACTATTTAGATGCTTGAATGTTGACAGATATATTCTCGTACGTATCAAAACATAAACGTTGGAGGAAAGTTTCATATTTCTATGAACTTTAATCACATTTCCCCCGATGTTTTGATTGTGAGAGATCTATTTAAACCTTTAGTAAGGGCGTCTGCAACATTATCTTTCGATCTCACATCAACCAGGGTCATAATCCCTTGACTTGTGAGAGAGGTCAACCGGGCCTGTTTCATCCTAAGTTGCCTTCTTTTGCCATTAAACAAAGTGTTCGTGACAATCGTTTTAGTAGTCTGATTGTCACAGTAAACTGCAACAGAACTCAGTTTCAGGCTCGACAGTGGAATGTCCATCATCAAATCTCTTATCCACTCTGCCTCTTCACCAGCTGAAGCTAGAGCATATAGTTCAGATTTCATAGATGAGAGTGCAATGCACGACTGCCTCTTGGACTTCCAGGCTACAACTGCTCCTCCTAGTGTGAAGAGGAATCCACTAGTGGACTTGCTGTCGTTTACTTCTGAGCACCAAGATGCATCAGAATATCTTTCCAGAACTGGAGGATGACCACTATAACATAAAGCATACTGTTGGGTGTGCTTTAAGTATCTCATCAGCCTATCAAGGGCATCTCAATGGTCTTGGTCAAGATTGCTAGTGAACCTATTTAACATGCCGACCGTAAAGGCTAGGTCAGGTCTCGTACAAACCATAACGTACATTAGGCTACCAAGCAGTTTAGAATAATCTAACTGTCGAACCGCAGCTCCATCATTGGGCTTTAAGCGGTTAGAATAATTGTATGGTGTCTCAGCCGCTTTACGTTCACTGTATCCCCACGTGTCCAACATGGACTGGATGTAATGGCTTTGACTTAGGGAAATGTCCATGTTTCCCAAAGCTCACTTGCATACCTAGTATAGTGTCAACTACACCGAGGTCTGTCACGCTAAATTCTTTAATTAGACCTGACTTTACGTCATTCACTTCGGATTGATCAGATCCAAGAATAAGCATATCATCCATGTATAAGCATATTATGGCGACTGTGTATGATCTATGACGTATGTAAAGACATTTGTCCGAGAGACTCGACATGAATCCCATGTTTTTTACAGTATAGTCAAACTTCTCATGCCATAATTTTGGTGCTTGTTTTAATCCGTATAACGATTTTAATAGCTTACAGACCTTGTTTTCGTGACCGTCTACAATGAAACCTTCAGGTTGAGTCATGTATATCTCTTCGGTCAGATCTCCGTTCAAGAACGCAGTCTTAACATCCATTTGATGAACAATAAAGTTCTCAATGGCCGAAATAGCAAGAAGAACCCTAATGGTTGCTAAGTGACACACGGGTGAGTATACATCAAAATAGTCTACTCCGCTTACTTGTGTGAAACCTTTAGCCACCAGGCGTGCTTTATACTTAGCTACGCTACCATTGGGATTTAGCTTCTTTTTCAGAACTCACTTGCACCCTACAGTTTTAGCCCCTTTTGGCTTATCAACTAACGTCCAGGTGTCGTTCTGAAAGAGAGAGTTCATCTCATCCTCAATGGCTTCTTTCCAGAGTAGGGAATCCCTTGATCTCATCGCTTCCTTAAAGGTAGATGGATCATCCTCAACGTGGTAAGTTACAAAATCACTACCGAAGGTTCTGGGGGTTCTCTCTCTCACTGAAGTCCTCCTAGACTCTAGGCCAGAGTTATCTACCGGAACGAAATAGGAGGTGTTTGGTACTGATTCTGCATCTTCCTCAGTAATAGTTGCTTGCATACTTGAGATTGTTAAGTTCTTATCTTTGAGGAATTTATCCTCGAAGAACACTGCATCCCTAGATTCTATTATGATATTGTTAGAAATATCAAGGAACCTATCTGTAGCACTATCTTTAGCACAACCTAAGTTGACACATATATTGGTCCTAGGTCCAACCTTAGATCGTCTAGGGTGAGGAACCCTGACATAGGCTATACAGCCCCAGGTCTTAAGTCTAGTTAAAGACAGTCTCTTAAACCAAAGCTCATAGGGTGTAACCTCTAACTTAGCATGAAAAACTTTATTCAGAATGTGATTCGCAGTCAGGACTGCTTCTCCCCAATAAGCGGAAGTCATGCCTGCAGTGAGCAGCATAGAGTTCAACATCTCTGTTAATGTTCTATTCTTGCGCTCGGCTATGCCGTTAGATTGGGGGGAGTAAGGAGCAGTGATTTCTGCTATGATGCCCTGTGAAGCAAGGAAGCATCTGAACTCACTGGACATATATTCTCCTCCTCTATCACTCCTAAATCTCTTTATTTTCATGCTTAATTATTTTTTTACCCTGATTTTGAAAAAGGCAAAACTTTTCAAATGCTTCGTCTTTAATTTTAAGCAACGAAATATGACAAAACCTTGTGCAGTCATCTATGAACATGATCATATACTTCCTTCCACCTCTGGTGAAAAAACTCTTAAAGTCACAAATATCGGAATGTATAAGCTCAAGAGGTGTTGTGCTCGTAGTAACCGTGCTAAAAGGTTTCCTAGTGATCTTAGTTTGAGCACACACTTCACATTTTCCAAAAGGAGACTTAGTGTCTAATGTGATCCTGTGAGTTCTAGCTGCTTGGAATAATTTCCTGTAGTTTACGTGTTCTAGTCTCTCATGTAGAGTCCTTTAAAATTAAAGACTTACTTGAGGAGAGTATCAGAGTTGCATTCCCCATCGTCAATACGTCAGTTATTCCTCTATCTGCTACAGTCACTGATTCCTTTGCATTCTTCAGCTCTGTCAAAAGATTAGCATTGTTGCAAACGTGACACGTTACCCCAGAATCCAGGAACCGCTCCGTGCTGGCCTGCGCGTGTCCAACCATGACAACAAAGTCAGATGGCTCAACTTGGCTAACTAGATGGGCCTGATTGCCTTCTTGTAGTGCTCTAGTTCTTTCTTTCCTCAGTAACTTGCAGTCAGATGTGCAGTGTCCACACTTGTTGCAGTTAAAACATTTACCCTTAAATTTCTTAGAGGGTCTACTTGGTCCTGCAACCTGGGAGCTACTACGAGACGTTTTGGTCTTGTGAGGGGGAGGAGCACGCTTAGATCTTGAGATCATGTTGACAACAGCCTTCTGCTTGCCAACAGCTTCCAAGGCGTGCTTCGTCCTGTTCTCGTCATCAATGCGTATGAAATGCTTTAGGTCATTCAGACCAACCTGCATCTTCTTGCGGTACATTTCCGTTGTGAAGTTGTACCACGAGTATAGCAACTTATACACAATCGTGCCTGCAACAAAACTATCTGACAGACTAATAGACTCACTATGCAGGGAATCAACTGAAATTTCAAAATCAGATACCTGAGGGAGAATGGCTTTCTCCTCGTCGAAGCTGAAGGAGTGGAACTTGTACACCAGATGAGCCTTGGAGAGGTCCTCCTCCTGCCTTAAGTGCTCCTCCAGTGCTTCCCAGATCTCCTTAGCAGACTGCATCTTGATGTAGTTCTTGTCCAGGCTGGAGGAGAGGCAGTTCAGCAGGTAATCCCTGTAGAAGTCCTCGTCTTCAATCCAACGTGCCTCATCTTCAGTCCCAGCAACGTCAGCACGAGTAGTCTTGATGGTGTAGAAGACGTTCAGATATTTCATCCCGAACTGGGTGTTCAACTTCCAATCGTTGAACTCTGTAGCCGTGAACTTCTCCAATTTGTTCATGGGCACTAGAGAGGAGAAGATGGAGTTCCTCATCTTGACTTGCTTTGCAATCCCTAACAGGATCCAAGAAACCCAGCACACAAGAGAGAGCGGAATGGAGACGGCTACACGGGCTCAACAACCTTGGATCGGCTCCACTGGATGGCTCTGGAATTATACAGGCGGCAGCTCTTCCTCCCAGATCTGAACGCCGGCGGCCAAAAGATAGCAGAGACGGCGAGCACAGAAGGCGGCTGCGCGAACTGGAGCAGATGACGGAAGCGGCCGCGCGAACCCCTTGGCGATCGTCGACTGAAAAGATGCGATCGACGATCGAGAAGAGGCGATCGTCGAACAGGGAAAGGTGATCGTCGACTGAAGAGGCGATCGTCGACCGGGAAAAACGATCGTCGACCGGGAGAAAGCGATCGACGATTGGAAAAAGTCAATCGTCGAACGGGGAAAGACGATCGTCGAACGGGAAAAACGATCGTCGACCGGGAGAAATCGATCGACGATTGGGAAAAGTCGATCGTGGAACTCCTTGGCGATCGTCGAACGAGAAACGCGATCGACGACTGGGCGATCGACGACTGAGCGATCGACGATTGGGCGATCGACGACTGAAAAAATGATCGTCGAACGGGCGATCTGTTGGAACACCATATTACTAATTTGGGTCAGGATCGCTATGTCTCTAGAAAACCTGTTTTTGACCTCCTGTATAGATCTAAAGGTCAATTAGAGTTGAGTCTAAGGGTTAGAAGTCTAGGTTTGGAAGCTGCCCTCAAGACCCAGGATTTTCAGTTTGAGACCAAGTCATATCGTCGAGCTCAGCACGACGATTCGTCGAACTCCAATCGACGATCGTCTAGCTCAACTTCGACAGTTCGTCGAACTCCATTCGACGATCGCTGAGCTCAACTTCAACAAATCGTCGAACTCCATTCGACGATCTGCGAGCTCAGTTCGACGATCTTGACTCAGTATTGGATCTCTATCTCTGAGCTCAGTTCGACGATCTTTGAGCTCAGATCGACGATTTTTTGTTATTGTCTAAGTCCAAATCGCTGAGCTCAGTTCGACGATAACAGAGCTCAGTTCGACGATTTTCTTATGACTTCAAGGTTTTTCAAGATTCAAATTCAGAATAGTTAAGGAGTTATTCAGCAATTAATTCAGAAGATTTTCTAGCCGTTTTCATTTATTTCTGGATCAAGTTTCAAGGGATTTTCAAGGAATATTTCTGTGGACTTTCCTCCAGAAGACATTTGCAATTAAGGATGCAATTAATGTCAGACCAACAGCTATTCTTGACAGAGGATGTTTTTCTATTCAATACCAGAGAATAAAACACAAGATTTTTGAATTTCTCTATCACTCAGAACACAGACAAGAAGAACAAGAACAAAATATTCTCTGTCTCAAAGAATTCTCTCAAGAACACACATCCAAGTAGATCAACTATCTGAAATCTTCTGATCTCTTGTGATTCAAGTGTTCAAGGCCAACATCTTTCAAAGACTCCAGACACCTAACATTTCAGCTGTTGCTGAAATCATCATTTGCTAGAGATTAACTTCTGAAGGCCTATCACCCTACAGCAAAGCTTCATTTCCTGAACATCTCAAGAACTCAGGGGGAGCTTTGACATCATCAAATCCACATAGTCTTCTCAGCTGATTTGAGAAAGAGAAGACTGTCATAACTCTCTCATCCCCATCTCTGTAAAGGGTTTTTCAAACTCCCTTCAAAAGTTTGAGCTTGGTTTTTGAGCACCTTGTCAAAAGCTCATTGGTGGCAAAACACCTGATCAAAAAATCTGATTTGGTTTTTGAGCACCTTATCAAAAGCTCATTGGTGCCCAGGACACCTGATCAACTCATCCTGCAGTGGATTCCTACCTAGGGTGGTAGAAGAGTGGATGTACCCAAGTTTAGGGGAACCACTTTAGCTCCTTGTGTCTTCTGGCTTGCTTGTCTTTATCTTTTGTTTCTGGCTATGATTGTTTTGTGATTAGTTTAGATTTGTGATTAATTTCTGTAAATTGCTTCCCTGTTCACTCAGATTACAACAATTGTTGTAAAAAGTTTTCAAGCACCATATACTCTATTCACCTCCCTCTAGAGTATATCAGATCTAGCTGCACTTTCACGATCGACGACTGGAAGCCCTTGTTCCGCGACGGGGAAGATGCGACGGCGAGCCCTTGCAGGCGGCGGATCTGGCACCTGAACCAGGCGGATCGCGAAAAAACAACGGCGACCTCCTTTGAGAGCAGCGAAACAGAGAGAGCACGCGGCTTCCTCCTTATCCGAGACCAGGCGGCTGCGGTGGCGTCGAGGAAGACGCGAATCGCCGAACGATCGCGACGAGGAAGACGCGACGGCTAGGGCTTCAGGGAAGACGCGAACGGCGACGACGTTCTCGTTCCCTAAAACCGCAAACAAGCGAGCGCGACGCGACAGCGAGCGCGACCGCGATGATCGGGAACGATGGAGAACCCTAAAATCGCGAATGAGCGCCAGACGGGAGCTATTTCGAGAATGTGAGAGGTGCTCGAAACATCTTGAGGAAAGTCTAAGTGGAACCACCTCTCTGTTGCCCCCAGCTAGGAATATATAGAGCTAAACCTAGGGTTTATTCGCGCAAAGCCCCCGAGCCCGTTATTCGTCTGAATATACACTTACACAAAGTGTGTCATTGTTGAATTCTGTGAAGTGAAAGTGGGTGAATGGAAGGCTTGGGAAACCTATCCGCGCGGACTACGCGGACAGGGTTGGCGGACTGCTAGGTCGGCAGGGATGTTGCAGGCAGTTTGCTCTGTGGCGGCCTGAGCGGTCTGTTCGCACGGACTACGCGGACAGCAGCAGCGGTCTGACAGGCCAGTGTATGCTCAGCAGGCGGTTGACTCCCAGGAAGTAACCGGGCGGATAGAATTGTTATCCGCGGAGTCCGGCATGAAGAGGACTGAAGAACTGGAGCTCGACAGACTGGTTTGGCAATTGCCTTGGTCTTGCTCTAGTGAAGCGGCAAGTGGAAGCCGCGGAGACCGCCGGTCAGCGCGGACAGAAACTGGAGGTCGCCCGGTATGGCGGGCTAGATCCAGTGTCCGCCAGTAAGTGCGGACTGGCCCTTGTGGCCAGCGAACTGGACTTGGTGTGATCTGAACCAAGTCCAGGATGGCTCAGTCCGGGGAGATCGCGCAGTGGAGCGCAGGCTGGTTTCTCAGTCCGCCAAGCGTAGTAGAAGTGCTGTTGCCTTGTTTGCTAGCTTGGGGAAATGCGGACTGGAGAATTGCTTGTGCAGGAGCGTGCGGACTGGAGCCAGAGTCCGCTGAGTCCGGTTTAGCCTTGTGACGAGGTTATGGACTCAGGAGTTGCGGACTGGAGTCTGCTGTTAGCGGACTGGATTGGTGTGTCCGCTAAGTCCGGAGGTGCCTTGGCAATGAGGCAATGGACTTGGGATATGCGGACGGTAGCCGGGTGTCCGCTGAGTCCGGCAGGTGCCTTGACGGCGAGGCTGCGGGCTCGGGTTTTGTGGGCTGATGCCTTGTCCGCAGAATGACGGACACGGCTGTTGTGGAGTCCGGCTGTGGTGGTCCTGGCTTGGCCTCTGGCGGCAAGGCGGGCTGGATATTGGAGTCCGGCCTTGGAGAAGCTGGGGCGGACTGGCTATCTGTACAGGAGCGGCTAACTGAAATGTGTGTCCGCGGGCTGGCGGACACACTTGTTCTAGCTGCGGGATGTGGCGGTGATCCTATCGGATAGGGCGGTGACCATACTCATCGTCGTGCCTATAAATAGGACCCATGTCACATCAGGAATAAAAAAAAAGAGAACCTAGACCGAAGTAAGTGAACAGTAATTGAGCTCGCGTTAGTTGCTGCGGTCTGGACCTTGTGTCCGCGCGGATTGAGAGTTGACCCGGTTGTGCTGTGCAGGTTGTGCGGATAGCGCTGGAAAGCCAGGACTTGGCTCTGATTGCGGTCAGGGACAGTGCGGACTCTGCGGTTAAGCAACAGGCGGTAAACAGCAGGTCGCGGATAGCGACCAGGCGGTCTTCTCTTTGGCGACTTGGTTCGGGGTTCAGGAAGTCGCCTGCTTCAGGCGGACTGTTCCATTCGGTGACGCAACTTGTGCGGTCTGGCGGCTAGGCGACCTCGCGGTCAGGCGGCCTGCAGATCGGCGGTGAAGAGCTAAGCATTGGAATAGGGGTGAGTCCGCGCGGCTTGGGTTGCGGTCTGGCGACCTGGCGGACTGAGCGGACTCCACAGCAGTAGGTCGGCGGCTTGTTGATTGAGTCCGCGCGGTTGTTTTTTGTTCTTGTCTTTGTAACTGTCTCTGCTCTCCCGGTGTTGGGTTTTGGTGAAGCATGTCCTCGCCATGTATGTCTCGTCTTGTAAAGAAGTTTGCTCTTGATCATTAAAGAAGCTTGTGCTGCATGTGTTGCTGGTTGTTACTGCTTTGTTGAGATAACCCCTGCTAACTCCACGATCCGGGAAAACCTTTCAACATTATAAGTGGGCGTATTCTCCTTCGGTTTGTTGAGTTTTTCAACAGGGTATCCAAGGGGGGTCTGCGGTTTGTTGAATTTTAACATGGTATCAGAGGCAGGTTTGTTGGAGTGGTCAGCAGTGCTCAGTGGAAGTAGTTGCTTCGTCTGTAGAA